>JAWNOQ010000147.1:0-345044 GCA_035045865.1 Drosophila austrosaltans
AAAGACAACATACTAGAATAATTAAACAACAATAAATTAACGCTCAAATAACGGCATATAAATAATAAACAAATAAATACAACAAACAATTCTTCAACAATAACAAACAAATAAACAATTTAAAACCAAAATAATCTACAGTGGATCACATTAATATTCGGTTTTTTTTTTGTTCAACTTTGAACGCAAATAACACATGTAAAACTAAGTAAAACAAAAAAATTTTAAATGGTAAGTTAAAGCTGTTTTTATTACCTTTTCTTAGAGGTACGACAATATAACATTTATTTAAAACTAGAAGAGAAAATTAACAAAAACAAAAAATATCAAAGAAGCTAACTTCGGCTCTGCCGAAGTTTGTATACCCTTGCAGCAAAATAATTGGTATAAATGTTTAACAAAATAAAAAAATAAAACAAAAAGGAAGAAAAAACACATCTAAAAATTTTCACTTCTTCAACGAGCGAGCATTGAACTATCAAACACCGAGCCCATCGTGGCACCGATCTCTACATACTGCGCCACCGTCCTTACTAAGCTAGCGTAAGCTAATACGACATATAAGCGAACCCATTGCATCTCGCTCTTTCAATTTCGTTTTGTGTAAGAACACAACACAAATATTTCTGTCTCTCTCTCACACCGCGTGGTGGTTGAATTTTTGCATATGTATGTGTGTGCGTGAGCATTAAAATACATTTAATTTCTATCAAATATGATTATTGTTTGTAACCTTAATAATTATTTGATCTTGTTCAAACTTGGTGTAGGGTGTATGGGTAAAAAATGAATTTAGATGCAACAACAAAAAAACAATAATTTTATATATTTCTTATTTGGTGCCGCGCGGATTCGAACTCGGGTCTTTTGTGTTTGTACGGCAGATTTCTTGGAATTTGTTTTTGTTTCTTTGCTGTCAAAGAAAATTGCTTATTTTACTCGAGGTACCTCCACGTTTTAGTTAATAGCTCCGGTGATAATTATCCGATACAACTAATTTTCAAACTCACCATACTTGATAGATTAAGGAACTTAACTTTTTATGTTTCAACCATGTAGCTTGAAATTTGAGGCTGTCATCGTGATTCAAACAGACAGACGGACAGACGGACATGTCTCAATCGACTCGTCTATTGATGCTGATCAAGAATATATATACTTTATGGGGTCGGAAACGTATATTTCTATGCGTTACAAACATCTGACCAATTTTATAATACCCTCTGCAAGGGTATAAAAAGCTGCAAATTCTGGCAACGATGTGGCATCTCCGAATAGCTTCAGATGGCACCACATTTGGATTTCCCCGAAAAAAAACCCATCCCTGACAATAAGAGAAAAGAATCATAGCGCAAAATTTAATTGTTTACTTGAAAATTCAAATGGGCCCTAAAGGATAAAATGCATCGTTGGTACAGCGGCAACTTGTACTCCAGTTGCATTTGGAGAGCAGGACTTTCAAAGAAATTGGTGAAATCCTTGATATGAAGCCAAATACAGTTGGTGACATTGTCCGAAGATTTAAAAATGAAGGTAGAATTGCGCCAATTAAACAAAAGGGTCCACCGAAGAAATTGACACACCGCGAAGAATCTGAAATTTTAAGAAAAATAAAGAAAAATCCTAGACTATCTGCTCTGGAATTGACAGCCCAACTATATGCCGAACATGCAAAGACCGTATCAGCCCAGCCCAAACAATTAGGCGTACGATAAAAAATGAAGGGTACAACGGCCGAGTTGCACGAAAAAAACCATTACTCTCTGAGGCCAATCGAAAGATAAGGATAAAATTTGCCCAGGAGTACTCCAGGAAGGACCAAAACTGGTGGGACGACGTCATATTTTTGGATGAAAGCAAATTCAATCTCTTTGGGAGTGATGGCAAGACGATGGTTTGGCGGAAACCAAATACGGAGCTGCAGAAGCAACACTTGCGGCCAACCGTAAAACACGGCGGGGGTCACGTGATGGTTTGGGGATGTATTTCTGCAAAAGGAGTTGGCAATCTAGTGTTCATCGATGGTATTATGAACTAGGACTTGTACTTAAAAATATTGCAAGAAAATTTAAAGCAATCAGCACAGAAAATGGGCATTTCCGAAACCTTTAAGTTGTATCAGGACAATGACCCAAAACATAAAGCTTATAAGGTAAAGTCCTGGTTGCTGTACAACTGCCCAAAAGTTTTGCAAACCCCGCCCCAATCGCCTGACCTTAACACAATTGAAAATCTGTGGAGTGAATTGGACCGCCGTGTCCACAAAACACCCATTACCTCAATATCCGATTTGAAAAAAAGGCTTCAGGAAGAGTGGGCGAAAATTGGCAAAGAGTTCACTCAAAAAATTATACAAAATATGCCAAAACGCCTTACTGATACCATTTATAAGGTAAATATTTACTTAGACTCCTCGGATTTCTAGTGCTGGAAAATTCAAAAATGTGCAAAAAAGCCAGATTTGAACTTTAGTGTTGGTGACCGACGACTTATCAGAACGCGCCATAAAAATAGCGTTGCCAGAGAGTTTTCAAGTTTGTTAAACATTTATTTATTAATATTACTCAAAAGTCTCCCTGCACTTTGTAGCACACCGGTGACTGCAGAGAATTAAAAAGAAATAGTTTTGGGCCACAAAATTCTGCCCAAAACTATTTCTTTTTAATTCTCTGCAGACATCGATGTTCCACAAGGAACAGTGCGTAAAAAATTGATTATTTTGATGCTTAATATCTTGAATTTCTTTTTAAGTTATTGACGATGAAAAAATAATTCGAATGTGCTGTTTTCTGGCAGCGGTATGTTTACAAATCTCCCAACACTATTTATGAGTTTAGTAGCACTTATTTTAGCTAGAAATGGTCACATGTAGCTTTTTATCGAATTTTTTTCGATTAAAAAGTCATTTTTGTTTTGTTAATTGTGCAAAAACTAAGCAAAAAATCATCAAGGCGCACCCGAGGTGTTGCTCTGTGATTTTTTTCCTTTCGTTTGATACCAGATTCATTATTGTTAAGGCTGTATTGAGCGCGAGGAGTCTAAGTAAATAATTACCCAAAACAATTAATCAAAACTACATACCAACTCCATAAACACATAAACAATTATAAATAAAATAACTAACTACATGCTAATCTATGCACTACAACTAAATAAATACAAATAATTCAAAACTTAATAAAGAAATCAACTTGCACAAAGAAAATCTCAATCTACATCAACAAAATCTTATATTCTAATCAATGTAATAAATAAACAAACAAAGCTATACAAATAAATAACTACATAATAATTAACAAATAATCAACATAAATAATCCATATAAAACAAACAACCATCTACATAAGGGGCACCTATCTACAGTGGCTCCAACGCCAAATCGGACAAGAATTTTTTTTATGCAAATGTGTTTTTTATTAAATAGTAAGTAGCTTATATTAACTTTCATAATTTTTCTTAAATCTAGACAGCCTTAATTTCCTAAAAATAAAAAAAAAAATTCAAAAGTTAAGCGGGAACATTTTTTTTTTTTTTTAAACGAACAACAAGTCCGAATTTGAGCTTCATCGCCAAATCGGACAAAAGAAAACTTAAAAGAAAAACAAATGAAAATGTTGGTAATCAGTATTTGGTTGCAAAACCTTTACTAGCCACAACAGCCTGCAAGCGATTGGGAATAGATTTGAGCAAATTGTGGCAAATCTCTGGCTCTATGGAGTTCCAAGCTGACAGTAGTCCCTCTTTTAACTGGTCAAGCGTGCTATACCGGTTTTGGTAGACTTTCATAGCCAATACTTCCCAAAGGTTTTCAATGACGTTTATATCCGGGCTCTGGGCAGGCGTTTGAATCAATTTAGGACAATTATGTATCAGCCAAAGCTTAGCTACCATTGACGTGCGCTTGGGATCGTTATCTTGATAAAAAGCAAAATCGTGAAGGATCCCCAATTTCTCCGCTCTCTGCTTAACATTTTTTTTCAAAATCTCAAGGTAGCCCAATTTATCCATTATGCCATCGATGAAATGTAATTGGCCAACTCCAGCACTTGACATGCAGCCCCAAACCATGACAGAACCTCCACCATGCTTAACTGTGCCTATGGTGTTTTTGGGCTCGAATTCAGTGTTTGGTTTACGCCACACATACACTTTACCATCGGACCCATGTAAATTAAATTTACTTTCATCAGTAAACAAAACCTTTAAATAACACTTTTAATTAAAAAAAACCATTTTATTTTAATCATATACAACCTTACATGATTCCAAAAATCATCGCTTTTAAGCAAGTACTCCTTTGCGAACTTAACCCTGAACGCCTTGTTCTTAGGGCTTATATATGGCTTTTTCTTGGCAACTCGGCCATGAAAATCATATCTATGCAAAGTATTCCTAACACTGTTGTCACAAACATCTTTATCAAACTTATTTTTCACCGACAACCTGAGCTCTTTGGCTGTTTTAAACGGATCAATCTTAATTTCTCTTATTATCGACCGCTCTTCTCTTGAATTTAAACGCTTTCTTTTGCCCTCCTGGCTCTTGTTCATCAAGCTTCCATCTTCGCGAAATCTTTTTATAATGTCATGGACGGTGGATTTGCTCCTTCCGACCAGGTCTGCAATTTCCCTGACAGTTTTCCCATCGAAATGTAACTTCAAAATTATTTACCGTGCTTCGACACCGGTTTGCTTGCCACGTGGAGCCATTTCGTAAAAATAATTTGTGATATTATCACTTCAATGAGCTTGAGAACATAACAAAGTGCAAAAAAGCAAAACAAAAACCAAAAGTTCCGCGAAATAACGGATCTTTTCCTTGCTGTTTTCTTTTGTTCGATTTGGCGATGAAGCTCAAATTCGGACTTGTTGTTCGTTTAAAAAAAAAAAAAATGTTCCCGCTTAACTTTTGAATTTTTTTTTTTGTTTTTAGGAAATTAAGGCTGTCTAGATTTAAGAAAAATTATGAAAGTTAATATAAGCTACTTACTACTTAATAAAAAACACATTTGCATAAAAAAAAAATCGTGTCCGATTTGGCGTTGGAGCCACTGTACGTCAGCTGAGGCGGGACCGGCTGGCAACTCTAAAACTCATTATCTACGCCAATTTCTACATCCATGATGGCCGACCTATACACTGGAAAAATTCTCTCAGCTTTTTAAAAAAAAAATAATAAAATATTTTACAAACCTTATATCTAATAAAAAGCACTAAAACTATGTAAAATTAAAAACTAAATTAAAACTATTCACTGTAATATTTAAAAGATACGCTTAAAAATACCCAACCCCTTACTCAATGCAAATCAAAAACAAAATATTTATTGTTAATTTTAAGAAACTATGCCATGTAAAAAATGTTAGTATGTCAATAAGGCTAGACCTGCCCTAATTCGTAATCAAGATATGTTGTAACCCTAGGTTAAGACGCTTTGATTATAATAAATGTGGCCAAACTTTGTTCGGCGTTCAATGCGGATAGCTGTGATAGCTACTTCTGCAAGCATAAAAAACCGTTTGGTAACTCATGATTGAGTGTACCTACGTCCCATCCCTTGAATTATTTAGATTCCACCTGGCCATCATCCCTTTCCCAAAAAAAAACTACTCCATATTCGACTTAATCATTACATCTAATTCATGACATTCTAACAACAAACATCGACATCAAAATTTTCCGTTTTCCTTATTTACTAACAATTTTTTTTTTGTTCCTTATTTACGGTCGTACCGGAGCATCACCTCTTGACCCAGAGTTCGGCGACATTCGTTGCTGAGTATTAATTTTGAGAACTAAATTAAAAAAAAAATCACTTTGAGATCCCTATTCTCATTTTTTTTTTATTGCCAAAAAAAAATCTCAAACCAATCCTTTGACCTTCCTTTGCAGGATCTGATTTGTAACGCCTACCTAATAGAGCTCTGTTAGGGGGGGTGCTGTGCGATGAGAATCGTCACGCAATCATTGGGTCTACCGGATATACAGCGGTAATTGAATATAGCTGTAGGAATATCGAGTGTCTTCTCGATGTACCAGGTAAAAAAAATATATATATGTATATGGATATGTGTAGATTAAGTGATGATGCTGGGTAGAAAAAATTTTCAACGTGAATATAACCCTGGAGATCAATAAATTGTTTAATAAATTAATCAATTTACTAATGTCCCAAGCAAATCTTAACAAATAATTTAAATATATAGAAATAGAAATTAATAAGTTATAAATAACAAATATATATAAATAACTAGTGTCCCGGTAGACTTCGTACTCCTCATCGATAAATAAAAGACCTAGTCTTTTTGTATAAAATGATTTTAAAACAAACAAATCGAATCCGTATTTAATAAAAAACCATTTATTGAATAAAGCATGAAGTTTTATTATTATTTTCGATACATCATGTTGCTTACTTAGAAAACAGAGTTTTCCTGAAATACTGGCTATTTATAAGGTTTAAATTTGATATTCAGAGACACACGCTATTAAAATACAGTCTGTTAATTAATTTAAAGCTTTCTCATAAACTATATTTTTTGTTTTGTTTTGTGGTGCGTAAATAAACAAAGAAGACGGTTTTCCGACGCCCGAACACGCGACGTACAATTGTCCATGCGCGAAACATGGAAACTCCAAGTTGATTCCACAAACTTCTAACGACTGTCCTTGCGATTTATTTATGGTCATCGCAAAGTCCAGACGTACTGGAAATTGTAAGCTTTTAAAATCGAATGGTAAATCGTTTGAAATCATCGGTATCCGCGGGATCAAGACATCCTCTTTTTTGTATTTTCCTTTTATGATTGTCGCCTCAATGCCGTTATTCATCAGTCTTTTCACAGCCAGTCTTGTTCCATTGCATAGTCGAGGTTGAATAATGTTACGCAGCATGATGACAACTGATCCTACTTTTAATTGCAAATTGTGAGGTGGTAATCCAGGCAACTCCAGTGAATTTAAGAACTCAGTGGGATAGTTGATTACGTCATCCTGGTTCATTACGGTGTCGACTGATTTGAAGAAAACCAACTGTCCTGGAAGAAAATTCTGAATGGTCGCATTAAGATCCTCGACATCTTTATTTTTCGCTGCTAATATTGCTCGTTCACCCAGCCAATTATGGTTATTGAACTTTTGCGCTATATCTGAGAAAACTCGCTAAATAAGCTCCTCTATTGAGTCTATGATGTGACAGAAATCTGTAGGTAATGTGATGAATCCGGTCGAGGTGTCCTGTAGGATCTTAGCCATTGCGCTATTTTTTGCGATGTTGCAAATTGGTGTTTCGGTGATTTGCATGTTTAGTGGTAATTTCAAGGCAGAATGTGCAGTTCGCCCGCCTTCTAGCAGAGTTGCAGCTATTCCAGATAAAGCCAACGTTAGAGCAACATCATTTCGCGCTCTGATCCTCGCCAAAAGCAATGAAATTAAAAACGTTTTTCCGGTTCCTCCGGGAGCATCAAGGAAATAAATTCCACCAGATCCACTGTTCACAGCTGATGTCGTACGCAATTCTTTGTTGTTGATTTAATTGTGGAACATTTGTACGAACTGTTTCGTCCAATGCTTCAATGTCGTACTGAAGTTCTCTTTGCAACTCGTGGTTTAATGCATCGTGCATATGACGATTGGGTGCTGTCATTCCCAAACACGACAATACTTTATTTGCCATCAATAAACACATATCTTCTATCATGATCAATGTGTCATTGTAAATTTCTTCAGTCATTTGTAGTGTAGGATTCAAAGTTTGACGGCGCACACGATGCAAAACATCCTCAGACATGTCATCTCTATACTTAACCCATAAATCTTTTGGATTCGAGGGGAAACATGTCGATATGATTGATGCGGCGACGAAGATATTACGGAATCCTTGAGCGTATCATCCCAGTGCGAATCGTTCTCAAGTAAATGTAATAGTTGACATGCCTCACGGTAAGTCGCACACAGCTGTCCATTTACTGTTCTCAGTTGTTTAAACGATGTCGGACCACGAACATTCACCAACAACAACCGCAAATAATAACATTCATTTAGTGTTGGTGACCGACGACTTATCAGAACGCGCCATAAAAATAGCGTTGCCAGAGAGTTTTCAAGTTTGTTAAACATTTATTTATTAATATTACTCAAAAGTCTCCCTGCACTTTGTAGCACACCGGTGACTGCAGAGAATTAAAAAGAAATAGTTTTGGGCCACAAAATTCTGCCCAAAACTATTTCTTTTTAATTCTCTGCAGACATCGATGTTCCACAAGGAACAGTGCGTAAAAAATTGATTATTTTGATGCTTAATATCTTGAATTTCTTTTTAAGTTATTGACGATGAAAAAATAATTCGAATGTGCTGTTTTCTGGCAGCGGTATGTTTACAAATCTCCCAACACTATTTATGAGTTTAGTAGCACTTATTTTAGCTAGAAATGGTCACATGTAGCTTTTTATCGAATTTTTTTCGATTAAAAAGTCATTTTTGTTTTGTTAATTGTGCAAAAACTAAGCAAAAAATCATCAAGGCGCACCCGAGGTGTTGCTCTGTGATTTTTTTCCTTTCGTTTGATACCAGATTCATTATTGTTAAGGCTGTATTGAGCGCGAGGAGTCTAAGTAAATAATTACCCAAAACAATTAATCAAAACTACATACCAACTCCATAAACACATAAACAATTATAAATAAAATAACTAACTACATGCTAATCTATGCACTACAACTAAATAAATACAAATAATTCAAAACTTAATAAAGAAATCAACTTGCACAAAGAAAATCTCAATCTACATCAACAAAATCTTATATTCTAATCAATGTAATAAATAAACAAACAAAGCTATACAAATAAATAACTACATAATAATTAACAAATAATCAACATAAATAATCCATATAAAACAAACAACCATCTACATAAGGGGCACCTATCTACAGTGGCTCCAACGCCAAATCGGACAAGAATTTTTTTTTTATGCAAATGTGTTTTTTATTAAATAGTAAGTAGCTTATATTAACTTTCATAATTTTTCTTAAATCTAGACAGCCTTAATTTCCTAAAAATAAAAAAAAAAATTCAAAAGTTAAGCGGGAACATTTTTTTTTTTTTTAAACGAACAACAAGTCCGAATTTGAGCTTCATCGCCAAATCGGACAAAAGAAAACTTAAAAGAAAAACAAATGAAAATGTTGGTAATCAGTATTTGGTTGCAAAACCTTTACTAGCCACAACAGCCTGCAAGCGATTGGGAATAGATTTGAGCAAATTGTGGCAAATCTCTGGCTCTATGGAGTTCCAAGCTGACAGTAGTCCCTCTTTTAACTGGTCAAGCGTGCTATACCGGTTTTGGTAGACTTTCATAGCCAATACTTCCCAAAGGTTTTCAATGACGTTTATATCCGGGCTCTGGGCAGGCGTTTGAATCAATTTAGGACAATTATGTATCAGCCAAAGCTTAGCTACCATTGACGTGCGCTTGGGATCGTTATCTTGATAAAAAGCAAAATCGTGAAGGATCCCCAATTTCTCCGCTCTCTGCTTAACATTTTTTTTCAAAATCTCAAGGTAGCCCAATTTATCCATTATGCCATCGATGAAATGTAATTGGCCAACTCCAGCACTTGACATGCAGCCCCAAACCATGACAGAACCTCCACCATGCTTAACTGTGCCTATGGTGTTTTTGGGCTCGAATTCAGTGTTTGGTTTACGCCACACATACACTTTACCATCGGACCCATGTAAATTAAATTTACTTTCATCAGTAAACAAAACCTTTAAATAACACTTTTAATTAAAAAAAACCATTTTATTTTAATCATATACAACCTTACATGATTCCAAAAATCATCGCTTTTAAGCAAGTACTCCTTTGCGAACTTAACCCTGAACGCCTTGTTCTTAGGGCTTATATATGGCTTTTTCTTGGCAACTCGGCCATGAAAATCATATCTATGCAAAGTATTCCTAACACTGTTGTCACAAACATCTTTATCAAACTTATTTTTCACCGACAACCTGAGCTCTTTGGCTGTTTTAAACGGATCAATCTTAATTTCTCTTATTATCGACCGCTCTTCTCTTGAATTTAAACGCTTTCTTTTGCCCTCCTGGCTCTTGTTCATCAAGCTTCCATCTTCGCGAAATCTTTTTATAATGTCATGGACGGTGGATTTGCTCCTTCCGACCAGGTCTGCAATTTCCCTGACAGTTTTCCCATCGAAATGTAACTTCAAAATTATTTACCGTGCTTCGACACCGGTTTGCTTGCCACGTGGAGCCATTTCGTAAAAATAATTTGTGATATTATCACTTCAATGAGCTTGAGAACATAACAAAGTGCAAAAAGCAAAACAAAAACCAAAAGTTCCGCGAAATAACGGATCTTTTCCTTGCTGTTTTCTTTTGTTCGATTTGGCGATGAAGCTCAAATTCGGACTTGTTGTTCGTTTAAAAAAAAAAAAAATGTTCCCGCTTAACTTTTGAATTTTTTTTTTTGTTTTTAGGAAATTAAGGCTGTCTAGATTTAAGAAAAATTATGAAAGTTAATATAAGCTACTTACTACTTAATAAAAAACACATTTGCATAAAAAAAAAATCGTGTCCGATTTGGCGTTGGAGCCACTGTACGTCAGCTGAGGCGGGACCGGCTGGCAACTCTAAAACTCATTATCTACGCCAATTTCTACATCCATGATGGCCGACCTATACACTGGAAAAATTCTCTCAGCTTTTTAAAAAAAAAATAATAAAATATTTTACAAACCTTATATCTAATAAAAAGCACTAAAACTATGTAAAATTAAAAACTAAATTAAAACTATTCACTGTAATATTTAAAAGATACGCTTAAAAATACCCAACCCCTTACTCAATGCAAATCAAAAACAAAATATTTATTGTTAATTTTAAGAAACTATGCCATGTAAAAAATGTTAGTATGTCAATAAGGCTAGACCTGCCCTAATTCGTAATCAAGATATGTTGTAACCCTAGGTTAAGACGCTTTGATTATAATAAATGTGGCCAAACTTTGTTCGGCGTTCAATGCGGATAGCTGTGATAGCTACTTCTGCAAGCATAAAAAACCGTTTGGTAACTCATGATTGAGTGTACCTACGTCCCATCCCTTGAATTATTTAGATTCCACCTGGCCATCATCCCTTTCCCAAAAAAAAACTACTCCATATTCGACTTAATCATTACATCTAATTCATGACATTCTAACAACAAACATCGACATCAAAATTTTCCGTTTTCCTTATTTACTAACAATTTTTTTTTGTTCCTTATTTACGGTCGTACCGGAGCATCACCTCTTGACCCAGAGTTCGGCGACATTCGTTGCTGAGTATTAATTTTGAGAACTAAATTAAAAAAAAAAATCACTTTGAGATCCCTATTCTCATTTTTTTTTTATTGCCAAAAAAAAATCTCAAACCAATCCTTTGACCTTCCTTTGCAGGATCTGATTTGTAACGCCTACCTAATAGAGCTCTGTTAGGGGGGTGCTGTGCGATGAGAATCGTCACGCAATCATTGGGTCTACCGGATATACAGCGGTAATTGAATATAGCTGTAGGAATATCGAGTGTCTTCTCGATGTACCAGGTAAAAAAAATATATATATGTATATGGATATGTGTAGATTAAGTGATGATGCTGGGTAGAAAAAATTTTCAACGTGAATATAACCCTGGAGATCAATAAATTGTTTAATAAATTAATCAATTTACTAATGTCCCAAGCAAATCTTAACAAATAATTTAAATATATAGAAATAGAAATTAATAAGTTATAAATAACAAATATATATAAATAACTAGTGTCCCGGTAGACTTCGTACTCCTCATCGATAAATAAAAGACCTAGTCTTTTTGTATAAAATGATTTTAAAACAAACAAATCGAATCCGTATTTAATAAAAAACCATTTATTGAATAAAGCATGAAGTTTTATTATTATTTTCGATACATCATGTTGCTTACTTAGAAAACAGAGTTTTCCTGAAATACTGGCTATTTATAAGGTTTAAATTTGATATTCAGAGACACACGCTATTAAAATACAGTCTGTTAATTAATTTAAAGCTTTCTCATAAACTATATTTTTTGTTTTGTTTTGTGGTGCGTAAATAAACAAAGAAGACGGTTTTCCGACGCCCGAACACGCGACGTACAATTGTCCATGCGCGAAACATGGAAACTCCAAGTTGATTCCACAAACTTCTAACGACTGTCCTTGCGATTTATTTATGGTCATCGCAAAGTCCAGACGTACTGGAAATTGTAAGCTTTTAAAATCGAATGGTAAATCGTTTGAAATCATCGGTATCCGCGGGATCAAGACATCCTCTTTTTTGTATTTTCCTTTTATGATTGTCGCCTCAATGCCGTTATTCATCAGTCTTTTCACAGCCAGTCTTGTTCCATTGCATAGTCGAGGTTGAATAATGTTACGCAGCATGATGACAACTGATCCTACTTTTAATTGCAAATTGTGAGGTGGTAATCCAGGCAACTCCAGTGAATTTAAGAACTCAGTGGGATAGTTGATTACGTCATCCTGGTTCATTACGGTGTCGACTGATTTGAAGAAAACCAACTGTCCTGGAAGAAAATTCTGAATGGTCGCATTAAGATCCTCGACATCTTTATTTTTCGCTGCTAATATTGCTCGTTCACCCAGCCAATTATGGTTATTGAACTTTTGCGCTATATCTGAGAAAACTCGCTAAATAAGCTCCTCTATTGAGTCTATGATGTGACAGAAATCTGTAGGTAATGTGATGAATCCGGTCGAGGTGTCCTGTAGGATCTTAGCCATTGCGCTATTTTTTGCGATGTTGCAAATTGGTGTTTCGGTGATTTGCATGTTTAGTGGTAATTTCAAGGCAGAATGTGCAGTTCGCCCGCCTTCTAGCAGAGTTGCAGCTATTCCAGATAAAGCCAACGTTAGAGCAACATCATTTCGCGCTCTGATCCTCGCCAAAAGCAATGAAATTAAAAACGTTTTTCCGGTTCCTCCGGGAGCATCAAGGAAATAAATTCCACCAGATCCACTGTTCACAGCTGATGTCGTACGCAATTCTTTGTTGTTGATTTAATTGTGGAACATTTGTACGAACTGTTTCGTCCAATGCTTCAATGTCGTACTGAAGTTCTCTTTGCAACTCGTGGTTTAATGCATCGTGCATATGACGATTGGGTGCTGTCATTCCCAAACACGACAATACTTTATTTGCCATCAATAAACACATATCTTCTATCATGATCAATGTGTCATTGTAAATTTCTTCAGTCATTTGTAGTGTAGGATTCAAAGTTTGACGGCGCACACGATGCAAAACATCCTCAGACATGTCATCTCTATACTTAACCCATAAATCTTTTGGATTCGAGGGGAAACATGTCGATATGATTGATGCGGCGACGAAGATATTACGGAATCCTTGAGCGTATCATCCCAGTGCGAATCGTTCTCAAGTAAATGTAATAGTTGACATGCCTCACGGTAAGTCGCACACAGCTGTCCATTTACTGTTCTCAGTTGTTTAAACGATGTCGGACCACGAACATTCACCAACAACAACCGCAAATAATAACATTCATCGTTATTATATGTACTGTGTAGATGCGACCCAGAGCATCTGAAGCAAATACATTTGGATGTCCTTCAACTGGTGTTTCTTTTTTTTTGACGCTGAAACGATTTCGATGATGCGTTCCATGTGTAATAGCGTGGCATGTCAGCATACAGCAAAGTGTGAGCGAAATCATCAGTTTGACAGACTGTGAAGAAACTTGTTAATGTTGTCGACGGTGGATGTGCCGCCCTGTCTGCCGCGTTAGATTCATTAAAATAAACTCGTTGACCATTTTCTAAATAAACTGCCAAATGGACTACTGTAGGGTGTCTTTCATGAATCGCAAATGAAAAGATATGCCAAATAGCTTCGTTGCTACTTACATAGCGACCCATCTGGTACTGTGATATTTCATCATTCGCATTGGTTACACCGAAGACAGCCATATCACTACCTTTATTGACATATTTACATATGTGCTTTATCGAGTTCACAGAATTACAATATTCCACATTGATGTGAGTCTCAAAAGCTTTGGACAATATTGGCGAGTATGGCACAATCCAACTTCACAACTACCGATCGCCCACTGTCCGCAACTGATCGCTGACGATACAATGGGTATCCATCATTTCCTGTTATAGTGGCATTTGCGTTGTGTTGTTGCACAGAACGAAATTTAAAGAGCGAGGTGCCATGCGTTTGCTGTATATGTATGTCGAACTAGCTTAAGAGAGTTAAGTGAGGATGGTGGCGTAGTACGTAAAGATCGGTCGCGCGATGGTTCGGTGTTTGGTGGATTCGATTCTCGGTGAATTCGGGAAAATTTTTAGTTGAGTTTTCTCTTCAATTACTTTAAAAATTTTGTTTTTCAATTAAATAACAAAACAATAAAGCTGCAAGGGTATACAAACTTCGGCAGAGCCAAAGTTAGCTTCTTTGATATTTTTTATTTATTTTTTTTCTAGCCACTCATGTACATCTGTACCGGGCAGTCTCTCCGACCAAATTAACTATCAAGCTTGCAGTTATATCCCATTTTGCCTATTCCGCCATTTCTCGAATCCTCTCTGAGAGGATTTTGAATTGCCCGGGTCACTGGCCTTTTGACAGCTAAATCTTCCCAACTCTTATATAGAGAGATAATCCCTCCTCGCCAGACTTAGCCGTTTCCCAAGACTAGCCAAAAAGCTAGCGGCTTTATCGATAGTTCCCAAACAAAAAAAAAAAACTGGCCATAACAACCAAATAAAGAGTAAATTTATTAAGAACAACATTATCTATAAATATTATTAGCTTTTGGGCGGTTTTAAACTTTGGAAGTATAAAAACTTTGACCATGAAAAAATGAGGTCCTCACATTTTGGAGCATAGCTCCACTCACAGCTCGTGGCTCGGGATGCACGGTAGTTCAGATTATTCTTTAGATATTCATTAATATCCCCACAAAGTTTGATCAAAATCGTCAGATCAGTTTTGGTAAAATTCCATCGAAGTGGATCAACCTATGATTTTCCCCTATAGAAAAAAGGCAAAATAAATCAAGTTCATGTTGCTGGCCAAATAACGAGACTCACAGCTCGTGGCTCGCAATGCACGGTAGTTCAGTTTACTCTCCATATATTTATAAATATCTCCACAAAATTTGATCAGAATCGTTAGACCAGTTTTTGAGATATATCAAAAAATGTAAGCATGTCTTGGGTATGAAAATAATTACATATATATGAGGGTACAAATTGGCGCCCTAGCAGTATTGAAAAGCAGTTGGCAGGTGAAGTGACATTTGTTGGTCACACTTCTTGCGAAATAAAAAATCAGCGATATCTCTCATAGCTCGTGGTTTTATATGCACGATATCCCAAATTGTTGTAAATAACATATAATCCCTGAAAATTTCATGCAATTCGTTAGACCAGTTTTTGAGAAATTCGCATTTTTCATTTTTTGCGGAAAATTCTTAATTGTTAGTGCTAAGGGCCTTTTTCGATAAAGTGGGGAATGAAAATAGGGGGACCGCCAAAATTAAAGTATAAAAAAATCAAATGCAGATTGCCATGAGCGTATACAAGGGGACCATTCTTTTTTTGAAACTACTTATATATAGATTACTAGTTTCTTTTATTATTAATACTATTTTCTTTCGCCCTTTTTTAGCCAAAAAACCATTGGCACTACAATTGCAATAAAAGAAGCAACTACTAGTTCCCTTATTAGTCCCACCTTAGAATTGGGAGATGAACAGTATTTGCAAATCGCAAATATTGTTAATAGGAACCTAAAATCAAAAAAAAAAATTCTTCTCTAAAAATTCTTCGCTTGCCGAAAATGGCGTGCTAATGTTAATAAAAATTATAAAAGGGTTTTATTGAATAGAAAAATACAAATTTTAAAAGAGTCTGACGCCTATTCTGCTGATGAAGTTTATCTTCAGTCAAATTTTAAAAAATTTAGGTAACTCTAAAGTAGTATTTTCTCATCCTTTTGAATGTAGTCAGAAAGAGGATTCTTTAATTGATTTGTCCTCGAAGCCTTTAGATGAAAGTCTAGTCTGAAGCCGTCTAAAGTGCTTCCGAAAAGACTGCAGGCTTGGAAATACAAGTCTTAATGTAGATGTTAAAATGGTTAACAAACCATTAAGTTTATGTGAACGTAAGCGTGATTGCAAACTTCACGTAAAGAATGTTAAAGTTCAAAACATTGCCCAAATAATTAAAGAATGCTGTTCCATATTTAGCCAAAGAAAAGAGTATAGAACATGTTGTTAGAAAACAGTATTTGTTTTCTTAACAATGCTTTTGTTTTTTATTTAATAACATTTATTTTATTTAACAAGAATTGCATTTGGATATGCAAAGATGTATCCTGTAACAAATATAAGTTTATGGGCGACTTCGATGGTAATATTCAAGTTTATTCCAGCAATATCGAAATATGCCATACAAATAATTTAATAGCTTTCTTGAAACCCATGAGCTAAAAAGCCGCACTGCTTTTCAATATAGAAATGAATTAGGACTAAAAGTTAATAAACTTAAAGTTTTAGTAGCAAATTATCAAATGTTAAACAAACATTTGTCGTTTTATAGAAACATGAAATCGGAGGCAAACGCTAAAAACGATTTCGATAAGGATGCGTTTAAAGACGCATACGACATGTTATTTCATGGATATGGATATTCCCATTACATTCAACACTTGTCGACAAAAATTGAAGTGTTTTTATGGAACATTGACCATATACGGCTGCTTCAAAAACACATGAATACACATACTTTACACGTAGACGCCACAGGTTGCGTTGTTAGATATATTGCAATTGCAAAAAAGAAAAGAATGCTACTTTATTCATTGGTAGCACACTTTCCCGAAATGAATATAACGTATGGATTAGCACATGCGATTCTGTCGAACCACTCTTCTTCTGACATGGGTCGCTTTTTTTGCGACCTCAATATGTCATGTTCCAAAAATAAATTATATACACCGCTTTGCAAACGCATCGTAACTGATGTGAGTTTTGCCATTATTGGTGCGGTCCTTAAGGAGTACTGCGGCGTAACTCTGATAGAGTACAATTCTCTATAAGAAAAATGCGGAATGTTCTAAAGTTTCGGTTCAATTCTGCACAAGCCATTATGCCAAGATAATGTGTGCTGATATAGATAACACCGTAGGCTTACAAAATATTAAAATCAGAGGTTTCTTAAGAAATGCTATGGGTGTGGGCTACAATATTTCACAAATTAGTGATTTTGAAGATTGGTTTAAATATGTTGTAACTATTCTTCTCTCTCCCAGTATGAATGATAAAAACCCAATTTCTTTTAATCTGGGCGATTACGAAATTAAATACAATAAGAGATATTGTGAGGATAGCCTTAAAACAGTAGCTGGCAATAGTAAGTTAAAACAACGTTTTAGCAATTTTGCCAACGAGATAAAAAACAAAATTTCGTTGCTACCAGTTGAGGAAGACGAGACAAATGTATATTATCATCCCAAAATGGCAGAAGTTATTTTGGGAAAATATATAGTGTTTGCGCCCTCCTGGACAAATTTAATTGGTATTTTAATTGTTAGTACAAATAAAAGACCCAGCAATAGACCTATAGAGGCTTTTTTCAAGACAATTAAGCATAGTGTCATTTAAAACAAACAAGTCTTGAAATTGGGAAGATTTATCCGAGAAATCGATAAACTTTCAAACTTTCTGTTACACAACCAAAACTCTTTTTATATCACTGGTCCGCCCCATTTTGGAGTATGGATTATGTGTTTTTGTTCTCCTTAATATGGATCACACCAAGTAAAAATTGATTCTGTTCAAAAACAGTTTTTAATTTTTGCTCTTCGTGGTTTAAACTGGGATCGAAATATTAACTTGCCTTCCTATTCTAAAAGACTTCTTTTAATTAACCTTCCCTCCTTACTTAATCGTAGAGTAATGCTTGGTACTTTGTTTATCCACAAGCTTTTGAATGGACAAATAGATTGTCCTAATTTACTTAATCAGGTCAATCTATCTGTACCTTGTAGACTAACCCGAAATTATGTCCCTTTAACTTTAACACGCTGTACTTCTAACTATTCTTTGCATGAACCTTTTCGAGTTCTCTGTTCCGACTACAACCGCCTTTATTCTGTAATCGGATCAGAGTTCTCAATATCTATTGTAAAAACTTGTATTTGAAGTTATCTATCTAGTAGTTAGTCTTAATTGTTATTTTAGTTGTCGTCCGTTGACCACGCGACTTCGTTTTGCATGCTGTCTGCTAGGGTTCGCTCGTAACAGGCATTGTCCTGGTGTCGCTTGGGCCACTTGAACTTACTGCGCATTGTACGCGTCAACGTCCAGAAGATTGAGACAAATTGAACTGGCTCATCCAGAATGCAATAACTTGCCGATTTTGCATGGCACTATTATTAAAGCTAAAGTATAGCCAACCTTGCCCGTCGTGTTTTTCTGGGCGCTCTCACTATTAATTTTTTTCCTGCTTATATCGTGAATTTTTATTTTGTTAAAAATGCTTAAAAGCTTTTCTAATTAAATATCTATCACAATTGTTCTTGCTTTTCGATTTGTTGCTAAACATTAAATCAAAGCTTTTGTTACTTTTTGTTTTAAACCAACAACAAAACTCTTTGCTTTGTTGTTGTGTCTCATAAACTTTGATTTTTTCGTTTGTGCTTTACCTGCATACACTCGCGATCTCTTTCGTACACAGTGTTGTTTGTGTGTTCTTGCTCTCTTTTTATACCCTGTACCCATAGGGTAAAAGGGTATATTAAAGTCGCTAAAATGTATGTAACAGGCAGAAGGAAGCGTTTCCGACCCTATAAAGTATATATATTCTTGATCAGCATCAACAGTCGAGTCGATTGAGACATGTCCGTCTGTCCGTCCGTCCGTCCGTTTGAACACCTAGATCTCAGAGACTATAAGAGCTAGAGCTACCAACTTTGGTGTGAACATCCGTCTTATGCCTAGGCAGTTCAAGTTTGTTTCAAATTTTATCCACGCCCACTTCCGCCCCCGCAAATCAAAAAAGAAAATTTTAAAATGAATTTACTAGAGCTGTATTAAAGATATCGAATCAAATATTTGGTGGACATAATTATATAGTCAAACTGCATAAACTGACCAAATTTCGTTCAAATCGGACAATAAACATCGGAGATATAGCCATTTGCATTTTGTACTGAATTGCCAAGGCGACATTGGCAAATAAGAAAGAGCGAGATAGCATGCGTTCGCTGCTGCTGCATGTTAAAGGAAATTTTGTTTTTAATTGATTGCGCTTTCGAGAGTTTTTGAACTTTTGTTTAGTGCCTACGCAAAATAAAATAGTTTAAAATTTTTGCCACGCCCACTTCCGCCCCCGCAATTTAGAAAAAACGAATTACTAGAGCAGTTTTGAAGGAATCACATTCTTATTTGGCACATCTAATAATGTGACCAAAATGCAACATCTGACCAAATTTAGTCGAAATCGGACATTAAATATAGGAGATATACGAATGTGCGTTTTGTACTGAACCAACAAGTGCAAGATTGGCTGTGCCAGGTGTGAGCGAGATAGCATGCATTCGATGAAAATTTTGAATTAAATCAAAGGAGATCTCGAGGTACAGGGTATACTCAATGTCGGCAGGGACGACTTGCTTGCTTCATTTATATTTGCTTTTGTTAGCGCCCGTTATTCTCGCGTTAAGGTTCCCACACACCAGAGCGATTTATTCGCAGCGGCAGCGACGCGAATAAAAAGCAGAAAAATTTCCGCGTCCAAATCGCAAGAGTGATCACACTGGAGCGAATTTATTCGCGCCTTTATTTTGTTATTCGCGGCTTTATTTCGTTATTCGCTAAAATTCAGAATTCAGCAATTTGATGCAGCAACTTCGGAATGATGAACGAAGATTTTATATATATTTTCGAATGACCTCCACCTGCTTCGATAACCTTTTGAAGATGATCGAATTTGATATTAAAAAGCAGCACACACATTACAGGGAGCCCATTTCACCACAGGAACGATTGGCAATCTACTTAAGGTAATATTAATGTATCATATGTTACATTTGAATCACCTGAGCTAAAATTTACGTTAACACTGTTCGAAGTAGAGTTGTTATCAAATGTAAAGTGTGATGAAAGGCTGCTGGTGGTGTAACTGGGTGAATTTTCCTCAAGACTCGCGATCTTTTCCTCCATAATGAGTTTTGCAATTTTATATTAAATTTGAGCCTGTATCATCGGACTGAATTTTTTAATTGTTTGGGCATGCGCACTAAACAAAATGTCAACATCGTCTTGCGTTTTTTTGTTCTTTGTTTGCAAATAATCGATAACATTCTTTACGGATGATGTTGGTTGAGTGGACGATCTTTTAAAGCGTTTCAATGGAGGTTTTTCATCATCAACGGCAGGACTAGTTACGATAGATTGATTGAATTCATCATTGCTCTCGTAATCAATATGTGATTCTGAAGCCTCTGTGCATTGAAAAGATTCCGTGAATGAAGATGGTTCAAATGGACCAATGCCACTGACATTCGAAGACGTTTTGGCAAAAGAAAGAAATGGACGAAAACTTTCCATTTGCTTGGACCAAATCCATGATTTATGAACTGCTGCTTGCCCTGTAGTACATTTTGTTGACCTCAGATATTTCGCATAGGAGTCTCTTAAATTTTTCCATTTTTTTTTTAGTTCATCACCTAAATATACAAAAATAAATTAATTTACATTTTACAGATTCCTTGCAACTGGAGACAGTTTTTATACAATTGCACACAGCTTTCGTGTCGGATTTTCAACAGTTGGTAGCATTGTAACGGAAGTTGGCGAAGCAATTGCCAAAATTCTAGAACCAATATACATGCATAAGCCAACTGAAGCTATGTGAAAGCATATAGGGGAAAATCATAGGTTGATCCACTTCGATGGAATTTTACCAAAACTGATCTGACGATTTTGATCAAACTTTGTGGGGATATTAATGAATATCTAAAGAATAATCTGAACTACCGTGCATCCCGAGCCACGAGCTGTGAGTGGAGCTATGCTCCAAAATGTGAGGACCTCATTTTTTCATGGTCAAAGTTTTTATACTTCCAAAGTTTAAAACCGCCCAAAAGCTAATAATATTTATAGATAATGTTGTTCTTAATAAATTTACTCTTTATTTGGTTGTTATGGCCAGTTTTTTTTTTTGTTTGGGAACTATCGATAAAGCCGCTAGCTTTTTGTCTAGTCTTGGGAAACGGCTAAGTCTGGCGAGGAGGAATTATCTCTCTATATAAGAGTTGGGAAGATTTAGCTGTCAAAAGGCCAGTGACCCGGGCAATTCAAAATCCTCTCAGAGAGGATTCAAGAAATGGCGGAATAGGCAAAATGGGTCGGAGAGATTGCCCGGTACAGATGTACATGAGTGGCTAGAAAAAAATAAATAAAAAATATCAAAGAAGCTAACTTTGGCTCTGCCGAAGTTTGTATACCCTTGCAGCTTCATTGTTTTGTTATTTAATTGAAAAACAAAATTTTTAAAGTAATTGAAGAGAAAACTCAACTAAAAATTTTCCCGAATTCACCGAGAATCGAATCCACCAAACACCGAACCATCGCGCGACCGATCTTTACGTACTACGCCACCATCCTCACTTAACTCTCTTAAGCTAGTTCGACATACATATACAGCAAACGCATGGCACCTCGCTCTTTAAATTTCGTTCTGTGCAACAACACAACGCAAATGTTTCTGTCTCTCTCACACATCGCGTGGTGACGAATTTTTGCATATGTGTGTGTGTGCGTGATTGCTTGGAATTTGTTTTTGTTTCTTTGCTCCCAAAGAAAACTGCTTATTTTACTCGAGGTACCTCCACGTTTTAGTTAATAACTCCGATGATAATTATCCGATCCGACTAATTTTTAAACTTTACCTGCACAATCGATTGAGGAACTTAACTTTTCATGTTTCAACCATGTAGCTTAAAATTTAAGCTCGAAAACGCATGGCTAAACAGACAGACGGACAGACGGACATGTCTCAATCCACTCGGCTATTGATGCTGATCAAGAATATATATACTTTATGGGGTCGGAAACGTATATTTCTATGCGTTACAAACATCTGACCAATTTTATAATACCCTCTGCAAGGGTATAAAAATTCACGATATAAGCAGGAAAAAAATTAATAGTGAGAGCGCCCAGAAAAACACGACCGGCAAGGTTGAGAGTTCAGCTATAGCTATATATATTTTTTACAGATTTACTATTAAGAAAATTGAGAATAATTTAACAATGTCGGTCTGCTCAAGTAAGAAGTGCCCTCACACTCTTAAAGCCCAGGAGGATTTTTTGCTTTGTTGGCTGTGTGACAACGTTATGCATTTTAAATGTGCTGGTTACACAGTCAAGGTAAAGGACAGCCTCGGAAATGGTGGGGGCCTGAAATGGAGTTGTAAAGCGTGTCGGGATGCCGTGAGATAGATGCGTGAATTCATGAGGCGCACTCGTGAGGTATTTAAAAACCTGTCGGCTGGTCTTATGAAGCTTGGGATAAGTTTTCATCACGGGAAACCATAGCTCGCAAATAACTGTTAACCGTTTCACAGTGTCGCGAAATAAGTGTTCTTCACTGAGACTTTGAGCAAAAGGTCTGAGAGCAACCGATTGGATTGTTCGTAAATAAATTTTGCTCGCGCTCAGTCGAAAATCACTTTTTTCTGTTCTCTTTTGCTCTGCTCATTCCGGGACTGTTTGCTTCTGAACGACGATTCAAAAAGTCTTTTGCGCATGTATGTATGTGTGTATGTGAAGTTTCGTGGGTTTTACGCGTCAATTTGCTTTGTGAGTTTCGGTGGAGCACAGTGGTTTTAACAAAATGGGACGTGACACTAATAAAAAAGAAGAGAGGTGTCATGGGACACCCAGATGAAACGAAGTTTCTTTCGATCAAGGGGGTAATAGCTGCTTTATTCATGCAATTTTGAAAAAAAATTTGTTTTAATTAATACTTTAACAATTTTTTTTAATATTTTTTTAAAAACTATATACATATGGATGAATGTACATATTTCGAAATACTCCGCCCAACAGGAAACCATATAAAAAAAGTAGCTCAAATGCTACCAAAATGCCAACGGTTACTTTGATCCGAATTGCAAAAACCAAACATTATTTAAATTTTAAGACTTCAGCCCATACGATAAACTATAAAAAATTAAAAATTCCAAAAAAATGAATTTTTTACAGATTTGATAAAAGTCACTTTTTCGACCCACTTTGGGAGACCATTTAGCTAAAAAAAAAAACAACAAAGCGATCACAATTATATTAGTTCAGATAAGTCTAGTAAAAGAGTCTAATAAAACACATTTGAATGTTGTTGCCCGCAACCAGGCTCTATATACAACCCAGGTTTACGGCATTACTTCTAAACGTCTTTAGATTTTGAAAAAATCTTTTTCTCAGGTATTTTAGACATTCTAAGGGTAAGATGCAATAATAATTTAATGCAAGGTGGGCTGCCAAATTTCGCCCGACGACAATATTTGCAACAAACAAGCATCCGGGCAGAGAAAAAGGGATCGGGATCGCGAATCCGAGCATACATATACATACATACATATGTGCAATATATACCGCGAATACATATGTATGTACATATATGCATGTGTGAGTTTGTGGGCAGCGAGACGCGATCGCGAACTTTTTATACCCTTGCAGAGGGTATTATAAAATTGGTCAGATGTTTGTAACGCATAGAAATATACGTTTCCGACCCCAAAAATTATATATATTCTTGATCAGCATCAACAGCCGAGTCGATTGAGACATGTCCGTCTGTCCGTCCGTCCGTCCGTCCGTCTGTCCGTCTGTCTGTTTAGCCATGCGTTTTCGAGCTTAAATTTTAAGCTACATGGTTGAAACATGAAAAGTTAAGTTCCTCAATCGATTGTGCAGGTAAAGTTTAAAAATTAGTCGGATCGGATAAATATCACCGGAGTTATTAACTAAAACGTGGAGGTACCTCGAGTAAAATAAGCAATTTTCTTTGGCAGCAAAGAAACAAAAACAAATTCCAAGCAATCACGCACACACACAGATACAGTATGTCAAACAATTGTTTGCACAATGAAAAATTTTACCAAATTTCATATTTAACACTGTATTTCACCAACTTGTAAGGCATTTTAAACATTTTTTGTCCTTAATATTATAAACAAAATAATATATTTTCATAAGAGATCATCAGAATAACATTTAATGGTAATTCAACATAAAAAACAAAACAAAAACCTAAATGACTGAGAATTCCATGTGTCAATTAATTCGGTGCGAAATTCCGGGAAATTGAAAACATTGTGCTTTTGCCTTCTTACTAGTCGACTCTATCATTCAAGATTTTAAGTTTTGGCGTACGTTTTGCGGTCTTAAAATTGATTTAAGCGACATGCCTGGAAAACGCGTAACCGAAGATTTGATTAAACTGGTTTACTTTAACCATGCCAACGGGAAATCTGCAAAAGAGCTGGCGGAGATGTTTTCCATAAAAATTCGAACAATTTACAACATTCTAAGGCGCGCCAACGTTGAAAATTCAGTAAGCAAAAAATCAGTGTGTAAAATATGCGACGTGAAATTAGCTGGCATTCATACAACAAATTTGAAACGCCACATTATGAAATATTTAGAGAGTGCGACAGTTAAGACGACACCAAAATAAAAGTTGTGAAAAAAAAAAACATATGAATCAAGTGTAGAAACAGTTGTGAATTCACTTATTAAAATTGTGACAACTGATGGAAAGCCGTTTGTATTCTTGGACAGCGAGGGATTTAGGGAAATTGTTGATCCCATTTATAATGCCCTTGGTATGAACCCAATCACATCGAGGAACATTATGAGCTTCGTGTCCGTAAGAGAACAGGCCATCAAAGGCGGCATAAGGGCTTTAGTCAATGGAAAACTGTTGTAGCTAAAAATCGACGTGGCAACTAGAATGGACACAACAATTCTAGGTATTAATCTGCAAATTATTCACACATTTTCAGCTTTGCACTTTATTTTAAGCAAGCGACGTAGTTCACTAAGTTCCCAAAACATAAATTCATTATTAGTTGTTAACCTTAGTTCAAAATAAAATACTTAAAAAATAAAACTTTTCCTGTTTTAAACAAAAAATTAGTCTGAAATACATACAATTTTTTCAAGAAGATCTAAAGTGAAATTTAATGTCGCAATTTTACACAACGTACCACTGTGCATCGAAAAGAAGACAAATAGTTGAAAAGACCATTTGCGTTGAGTTTTTCAGTCAATCGGTCTTTTGGTGAGCCTCACTGTGTGAGCGTGAATCGTTTCACTCTTTACGCGCTGTTCACTCAAAGACCGATAAGCAAATTGCTCAACTGTTAGCGCTCAACCGAAAACCGGATCGAAAACAACCAAAGGGTCTTGCTCAGAGCGAGAGCGAGAAAGTATGATTTTTTTCGGTTGTTCTCGCGAACAGAGCGTAAGGAAAAAAACGGTTAACAGTTATTTGCAAGCTATGGTACTAAGCTTTCAAATAGAAAATTTCGGGACAATAGCTTATTAAACACTCAAGTTATTGCTCTAAAACAAGGGTGGGCACGTAGTGGCTCCAGGAGCTCCGCGAGCCCCGGCAAGCAGAGAAAAAGGTCTCGGTCGCGATTCCGAGCAGAGGTCATAAATGTGCGAGTTTGTTGGCAGAGGGACGCACAAGCAACTGCGGGACCCACACTCAACTGAGGGACGCACAACCAACGATCGCGAGCTCGAGAAAGGGTCATAAATGTGCGAGTTCGTGGATAGAGGGACGCACAAGTAAATGCAGGGGAGGAAAAAGGTCGCGAGTTCGAGTTTGTAGGTAGAGGGACGCACAAGCAACTGAGGGACGCACAAGTAAATACGGGACGCACATTTATGACCTATCCTCGAGCTCGCGATCGAGACCTTTTTCTCTGCCCGGATTGTTGTTTGTTGTAAATGTTGTTGTCAGGCTCCGACGCCAAATTTGGCTGCCCACCCTTGCTCGAAAACTTCTGACCGATCGTTCCTATGGGAGCTATATGATATAGTCAACCTACTCTGATAAAACTTGGTAGATATGTTAGAAAGTATATTAAACTAATAGAGTACAAATTTCGTAATATTCGATTAAAAACCAACAAAGTTATGGAAGCTTAACTTTACTCTCGACCTATCGTATCCCATGCTATATGATATAGTTATCCGATCAAGATGAAGTCGAGATATACAATGCCTGCAGCAAAAGGAAGCCTATATGCAAAATTTCAGCTCTGCAGCATTAAAGGTCTCGAAGGACACAAAAATTAAACTTTTTAAATGAATTTTATGGGTAAAATATACCTAGAAATATTTTTCAACTTTGACCATGAATATCAGAGCAACCCAAACACGTGGCACTTCAGCAAACTCACACATTTATGACTTCTGCTCGGACTCGCTAACGCGACCTTTTTCTCTGCTTGTGCGCCCCTCAGCTAATTGTTTGTCCCTCTGCCCACGAACTCGCACATTTATGACCTCTGCCACAAAAATAACGGAAAGAGCTCGGTGAGCTACGTGCCCACCCTTGCACTAGACGGTTTGTGTTTTTCTTTTATCTTTTCGTCTAATAAAGCCAGATTCTCAGCTTCTTGCTGCAAAGAACATTGCAATCCTACAAGCTCTTCGGTTGTCAGATCTTCACTGTGCTCTGCTACAAGCTCAACGATGTCATTGCTTTCTATTACTAGCCCAAACTGGTTAGCCAAAACTATAATTTCGTTGGTTATCGGATCCGTAGATAATGCGTCAAATTCTTCAAATGTGCATTCGGCAAAGCGTTGGGGCCATAGTTTTTTCCAGAGTGAGATTGGTTTGTAGAGTTGGTGGATGTGCAGGAGCATTGTCTATAGAGAGGCAAATCCATCTCAATCAAATATATCCGCACAGAGGGGCAAAAAACATTATTGATCAACTCAGCAAAAGGATCTCGTGTTACCCAAGCCTTACTTTTGAACTTCCACATGACACTTATCTTGCTTTTGTCGATATTATGCTTTTTGAAGGTGCATGGATTCTCTGAATGATAGACAAGAAGAGCTTTTATTTTCAAGTTCCCGCTTCACAGTGGTTGGGTTTGTATGAAGCGAGCGGCCAAAAGTACTTCTACAGGAGATAAAAATCGGAAACTTTTTCCAAAAGTTATTACACAGGAACATTTTAATAATTTGGTTAATTATTAATATCAGAATTTAAAGTAAACACCTTCAACTTTAAAATTCATGTTAGAAAATTTAATTTGGTACACTCAATATGATGTCCGACCTGTTTGAGATACAATTTTAAATGTGTAATAAGCCTACTGATCGCTGCAGCTGCGCGAAAACGATCACGTGTTCATGATTTCAATGCTATTTTTAGAATGTCCCGTTACAAATCCAGATAAAAGCGGTTTGCCATTCAGAAGTTTGGACATTTATTAGACAATATGATTAAATTTTGTCAACGTATTTTGTGGTTGATTTTTTAACTTTTGGCCTATGGGCGCAACCACTGTGCGCTTGCATTAGCACAAAAAAGCAAAGCAAGGCTGTCTTTCATTGGTTTGTGGCCCGGCCAACGGGAGCTGTTTCGTCGAAATAAAAAAATTGGCTGGGGTAAGTAACCTCCAGTGGCCACAAAATCTCTGCCACTTAAGCGCCTGAACTTACTGCTTCACCATGTCTCATAACGCTATGAATTCCAGCGCGTTTTTTAAATTTCTCGAACCAACCCTTACTTGCTTTAAAATCTTTTCCTTTTGCTGTTGATGTTCCCGGTGTGTTCTCAATAAGATTGGTGGATATCGTTTTACCCCTTTCGCAAATTATATTCTGCGAAACCGTGCCACCTTTCATTTGCTTTTCGTTAGTCCATATTAGAGGCAATCTTTCAACATCATCGAGAATTTGTGACCGTTGCGACGAAACTCTTGGTACTCCCTTTGAAACATTCACCACCTCAAGCTTGTCCTTGTTTTTAAGCATAGTAGAAATCGTTGATTTCGATAACTTGAACGCGCGTCCTAAGTCAGCTACACCAAAACGTTGTTTATGTTTTTCAATGATTTTGACTTTCATTTCAATAATTATTAAGGCTCTTTTCATTTTTTTCTCCCGAATATTTTTTTGAAGCCATTTACGTACATATGTATGTATGTTATTTG
Organism: Drosophila austrosaltans; assembly: GCA_035045865.1. Classification (NCBI taxonomy): domain Eukaryota; kingdom Metazoa; phylum Arthropoda; class Insecta; order Diptera; family Drosophilidae; genus Drosophila; species Drosophila austrosaltans. Next base: position 28,330 of record JAWNOQ010000147.1, read on the forward strand.
CAATATGTTTAGAAACAAAATTAAAAATACACCAATCGTAATTTTCAACACGTCTTATTAAAAAATTTTGCAGCTTGCAAAATAATGCTAAAAAGGTCACACTAGGTAACACTAAAATGTGCCATTTCTGGTGTTCGTTATGCGAAACTTTGTTCGTTAACCGAAACTTTTTTCCCAAAAAAATGTGTTCGTTATCCAAGATGCTCGTTATCCACAGTGTTCCTTAACCGTGGGTCCACTATAGTTAAATGCTTACCTGTAGATTTGATCTAAGGATATTCCATAATCATCTAAGATTTCTAGAATTTTGTTTTGTATGTACACATATTCCAGTGTGAGATTCCCCGAGCTCAATCATACCTGTTGAAAAACTGAGTATAAATAAAACACCGCTTTATATCTTTTATATAAGTTATATTTAACACTATAACTTTAAGCTTTGGCAACACCAGCAACCACGGCTTATTCACATACAAACTTATATCAAAAAGAGAAAAAGAATGTTAAGTGTGACCAAACTTCATGCCACTTAAAATACTTTATATAGTGTTATAAAATGTGATTTTTGTAAGTGGAATAGGGGTATTCCAACAGGCCCCCTCAAAAATTACATTATTAAATAAACAAAAATTATAATTCATACAAATTCAAAAGCTTAACTACTAATTGCTGTGGTTGGTGTGCCATCTGGGAAGTCTTATGTGATCCAGCATTTACTCTAAGGATACAGGGAAAACCCAGAAAAACCTGTATCGGATCAACTTAAAAATTGTTTACAAATTAATATAGAAATTCAATAATTCATAATGTTAAACAATTCAAAAAGATAAATTCGTAATTAAAAAAAAAAATTCTTTGGCATCGAGGAACAGTTGATTTGTAGTCGTCTTCCAGGAGTCCCAACTTCTTTCGGAATTCTACTAATTTTCCGACTGGCAACGGCTTTGTAAATATGTCAGCGATTTGGTTCTCTGTTGGAATATACTCAAGAAAAATTGTATTATTTTCCACCTGCTCTCGAGCAAAATTATATTTAATGTCTATATGTTTAGCTCTTTTGTGACATGAGGGGTTATTGGCAATACAGATACATTCCTGATTATCCTCATAAATTTTTATGGGTTTTTCTAAATTAATATTTACGCTGTTTATTAGAGACTTAAGCCATAACGCTTCTCTTACAGCTTCAAACAGCGCCATATATTCAGCTTCAGTAGATGAAGCTACTACAGAGTTTTGTTTCTTGGTGTTCCAACAAATCAGATTAGAATCAAATATTTTGAACAAAAAACCAGTGGTACTTTTCCTATCATTCTCGTTCCCACCCCAATCAGAATCTACGTACATATCCAACTAGAATATTTTGAAATGATTCATTCTTATTAAGAACCAACTTCATATCGACACTTCCTTTTAAATATCTAAGGACTCTCTTTAAACATTGCCATAATTCTGAGTTATTCTTACTACTATATCTACTCAGAATATTCACTGCAGTAGACAAATCAGGACGTGTACACAGCATGATGTACATTAAATACCCGATAAGATTTCGACGTGGTGCTCCACAATCTTCATCTGAATTAAGAAATTCATAATTAATTTTGTTCGGTAAAGGGGTACTTACTGCATTACAGTTTTTCATATTATATTTACTTAAAATTCTCGAAATATAAGAGGATTGACTTAAGCAAATTTTATTAGGTAACATTTCTATTCATATTCCAATGAAATGTAGTATTTCTTCTAAATCAGGCATTCGAAATTTATTCTTTAAGTATGTTTTAAAATCAATCATACTTGTCATATCCCCTGTTACTATGACAACATCGTCAACATACAACAGTACGTACATATGTATATATTTGAATTAACATCGCCTTTGTCTAGATTCTAGAATGTAAATACAACGATCTACTGGCGAGTTCACAAACTTGCATTCTTTTAACGCCTGCTCAAAAACCTCAAACCAGCACCTTGCTGCTTGTTTGAGTCCATAAATTGCCTTGTTCAATTTACAAATATTATTAACGTTGCTTGATGCACCTTGAGGAAGTTGCATAAATATTTCCTCATTTAACTTTCCATTCAAGAAAGCTGTTTTCACATCCATTTGATGAACATATAAATTAAATTGCACAGCTAATGATAAAATGAACCGAAAGCTAGAAATTCTGGCAACAGAGGCAAATGTTTCGTCATAATCTATCTGATATCTTTGAGTAAACTCTCGTGCGACAAGTCTAGCCTTGTACTTCAAAGGATTTCCAAGTTCATCATACTTAATGGAAAATACCCATCTGCTATCGACAATGTTTTTGTTGAATGGCCCTTCCGTCAAGGTCCATGTGTTATTTATTTCATGAGCATTTAACTCCATTTTTATAGCTTCTTCCCAAAGATGTTTGTCATTTCGATGTTTTATTTCATCAAATGTATTTAGAACATCATTAAAAACAGTATGAGCATTCAATATAAACATATTTATATTACAATCGTCTTCATTATACGATATTTGTGGTTTGCCTTTTAATCTTTCACTTTTTCTGGTCACTGCTTCGATTGTTTCATATCCCGTACTCTCATTCGGGAAACGCCCTTCCTTACTCTCATTCAGGACAACAGATTCATTTCTTTTCCTACTTTCATTCGGAATACTTACTATCTTTCAGGATTTTAGCTTTATCACACTCCTTACTTTCATTCAGGACAATAGGGTAATTTCTTTTCTTACTTTCATTCGGAAAATGTTCATCACCACTTTTGTTACTTTCATCAAGCGAATCTGTATCAGAGTTGACAACCCTTGAATTAACCATATTAGTTTCATCAACGATAACATCTCTTGCAACGATAAATTTTTCATTAATAGCATCCCACAATTTGTATCCATTTGGCTCATATCCCACAAGGATACTCTTAAATGACTTTTCATCGAATTTCCCATTCTTATTTTTATTGTGTACGTACACAGTTAAGCCAAACACTCTCAATTGACTCAGATTGGGTTTTCTGCTGTGCCACTTCTCATATGGCGTAATTCTACTTTCATCGAGGGCCCTACTTGGAATTCTGTTAATCAGATATGTTGCTGTTAAGACAGCTTCGCCCCAAAAGTGTTTTTCTAGTTTTGCCCCATTTATCATAGCCCGAGCCTTCTCAGTTATATATCTTATCATTCGATCGGAAACACCGTTCAGTTGTGGTGTATGTGGCACAGTTAAATGATAAGATATCCCTTTTTCCACACAAAAAGCACGCATCTCATTTGACAGCTACTCTCTACCATTGTCAATATATAAGTTAACCATTTTCAGATTAAAATGAGCTTCACTCTTCGCTACAAAGTCTTTGAACATATTAAATACTTCTGACTTATATTTGATCAAATAAGTAACACAATAATGTGTATACTGATCTACGAAAATTACGTAGTAGTTTTTATCATTCAGAGTTACTGGAGTAATTGGTCCACATACATCTGAATGCACTACGAATAAGGGTCTTTTAATATGGCTTTTGTCTTTGAATCTGTTAAATGGTAGTCTGTTTTGTTTTATCATTTATACAGGGCTCACAAATATCATCGGATAACTCTAAATTATCAAGGACGCTTATATCATTCAATACATTGTATCTTTTTATTTCGAGTAATTTGCCATTGCTTAGGTGCCCAAGCCTCTCATGCCACAATTTATATTTATTTTTCGCATTTAAAGTATGTATATGCGTAAAATTTAAGTATTGGAATATTATTCAACATACCCGAGTTTTTCACCACCAGTACTCCGTTTTTGCTTATGGAGACTCCATCAGCGCCAAAGATGACTGACATTCCAGCTTCTTGAAGTCTCTTCACTGACATCAAATTACCTGCAGCTCCCCTGCAGTACAAAACATCCTCCAGTGTAATGTCGAATCCATTTTTCAGCCGCACAATACCACGTTTGGTGGCATATATGATTTCGCCTTGTTTAGCCACAGCGATTTTTAGTGGTGGCACCAACTTCACACAGTCAGAAAACAATGACTCATCGTTTATTAAGTGGTCACTCGCTCCAGAATCCAATATAAACTCATTATACCCTTGCAGAGGGTATTATAAAATTGGTCAGATGTTTGTAACGCATAGAAATACACATTTCCGATCCCATAAAGTATATATATTCTTGATCAGCATCAATAGCCGAGTCGATTGAGACATGTCCGTCTGTCCGTCCGTCCGTCTGTCTGTCTGTTTAGCCATGCGTTTTCGAGCTTAAATTTTAAGCTACATGGTTGAAACATGAAAAGTTAAGTTACTCAATCGATTGAGCAGGTAAAGTTTAAAAATTAGTCGGATCGGATAATTATCACCGGAGCTATTAACTAAAACGTGGAGGTACCTCGAGTAAAATAAGCAGTTTTCTTTGGCAGCAAAGAAACAAAAACAAATTCCAAGCAATCACACACACACATACATATGCAAAAATTGGTCACCACTCGGTGTGTGAGAGAGACAGAAACATTTGCGTTGTGTTGTTGCACAGAACGAAATTTAAATAGCGAGATGCCATGCGCTTGCTATATGTATATGTCTGTCGAACTAGCTTAAGTGAGTTAAGTGAGGATGGTGACGTAGTACGTAAAGATCGGTCGCACGATGGTTCGGTGTTTGGTGGATTCGATTCTCAGTGAATTCGGGAAAATTTTTAGTTGAGTTTTCTCTTCAATTACTTTAAAAATTTTGTTTTTAAATTAAATAATAAAACAATGAAGCTGCAAGGGTATACAAACTTCGGCAGAGCCGAAGTTAGCTTCTTTGATATTTTTTGTTTAAATTTGTTCAAACATGAATGCAAACCCGGGTTGTGATGTTGCCAATTGCGCTTGATTATTTTCTTTATTTTTTTCTTTTGAAATTCTTTTAAATATATAACAATCCTTTTTTATATGACCTTCTTTACCACAGTGATGACACTTAATACTATTTCCTTGCTTGCCTTTGAAATAATTATTTGGTTTGGTCACCCTGTTTTTAAAAAGTACTTGTGTGCGTTTGTACTTATTGTTGTTACGTTTATTTTGCAGAACTGCTTTCATCACCTTCTTGCTCGTGTCACCATTGTCGTTATTGAGTTTAACTTCGTGATCTAACAACCTCTTCTTCACAAAAGCTAACGTAAGGTTGTAAGGAAGTTTTCCGGCTGGGGTACAAATCTCAGTCTCCCCAGGGTCTTTCATCACGGATTATTTGTAATAGAATGCCGAGACCAGAGATTTGCTTGAGCCACAGTGGTTGTTAATCAGGGGCGGATCCAGAGGCAAATTTTGGGGGGAGAATTCAATATTAAAAAAATGTCCAAATTTTTAGTTAATTCAATTTATTTAATCAATTTTATACGATGTTTGACCATTTTAGAAAATCTTTCTAAAACTTCTTTCGATGTCACCTCGATGTCGTAGTTTACATGGAGAAGAGCCAGCTCATTCAGTCTCTCTTGCAGCATCGTAGTCCTCAACCAAGTTTTGATACGGCGCAAAGAGGAAAAGACCTCTCAGCACTTGCGTTGGTTGCTGGCAATGTAAACAAAATACGAAACAGTGTGTGGATAATCGGAAAGATGTCCTTGTCACACTTTTGTAGTATTTCAAATGTAGGTGCCAACTCAATTCACCAATAAGCTAGTTGTCAAAATGTCATTTTTGGAAATCAAAAATGTTGAATCATTTCATAAATCTTAAACTATAATTACTCAAATAATTTAATAAACTTTTCAGAATGATATATGTATGATGTAGAACGAAGGGAATTCGAAAAAATGTGTATAAATTGGAATAGTATTGTTACCGCCAATGTTTGAATTTAATAGAAACTGCAATTAACTGGCTTGCCTAACACCTGGAGACGCGTTGAAAAAGAGGACGGAAAAATACAAAGTTTTTTTAAGCTTGCGCATTTCATAAATAATAAAAAACCAACCATTTGTTAAAATGATTGAAATAAATAAAATAAAGTGATTTGCTATAGAAAATTGTAGAACCTGTAACTCTCTTTCAACAAGTATTGTGCAGTGAATATGATTGAAATTTCTTAAGAATTTTACAATTTGTCATGCGATTTGTCATTAAGATATGTATTTTGCGAATAAAATAAATTTCATAAAACTTTTAACTTTACACCGAGTTCGAGAGTATCATCAATTCTCACAACTTTCTGTGTGATTTAAATAAATTTTGTAATATGACTTCGAAGAAGATAATATTGTTTTATATTATATAATCAAGTCTTAGAGGTGAAGTTGGTTTTATTCTAATACAATTATGATGAATTTAAAATTTTTTTTTTTTAATAGGGGTATGTGACATTACAAAATTGCAGAACCTGAATGAATCGAAATTTTTTTTATTCAATAAGAACTAACAAGAATTGCATTTGGATACTGCAAAGATGTATCCTGCAACAAATATACATACGTTTATGGGCGTCATCGATGGTAATATTCAAGTTTATTCCAGCAATATCGAAATATGCCATACAATTAATTTAATAGCTTTCTTGAAACGCAAGAGCTAAATAGCCACACTGCTTTCCATATATAGAAATGACTTGGGTCTAAAAGTAAATGAAGTAAGAGTTTTAGTAGGAAATGATCAAATGTTAAACAAACATTTGTCATTTTATAGAAATATGAAATCGGAGGCAACTGCTAAAATCCATTTCGATAAAGATGCATTTAATGACGCATACAACATGTTGTGTAATGGATATTCCCATTCACATTGAACACTTGTCGACGAAAATTTAAGTGTTGTTATGGAACATTGAACATACACGGCTGTTTCAAAAACACATGAATACACATACTTCACACTTAGATGCCACAGCACAGTGGATCCGCTTATATGGAGCCGCGGCCAAAAATACTTCTTGTGGTGGTACAAAAAATATTTAAATTTAGTGGCAAAAAGATGGAGGTGATTTATTGGAGCGCATGCCAGCCAAGCCCCAATCCCATAACAAATAAATAAATTAAACAAAAAAGATAAAAATTTAGTTCTATGAAATTCAAGCAAAACTTATAATTATTATTAAAAATATTTGTAACGTATCCTCTAATAAGCTATATACAGAGTCAAATAACTTTGAGTTATCTTTTTTTTTGAACATTTCACTGACCGTTTAAAAATGGGTCGGACCGTAAAAGGAGTGAATGTATTATATCTGTGTGTGTAATAAAGCGTGACATTTTCCGGCTGTGATTAAGTCTACATTTTTTAAATTAATTATTATTTGATTCTGCAGCTTCCTCCGAAAGCTCTCCAATTGAAACGATTGCGTGTTCTATTATTGCAGATCCATGAATAAGAACTTTATGCACTGTAGTTGGCATATAGTACCACGGAAACTCTTTGATGAGATCCTTGGCAGTATCGAGGGCATATATGCGTTAAATTTGTCGACTTTAATTTTATACCCCGATGATAGAGCTTAAAGTATAGAGGCACAACGATAGATGAGATTCTCATTTTTTCCTGTTATTTCGGAAGCCGAACTTGGATTTGAAAAAATGTTCTTGAGTATTTCCGTCGATCAATGAGCCTCAGTTTTTTACGAAAATCCTTTTGAATTTTGATTTTTCTTTCCATGACTTTTTGTTTTTGTTCTTTTCCTCTAGCTTGCCACATTTTAAGGGGGGAGATACATGCAAAATGATGAAAAAAAAAATTTTTTTTTTCTATAATATGTTAGTATAGACCTTTCAGAATATGTCTCAAAATTTTTAGAACATAATTTTCAGTATTTCTCATATTACAGAGCGTAAACCCTTTGAGCGCTGGGAGTGGTTACTTCTGCGTACTTAACTTTAAACGCCTTTTTCTCAAAACTACATTTTTTAAATCGGCGGGCACGATAACTCAAAAAGTTATTGACCGATCTTCCTGAAATTTTGCATACATCTTTCTTATGATATTGCTTTCTATATGAACCTACAAGTTTCCACAAAATTTTTGAAAAAATATTTTTTTAGAGCCAAACAACATAAAAAATTAGGGCCAAAATTCATTTAATTTTTTTGAAGCATTGTATTTCGTAAACTTTTTATTTTTTTTTTTATTTTTTTAGGTTCATATAGAAATTATGACATTGATAAATACAAAAATGTTTGGTTTTTGGTTTTTAAATCAATAAAAAGGACGCTAGAATGCCCGCCGATTGACAAGCCTCGCTCCGACCTACCTGAAAAAATTATACGTGCAGCCGCCATTTTGAATTTTTATAATCAAAATTTTTTTTTTTTTAGTTCAATCTTCAAACTAACTACATGTCAATTTTCAAAAATAAATAATGACTGTTTAATAAAAAAAAAATCACAAACATCAGTGAAAATTTGAGCATTTACATGTATAATGACGGACTTATAAGATACATATGTATATGAAAAAAATATTCAAAAAAAGTAGAGAGGTGTCATGGGACACCCAGATGAAACGAAGTTTCTTTCGATTAAGGGGTGAGAGCTGCTTATTTCATGCAATTTTGAAAAAATATTTTTAAATTAATACTTAAACAATTTTTTTTATATTTTTTTGAAAACAATATACATATGCATGTATGTATGTACATATTTCGAAATACTCCGCCCAACAGGAAACCATTTAGAAAAAAGTAGCTCAAATGCTACCAAAATGCCACGTTGATCCGAATTGCAAAAACCAAACCTTATTTGATTTGTAAGACTTCAGCCCATACAATAAACAATAAAAAATTCAAAATTCCAAAAAATAAGTTTTTTACAGACTTTTTCGACACATTTTGAGAGACTATTTGGGTAAAAAAACAATAAAGCGATCACAATCATTTTAGTTCAGATAGGTTTTTATATAATAAAGATGTTTTGAAAATTTGAGCAAAATCGGTTAAGGAGTTTTTGACATAACTTGGCAGCAGTTTTAAGGAACCGAGTCTAGTAAAACGCGATTGATTGTTGTTGCCCGCAACCAGGCTCTATTTGCACCTACTTAGGTTTACGGCTATTACTTCTACAAGCATCCGGACAGAGAAAAGGGGCGTGATCGCGAATCCGAGCAGAGGTCATACATATACATACATATGTGCGAGTTTGTGGGCAGCGAGACGCACAAGTAAATGCGGGTTGCAATTTTAACTGACGCACACACATTTTTTCTTCTTAACCCTGTTTCGCACATTTATGCCCCTTTCTCAATCTCAGAATCTTTGCTTGTGCGTCTCGTATTTACTTTCCCCTTCAGCATTTGCTTGAACGTCCCTCTGCCAACAAACTCAAGCTCGCTTGCTCTTTCCCCTCTAACATTTGCTTTTGCGTTCCTCTGCCCACAAACTCGAGCTCGCGATCGCTGCTTGTGCGTCCCTTTCTGTCAACATACTCGTACACTGTTCAATGCGAAAGAAAAAGACAAAACAGTTGGTAACGGTAAAAGTGTCGTTACACTTTTTAGTCTTAATTTTTTCGGTTTAGCCCCTACCGCGCGATAAGAAACTTCGTTTCAAAAACGTATTTTTGCATGAAGAGGCGAAAGACCGAATTCAAAATATTTCTGTAAAGCGACTTTGTTTAAGCATCTGTGTTGGATTGGCACCACATACATATATAGCACTTGGCAGAAGACGACTCGCTTAAAGCATTGCAGACCTTTCCATCCACCATTGTCAGTTGTAAACTATGTCTAACGTTAATATTTTTTTTTGTATAGATGATAGTTCCGTCGGCTTTAAAATGTTGATTTTGTCTTTAAAACATTTTTCTTCTTCCAGTGACACTTCGCTCGTTTCTTTTTATACCCTTGCAGAGGGTATTATAAAATTGGTCAGATGTTTGTAACGCATTGAAAATTATCAACCGAACCCTCATAGGCTGTTTTGACAACATCAGCTTGAAGTTCCAGTATGCTCGATGCTGTGTTGTCTAAAAGATTTTGCAACTCGACTTCGGCGTAAGATTCGTCCACAAAAATATTGTCCGGATATCTCTTTTTTTCGCAGTGACTATCCTTTGATAGCTTGGAAAAAAATCAAAGAATATTTTGTTATTAACGAAGTCCCTTATTAGCAAATATTATCTTCAAGAGTAGGCAAGGTGTTGTTGCTTCTACATGGTCAGCACGCTTAATTTTTTTTTCTCCGGGTTCTGGCTCGTCGGCTACGAGGGGGTGGTTGGTAGATATTAATTTTGCCATATAGAAGACCTGCGTTTTATTTTTATTATAAGTTGCGTGCGAAGGTAGCCTGATACAGGAAGGGAACAAAATTTTTCTTCTCAGGGCCCAAGCATTTCCCCAAAATTGAAGGAATCGGACTCCTCTGATGGTCTGAGGAATTGTACCCAACATTCCTTGGTCTTGAATCTCCTTATATTTTACCCACCAAGACTCCATAATAATCAACGCGACTTCTATTAGCACATTATATATAGTTTAATTACAACAAAAAATTCCAAGATTAAGATTAAATAAGTTCCACCCTACTACAAAAATTTGAGAAACTGCCATCATCAGGTGCAGACAGAATGAAAGAAAAATTTTGTTTAAACTAAGGAACTATTTTCTCACACCTCCGCCAACGGAGCTTGCTCTAATCACAAGTTATCAATTTGAACTTCTCTGGGTGCCAAATATAAAAGTTAGTGCTATCAGGGATTTTTTTCTTTAGGGGATTTAGGGAATTATTATTATTTTTTTTTTAAGAGCCAAAGATTCAATCAGAAAGTATAATATAACATATAATAAAAGAAAAAGATCACTTACAGGGTATTATGGTCGTCCATCGATGAAGCGCTTCCGATGTCGCCAGCTGAAAAATAATTTTTATGTCTTGTCTTTTTTTTCACACTCGCACTCTAGAAAAAATTTATCAAAAAAAAACCGGTGCCTTGAAATTAGGTCAAGTTCAACCTTTTTCCTATTTCTTTTACATATGATCTGAATCCACTTTTTTTTCTTCTTTTTTTGTTTTCTCTTATATTTTTTTTCTTTTGAATATTGTGCTCTCAAAGCTTTCGTTGCGTTTATTTTTTCTGTAGTTAACGGTTAAGAGGTGACCGAAAAGGAGAGATGGCTTGGTAGAGGGGATTGACGGGAAAACAGGGATAACAAACCGACTTTAAGCGCTTAAGTTTTTTTGTTATTTTCTCGTTTTTTTTTCTTTTTTTAATCTTACTTTACAATTTTTTCTGCCTCTCTTTTTTTCCTTTAACTAATCATTACTTTTTCACTGCTCACTAATTAAACTCACTTAAAACCTTTAAATTAAATGATGTTCACAAATTCTTGGTTTTCCCCGGGAAACAGTTTCTCAGTTTCTTTTCTGTCACAGAATAAATAAGATTCCAAGGCACCGCACTGTTTTGTCGCGTGTTTTTCGAGAGCTTGGCCTTTTACTTGTTGGCCCGCCGTACGTTTGCCTATTACTGCCTTTGATCTTCTCTTCTGTCTTTTGGCGGTGCGATGGAGCTTTGTAGTCAGTGACGTCACGGCGAGTTATGCGCCAACAGCTGGGTCGCCTGAGAGTTTCCGTATATTAAAAAAAAAGAACTTCTAAACAGCCAGACCCCAAAACTCTTACCTGCCCAATCAAATGTTCAATTAGGGTGGATCGTTCGTGGGCCAGATTTATTTCCCTTGTGAACTTCCTCGCTCAAATTTTCTGTTATTAAAATTTTTCTGTATTAACGTTCTATTTTTTTCCCCTCTTTTCCGTGTTTTTTTTCTTTTCGGCTGGCACTTTGAAATTTTACTTAGAATTTTTTCAGAAGTTTGTATACAGTAGACACTTGTCACTGGCCGCTTAAATCGGGAAAAGAATGATGGCGCTCTTAGGTCCTCTACTTATACCCTTGCCTTTCACTTTTTCCTTTTTGGGTTCGGCTTTCTTTTATGCCGAAGATGACCCTATCCAAAAACTCTCACCCTGATTCCAGTTGTTGATAACTGAGTGCTTTCCAATAGTTAAAGAAAGCGAAAGGCAAAAATTTAAGGATAAAGCCTACTTTCAGGCAACTACAACAACCAAGCGCATTGATATTGGAGAACAGATGATTTTTTGCGGTTGTAATAAGTCCAAAACGCGTCAAGCTTCTTGCATATGGGCATTTCCTAAACTGGCGTGACGTTACGTTCGCACGATTAAACTTAAAAAAAAATTTGAAAAAGACAGATTTTAAAAAAAGTTTTTTCATATATCGATAGTACTTATGTAGAACTATATTCAGAAAAAATTTGATACAAATCGAATGTAAGGATTTGATTTTATAGCCAAAATATGATCTGGCGTGACGTTACGCGCACGAAGTGGGTTTTCTGACTTTCACTGACAAAAGTTCAAAACTCTGCGAATTGGCTAAGCTTTTTTGAGTAAATGTTTTTTTGTAATGTTTCTAAATAACACAAGTTTATTTTTCAATTTAGCAAATCAAAAACAAGTTCATAGTTTTTTTTTTATTCAAATTCTAAATCTGGCGTGACGTTACAAAAATTTCCAAGGGAAATTTTTTTAAAAATTATTCCAAAAACATTTTTAAACAAAACTAGAACATTGTTTTAAACACAAAACAAAACAAAAAATTAAAAAAAATTGAACTACTTAAAGAAATAAATTTTTTATCCATAATATTGTTAGGCACCATATTGGTGTAAATGGGAATATTATACATAGTATGGAAATATAGAAAAATATTCGTTATTAAGTATCAGTTTTTGAAAAAAAATGCAGTTTTAGCTGCTTTTAGCTGTTTTTCTTCTCCACATGAAAGAAAATGCATCCGATGGATGTCGAGAAATTTTCGTATTCTCACAATCTGGCGTGACGTTACGCATGTTCGAACTCAAAAAAAAAACCAAAAGGTTCGTTTAAACTCGGTTTTTTTTTTGTTTTATATATAAGATAACTAAAACTTGCTTTAAAGTTAAAGTTTCCCTTGTGTGTTTTTTCTGGCGTGACGTTACATTAGAACATTGATAAAAGGCAAATGAAAATTTTCCCCTTCATTGTTACATCTTTGCTGTTCTGGATGTTTTTTAGCAAATTGTAACGATAAAGAAAGTTTTGCAATATGAGTATAATCGTACAGTTACTCTTAACCGAAAAAAAAATAATATATAAGATGGTCTTAGAAATAATCAAAATAGGCGAAATACCTAAACTTCAACTTTGAGGCTCAAAATCTTGCCATCGGGACTTCGAAAAGCTTTAAGCCTTTTGATTTATTTATATTTGAACTTTCTTCTTTCATAATCAAAGAAAAAAAATTACTTAAGTGAACTTTTTATTTTTTGGGTTGAGGTTGACCTTTTTCAGGAAATGCCCATATGTAACCAATTGAATTCATTAATTGGCTTAAGTCAGCTTCGTAGCCCTCCTTCTCAATTTCAAGTTGCACAGAATTGATTACTTGTTATTGTTTTTCGGTTTTAGTACCTATTTTTGCCTTCCAAAATAAAAAATTAAGAACATAAATTTAAAAAGAATTTGAAGTATTTAAATAACATAAATTAAATGACCATGAAAATTGTAGACAAACACGATAGATGTAAAAAAACACAGAGGCTTCGCTGGGCAAATTTAACCTCAAAAACAAGACGATGATGCGTTAGTATATTATAGATTGTAAACACATCCGCGATTTGATGCATGTAACTTTAACACTTTTATTATCTTAAAACACAGATAAATAATGTGAAATAGAAAACTTTTGGGAGGAAATGGGGGAACACAACTAAAAGTTTAAGTAAACATAAAAAACATGAACAAAAACGGTACAAACATATAGGTTTCTTTAAACAATAATTATACTGGAGTTACAAAAAATAATTCAGTTTTATTTTTTTTAGCAAAAAGTAAATACCTTAAACTTGAAAATCTATTTTAAATAATTAATTAAGATGCACTCAACCGTTTACCACACAAATTGCAAGTTCACTTTGCTACAGATTAATGCCGTTAAGCGTGCAGCTGTGCGTTAAATATGAACAGGTGTTCAAGCTTTTGGATCTATTTTTAGAAAGAATCGTTAGAATTTCAGCAAAACCACTTTGCACTAGTAAATAATGGACATTTATGAGATAAATAGTGGTTATTATACCCTTGCAGAGGGTATTATAAAATCGGTCAGATGTTTGTAACGCATAGAAATATACATTTCCGACCCCATAAAGTATATATATTCTTGATCAGCATCAATAGCCGAGTCGATTGAGACATGTTCGTCTGTCCGTCTGTCCGTCCGTCCGTCTGTCTGTTTAGCCATGCGTTTTCGAGCTTAAATTTTAAGCTACATGGTTGAAACATGAAAAGTTAAGTTACTCAATCGATTGAGCAGGTAAAGTGTTTGAATCAGGATGACAGCCTTAAATTTTAAGCTACATGGTTGAAACATGAAAAGTTAAGTTTCTTGATCTATCAAGTATGAAGAGCGTGAAAATTAGTCGGATCGGATAATTATCACCGGAGCTATTAACTAAAACGTGGAGGTACCTCGAGTAAAATAAGCAATTTTCTTTGGCAGCAAAGAAACAAAAATAAATTCCAAGAAATCTGCCGTACAAACACATACACCCTACACCAAGTTTGAACAAGATTGGAGAATTATTAAGGTTACAAATCAATAATCAAATTTAAATGAAATTAACTTTATTTTAATGCTTACGCACACACATGCATATGCAAAAATTCTTCACCACGCGGTGTGTGAGAGAGACAGAAATATTTTAGTTGTCTTCTTACACAGAACGAAATTGAAAGAGCGAGATGCAATGGGTTTGCATATATGTCGAATTAGCTTACGTCAGCTAAGTGAGGACGGTGGCGTAGTATGTAGAGATCGGTGCCACGACGGGCTTCGGTGTTAGATGGTTCAATGCTCGGGGAGGAAGTGAAAATTTTCAGATGCGTTTTTTTCTTTCTTGTTTTTTTTTTTTTGATTTTGTTAAACATTTATACCAATTATTTTGCTGCAAGGGTATACAAACTTCGGCAAAGCCGAAGTTAGCTTCTTTGATTTTTTGCTTTTATTATATTTTATATTATATTTTCTGATTGAATCTTTGGCTCTTAAAAAAAAAAATAATAATAATTCCCTAAATCCCCTAAAGAAAAAAAATCCCTGATAGCACTAACTTTTATATTTGGCACCCAGAGAAGTTCAAATTGATAACTTGTGATTAGAGCAAGCTCCGTTGGCGGAGGTGTGAGAAAATAGTTCCTTAGTTTAAACAAAATTTTTCTTTCATTCTGTCTGCACCTGATGATGGCAGTTTCTCAAATTTTTGTAGTTGGGTGGAACTTATTTAATCTTAATCTTGGAATTTTTTGTTGTAATTAAACTATATATAATGTGCTAATAGAAGTCGCGTTGATCTCTCGTGGTATGCCTCCATAGGCGCTCTTGTGGTTATTATGGAGTCTTGGTGGGTAAAATATAAGGAGATTCAAGACCAAGGAATGTTGGGTACAATTCCTCAGACCATCAGAGGAGTCCGATTCCTTCAATTTTGGGGAAATGCTTGGGCCCTGAGAAGAAAAATTTTGTTCCCTTCCTGTATCAGGCTACCTTCGCACGCAACTTATAATAAAAATAAAACGCAGGTCTTCTATATGGCAAAATTAATATCTACCAACAACCCCCTCGTAGCCGACGAGCCAGAACCCGGAGAAAAAAAAATTAAGCGTGCTGACCATGTAGAAGCAACAACACCTTGCCTACTCTTGAAGATAATATTTGCTAATAAGGGACTTCGTTAATAACAAAATATTCTTTGATTTTTTTCCAAGCTATCAAAGGATAGTCACTGCGAAAAAAAGAGATATCCGGACAATATTTTTGTGGACGAATCTTACGCCGAAGTCGAGTTGCAAAATCTTTTAGACAACACAGCATCGAGCATACTGGAACTTCAAGCTGATGTTGTCAAAACAGCCTATGAGGGTTCGGTTGATAATTTTCAATGCGTTACAAACATCTGACCAATTTTATAATACCCTCTGCAAGGGTATAAAAAGAAACGAGCGAAGTGTCACTGGAAGAAGAAAAATGTTTTAAAGACAAAATCAACATTTTAAAGCCGACGGAACTATCATCTATACAAAAAAAAATATTAACGTTAGACATAGTTTACAACTGACAATGGTGGATGGAAAGGTCTGCAATGCTTTAAGCGAGTCGTCTTCTGCCAAGTGCTATATATGTATGTGGTGCCAATCCAACACAGATGCTTAAACAAAGTCGCTTTACAGAAATATTTTGAATTCGGTCTTTCGCCTCTTCATGCAAAAATACGTTTTTTTGAATATTTTTTTCATATACATATGTATCTTATAAGTCCGTCATTATACATGTAAATGCTCAAATTTTCACTGATGTTTGTGATTTTTTTTTTTATTAAACAGTCATTATTTATTTTTGAAAATTGACATGTAGTTAGTTTGAAGATTGAACTAAAAAAAAAAAAATTTTGATTATAAAAATTCAAAATGGCGGCTGCACGTATAATTTTTTCAGGTAGGTCGGAGCGAGGCTTGTCAATCGGCGGGCATTCTAGCGTCCTTTTTATTGATTTAAAAACCAAAAACCAAACATTTTTGTATTTATCAATGTCATAATTTCTATATGAACCTAAAAAAATAAAAAAAAAAATAAAAAGTTTACGAAATACAATGCTTCAAAAAAATTAAATGAATTTTGGCCCTAATTTTTTATGTTGTTTGGCTCTAAAAAAATATTTTTTCAAAAATTTTGTGGAAACTTGTAGGTTCATATAGAAAGCAATATCATAAGAAAGATGTATGCAAAATTTCAGGAAGATCGGTCAATAACTTTTTGAGTTATCGTGCCCGCCGATTTAAAAAATGTAGTTTTGAGAAAAAGGCGTTTAAAGTTAAGTACGCAGAAGTAACCACTCCCAGCGCTCAAAGGGTTTACGCTCTGTAATATGAGAAATACTGAAAATTATGTTCTAAAAATTTTGAGACATATTCTGAAAGGTCTATACTAACATATTATAGAAAAAAAAAATTTTTTTTTTCATCATTTTGCATGTATCTCCCCCTTAAAATGTGGCAAGCTAGAGGAAAAGAACAAAAACAAAAAGTCATGGAAAGAAAAATCAAAATTCAAAAGGATTTTCGTAAAAAACTGAGGCTCATTGATCGACGGAAATACTCAAGAACATTTTTTCAAATCCAAGTTCGGCTTCCGAAATAACAGGAAAAAATGAGAATCTCATCTATCGTTGTGCCTCTATACTTTAAGCTCTATCATCGGGGTATAAAATTAAAGCCGACAAATTTAACGCATATATGCCCTCGATACTGCCAAGGATCTCATCAAAGAGTTTCCGTGGTACTATATGCCAACTACAGTGCATAAAGTTCTTATTCATGGATCTGCAATAATAGAACACGCAATCGTTTCAATTGGAGAGCTTTCGGAGGAAGCTGCAGAATCAAATAATAATTAATTTAAAAAATGTAGACTTAATCACAGCCGGAAAATGTCACGCTTTATTACACACACAGATATAATACATTCACTCCTTTTACGGTCCGACCCATTTTTAAACGGTCAGTGAAATGTTCAAAAAAAAAGATAACTCAAAGTTATTTGACTCTGTATATAGCTTATTAGAGGATACGTTACAAATATTTTTAATAATAATTATAAGTTTTGCTTGAATTTCATAGAACTAAATTTTTATCTTTTTTGTTTAATTTATTTATTTGTTATGGGATTGGGGCTTGGCTGGCATGCGCTCCAATAAATCACCTCCATCTTTTTGCCACTAAATTTAAATATTTTTTGTACCACCACAAGAAGTATTTTTGGCCGCGGCTCCATATAAGCGGATCCACTGTGCTGTGGCATCTAAGTGTGAAGTATGTGTATTCATGTGTTTTTGAAACAGCCGTGTATGTTCAATGTTCCATAACAACACTTAAATTTTCGTCGACAAGTGTTCAATGTGAATGGGAATATCCATTACACAACATGTTGTATGCGTCATTAAATGCATCTTTATCGAAATGGATTTTAGCAGTTGCCTCCGATTTCATATTTCTATAAAATGACAAATGTTTGTTTAACATTTGATCATTTCCTACTAAAACTCTTACTTCATTTACTTTTAGACCCAAGTCATTTCTATATATGGAAAGCAGTGTGGCTATTTAGCTCTTGCGTTTCAAGAAAGCTATTAAATTAATTGTATGGCATATTTCGATATTGCTGGAATAAACTTGAATATTACCATCGATGACGCCCATAAACGTATGTATATTTGTTGCAGGATACATCTTTGCAGTATCCAAATGCAATTCTTGTTAGTTCTTATTGAATAAAAAACGCAAGCATTGTTAATACTGTTCTATACTCTTTTTATACCCTGTACCCATAGGGTAAAAGGGTATATTAAAGTAGCTAAAATGTATGTAACAGGCAGAAATATAAATTTCTGACCCCATAAAGTATATATATTCTTGATCAGCATCACTAGCCGAGTCGATTGAGCCATGTCCGTCTGTCCGTCCGTCCGTCTGTCCGTCCGTCCGTATGAACACCTAGATCTCGGAGACTATAAGAGCTAGAGCCATCAAATTTGGTGTGAACATGCGTCTAATACATACACAGATCAAGTTTGTTTCAAATTTTTGCCACGCCTACTTCCGCCCCCGCAAATCGCGAAAACGTATTACTAGAGCTGTATAAAAGATATCATATTCTTACTTGGCACACCTAATTATATACCCAAACTGAACCAGCTCACCAAATTTTGTCGAAATCGGACAATAAATACCGGAGATATACCTATATGAGTTTTGCACTGAATTGCCAAGGCGACATTGGCTGGCAAGAGTGAGCGAGACAGCATGCGTTTGCTGTTGCTGCATGTTAAAGAGAATTTTGCATGAAATTGATGGCGATTTCGAGGATATTTTTTTTTATTTAATATAACTAGTTGGTACAGGGTATACTCAATGTCGGCAGGGACGACTTGCTTGCTTCATTTTTTTTTTTTTGGCTAAATATAGAACAGCATTGTTTAATTATTTGTTGAAAGTTTTGAACTTTAAAATTCTTTACGTGAAGTTCGCAATTACGGTTAGGTTCACATAAGCTTAAAGGTTTGTTAACCATTTTAACATCTATGTTAAGACTTGTATTTCCAAGGCTTCCGATTAGAATTTCATCTAAAGGCTTGGAGGACAAACCAATTAAAGAATCATCTTTCTGACTACATTGAGTAGGATTGAGTTACCTAAATTTTTGAAGTTTGACTGAAGTTTGCATAGCTTCATCAGCAAAATTATTTCAAATTTTGATAATTCTATTCAATTAAATCCTTTTATAGCTTTTGTTTACTTTAAGAATTTTACTTTTTTCAAGATTCTTATTAACAATATATGCGATTTGCAAATACTGTTTATCTCTCAATTCTAAATTGGGACTAATAAAGCCACTAGTAATGGCTTCTTCTATTGCAATTTTAGTGCCAATGACAAAAGAAAATAGGGCTACTAATAATAGTAACTAGAAATCTGTATATATGTATGTATGTAGTTTCAAAAAGTAAAATAACACCACAAGAATTTTACATGTTCTAAAACCAGCACCTTTTTGCCTCACGGTTCAAGAACAAATAAAAATAATAAAAAAAAAAATAAATAAAATTTGTAAACCATACATACAGTAACACACAAGTAAATGCGGGGTGCACTTTTAACTGAAGGACAAACATTTTTGAGCTCGCAATCGCGACCTTTTTTCTTTGCAATTTTCCTTGGCAACAAAGAATCAAAAACAAATTCCGAGAAATCTGCCGTACAAAGACAAAATACCCTTAATCGAAGCCGCGCGGGACCAAATAAGAATTTATAAATTATTGTTTTTTTTTTTTTGTTATTGCATTTGACTTTAATTTATACCCATACGCCCTATAAATTTTTTTAACACGATCGGATAACTATAAAGGTGCAAATGAATTAAATTCCTTATAAAATAAAACATATGTATGTATGTAAATATCTATGCAAAAATTCTTCAACACGCGGTGTGTGAGAGACAGATATATTTGTGTTCTCGCACAGATCGAAATTGAAAGAGCGAGATGCTCTGTGTTTGCTATATACATTCATATGTATGTATGTATGTATGTTTTCTTTTTTTTTTTTTATTCGCTTGTATAGGAGAAATACATATGTAGATCTATCTACAATAAATGAATTAAAATATATTAATAACAATTGACAATAATTGAAGTTAGGAAGAGAGAAAGGTAGTATATAGTTGCCAGAGAAAACAATCCTGCGGGACTACTGGTGTGTATTGCATCGCAGGATGCTGGCAGGCCATCTACGGCCCACTTGTGTTACGCTCCCTTTCCAACCGCCGTAGCCTGACATCACCTTCGTCGCGAAACTGCTCACTGCTGACCAGCTTTCGCGCCTTTCCAACATGCTGGGCACCAAATTACTCGGCGCCAGAAATTTGCCTGAATCAATCCTGAATCTTGGGCACACAAATAGGATGTGTCTTGGGGTCTCAATTGTGCCATACTGGCAGATTTGGCAATTTGGGCTGACGTCATGCCCAAGTTTAAAAAGGTAGCTGCGAAAACAGCCATGTCCACTTAAAAGTTGCGTGAGCTCAAATGTGACCTCGCCAAATTTTCGGTTTATCCACAACTCTATATTGGGTATTGGGTATTTCTGGCCCGGGCTGTGAGACTTTTAATGTCCCGTGGGCTTAAATCAGCAGTATGCCTTAATCTGTATCTGCATTGTGCCTCCCGAGCAAGCAAGTCGATAGGAATCATGCCCGAAATCACCAGCGCTGCCTTTGCTGAAATGGTACGGAAGCCGCAGCAAACCCGAAGAGCTCCAAGGCGGGGAGCATAAATGCTTCTTAAAGCAGAGCCGCGTGTCTATCAAGACATCCAGGTACCTTATTGACCTCGTCGAAACTCGACTAAATATGTAGATGTAGGGTCATTTAGGAACAGATTAGAGCATGTAAGCTTTAACTCTTTCATTCTCTTAATCCATCAGTTAAAGCTTGAGATTATTGCACTTGACGACAGCTTTCGGCGCATGCGTCTCGCTAACACCCACGATTGCATATATATATACATATATATGCATGATCGTACGATTGTACAGTTAGGCTTAAAGAAAAAGCTTGGTACTGCGTGCAAAAGTCGTCTATAAATAAGAGAGGAGATTATTTCTAAGAGCTTAGAAATTTCATTTAATTTATGTTGTTTAAATAATTCAAATTCTTTTTAAATTTATGTTCTTAATTTTTTATTTTGGAAGGCAATACGAATCACTGTGTGATTACACGCCTGTATTTATTTCAGTTATGGTGCACAAAAATAGGTACTAAAACCGAAAAACAACAACAAGTAATCAATTCTGTGCAACTTGAAATTGAGAAGGAGGGCTACGAAGCTGACTTAGGCCAATTAATGAATTCAATTGGTTACATATGCAAGAAGCTTGAAGCGTTTTGGACTTATTACAACCGCAAAAAATCATCTGTTCTCCAATATCAATGCGCTTGGTTGATGTAGTTGCCTGAAAGTAGGCTTTATCCTTAAATTTTTCCTTTCGCTTTCTTTAACTATTGGAAAGCACTCAGTTATCAACAACTGGAATCAGGGTGAGAGTTTTTGGATAAGGTCATCTTCGGCATAAAAGAAAGCCGAACCCAAAAAGGAAAAAGTGAAAGGCAAGGGTATAAGTAGAGGACCTAAGAGCACCATCGTTCTTTTCCCGATTTAAGCGGCAAGTGACAAGTGTCTACTGTATACAAACTTCTGAAAAAATTCTAAGTAAAATTTCAAAGTGCCAGCCGAAAAGAAAAAAAACACGGAAAAGAGGGGAAAAAAATAGAACGTTAATACAGAAAAATTTTAATAACAGAAAATTTGAGCGAGGAAGTTCACAAGGGAAATAAATCTGGCCCACGAACGATCCACCCTAATTGAACATTTGATTGGGCAGGTAAGAGTTTTGGGGTCTGGCTGTTTAGAAGTTCTTTTTTTTTAATATACGGAAACTCTCAGGCGACCCAGCTGTTGGCGCATAACTCGCCGTGACGTCACTGACTACAAAGCTCCATCGCACCGCCAAAAGACAGAAGAGAAGATCAAAGGCAGTAATAGGCAAACGTACGGCGGGCCAACAAGTAAAAGGCCAAGCTCTCGAAAAACACGCGACAAAACAGTGCGGTGCCTTGGAATCTTATTTTTTTGGAGGATTCTTCTGTGACAGAAAAGAAACTGAGAAACTGTTTCCCGGGGAAAATCGGGAAATTCATACCTAAGCAACCAAGAATTTGTGAACATCATTTAATTTAAAAGTTTTAAGTGAGTTTAATTAGTGATCAGTGAAAAAGTAATGATAATATCAATGAAGCTAACTTCGGCTCTGCCGAAGTTTGTATACCCTTGCAGCAAAATAATTGGTATAAATGTTTAACAAAATAAAAAAAAAAAACAAAAAAAGAAGAAAGAACACATCTAAAAATTTCCACTTCTTCACCGAGCATTGAACCACAAAATACAGAGCCCATCGTGCCACCGACCTCTACATACTACGCCATCGTCCTTACTTAGCTGACGTAAGCTAATTCGACATATATGCAAACCCATTGCATCTCGCTCTTTCAATTTCGTTATGTGTAAGAACACAACTAAAATATTTCTGTCTCTCTCACACACCGCGTGGTGGTTGAATTTTTGCATATGTATGTGTGTGCGTGAGCATTAAAATACATTTAATTTCTATCAAATATGATTATTGATTTGTAACCTTAATAATTATCCGATTTAGTTCAAACTTGGTGTATAGTGTATGGATACAAATTAAATTTAAATGCAACAACCAAAAAACAATATTTTAATATATTACTTATTTGGTGCCGCGCCGATTCGAACCCGTGTCTTTTGTGTTGGTACGACAGATTTCTTTGAAATTTTTTGTTGCTGGAGTAAATAGCTTATATTGATGATTTGTTTTATTTATTTGTAGCCGTAATAATTATCCAATTTGAGTCAAACTTGGTGGGTAGTATTTTGGTATAAATTTGATTTATATTCAAAAAGAAAAAGAAAAAATTTTGAATTTGAACTCTATTATTCCGATATTGGATATATACCGATTTTCATACTTTGTCTACCTACACCTTTAAGAAAGCTAACCACCAAGTTTCAATTATGTAGCTTAAAATTTAAGTTCGAAAAGCTGCGAACAAACAGACAGACGGACATGTTTCAATCGACTCGGCTGTTGATGCTGATCAAGAATATATATATACTTTATGGGGTCGGAAACGTATATTTCTATGCGTTACAAACATCTGACCAATTTTATAATACCCTCTGCAAGGGTATAAAAACTGTATTGAAGTGGGGTGGATATAAAAAAAAACTAGAAAGATGGGCTAACTTCGGCCGTGCCGAAGTTCGTATACCCTTGCAAACTGTTATTTAATAACTTAAATATATACACATTTATAATGTGACAAAATCATTAGAAAGCATATAAAATAAGTCAAACCTACATTAAATGTTTATAGCATAAGGAAAAAAAAAGTATTTCGAAAAAATAAATTTTAGGCCCGATTGTTCCTATTGGAGCTATAGCATATAGATGACCGATTTGTCTGAAACTTAGGACAGACATTTCTATATATACTTAACTTCCAAAAACCAAGTTTCGTGACAATCGCTTTTAAAACACCCAAGTTATTGCTCTAAGACTATATTCTTGACCGATCGTTCCTATGGGAGCTATATATAGTCATCCGATCGGGATGATTCCGAGATATACAATGCCTGCAGCAAAAATAAGCCTGGGTGCAAAATTTCAGATCCGTAGCTTTAAGGGTCTCGGAGGAGAAGCTGTTGATCCAGACAGACGGACAAAAGGACAGACGGACATGGCTATATCAACTCAGTTAATCGTGCTGATCAAGAATATATATACTTTATATAGTCGGAAACGCTTCCTTCTGTGCGTTGCAAACTTTTGACCAAAATTAATATACCCTTGCAAGGGTATAAAAAGTTATACATTTTTCCAATTAACATTTATTAAAATAATTGGTAGTTCTTGTTTGTTTGCGCAGGTTTCGAATGCAGCCGTCAATACTTCGTTTAACAGATGCTAAGCTATCGAATGCACTTTTTGGTATATTCCACGCTTAAATAAAAAAAAAACCTTTTGGAATAGCTTTCTGTGCCTCAAGAAAAGTTTGGACTTTTCAACCAGTTGTTTAGCTTCTTTGACAGTAATAACGTTCTCGACCTCTTCATCATCCTTAACAATGTCGACTGCATTTCTGTTTAAAACACTATCAACATTGTCATCATCAGTTTGGGATTACGGAACTTTAGCGGCTTGCCACAAATTTGACATTATTATTTTATTTTCGTTGTGTAGAGGTATTCGAAAAATTGCTTCGCTATGTAGAGGCTTTCAGACGCAGAAATTCTTCGTTATAGCTATAGAGCATATTTGTATGAAAAACTTCGTAAAAGCGAGGTTTTTTCAAGGGACTTCAATCAAAAATTGTTATATTGAGTTTTTCGTTATAACGAAGTTCGTTGTATCGAGGTTTCACTGTATATACATATGTACATACAGTGGTTCACAGCTTATTTCAACCAGCACCATAAAAAAAAGTTTGTTAGTCTGTAAAATCCAAACTAAAAGATGTATTTAACTTATCACATTCATTTCATTTCATTTATTAATATGTTTCCAAAGTTTTATATTAATTAAAATCTAAAAAAAGGAACTAAAAAAAACTCCACAGCTTATTTCAACCACAAACTTTGCAGCTGTGCAAGAATCCGTTATTTCTCAATGCAATGCGGTAAATTATTTTCCTATGCCTTAGACATTGTTTTCGCAGCATGATGAAATAAATTTTTGGCAAATTTTGACAGCAGATCTTGTAGAAAAGTTTATTTAGTAAAATGGGACCACGAACTACAATTGACCAGCGAGAACTTGTTCTCAAACACTTCAAAACAGGATATTCCCGAAGAGAAATTGGCGTTATGGTTGGGCTTCCTGATTCCACTGTCCAGAGCATCATCCACAGATTTGTCAAAGAAAACAGAACGCACGATAAAGGAAGACAAGCTCCAAATAAAATTTTTAATTCCTCGGACGAGCGCCTTATTGTGCGGAAAATACGGAAAAACCCAAGGCTATCAGCTCGAAAAGTGGCCAATGATATTGAAGAAGAGTTGGGCAATTCGTGTCATCCGGAAACAATTCGCCGTGTTCTTCGGGAGCATGACTTTCATGGCAGAGTACCTCGCAAGAAGCCGTTCATTAGCGCGAAAAACAAGAAGAGTCGCCTAAAATTTGCCCAGGAGCACTTGGCCAAGGATAGAATCTTTTGGAACAGTGCCTGATTCTGCGATGAGTCGAAATTTAATTTGTTCGGGCCGGATGGACCCTTATATGTGTGGCGTAAGCCGAATACGGAGCTTCAAGCAAAAAAATTGAGGGCAACAGTTAAGCATGGCGGAGGCAACGTGATGGTATGGGCCTGTATGTCGTCAGCTGGAGTTGGAAAGTTGGAGTTTATTGAGACGAAGATGGACATATTAAAATATCTCGACATTTTGAAGGCCAATTTATTCGAAAGTGCTGAGAAACTGGGCATAAAGGAGAACTTCAGGTTCTATCAAGACAATGACCCTAAGCATACTTCGGGCATTGTTCAGACATGGCTGATCTGGAACTGCCGCAAGTCATGAAACCACCAGCCCAGTCACCAGATCTTAATGTCATTGAGAATTTGTGGTCCATTTTAGAATCAAATGTTCGAAAACGTAAAATACATTTTCCTTCTTTCAATCGCTTCATTTTTATTTTTGTTGACACTATTGTTTTTTAAAGAAACGCTTCTTCTGCAGCTGCAATTGTTCAGGTTCACTGTTATCAACCAAATTTATTGCATCTAGGGAAAAAAGTGAAGATTAACTTTTTTAATTAAATCGCCAATGAATTAAATAATACCTACTGTAGTAGGCCCAGTGTTATGCTGACACTAAGATATACTGACATCCAACCACGGTAATGAACAGTCACAAGTAATAATCAAAGCCCTTACTCTCTTATCTCGCGTATCCCTATCTCACTCTGCCGCACGGGCTAAATAGTTATCTCAAGAAGAGAGTGATTCTTGTCTGTGAGCAGCAGAGTTAGTCTTAACGAGTCACTTCAAGAGACAACATCGTTGGTGTAGATTAAATAAAATAAAGAAGTTAAAAGTTATAACTATTCGGCTACAATATCAGAAGTGGTTTACAACTCACAAAATGTCTGATCATCTCAATAAAATTTCTACTGCAAGCTTAAAAAACTGGCTAGTAGCATTGGGATTGGAGTCCAAAGGCACCAAGACGGAATTGATAGCGAGACTTCTAGAAGTGCCGGAAGAAAAACGGCGAGGTGTTTCTATACCTCACATAACGGATTTGGACGACATATCAAGTTGCAGTGGCAGTGTAACAAAATCGCAAATTGAATCAGATCAAATGGATCAGATGGCATAAAAATCCTACAACAAAAGGACCAAATATTGGAGAATGTTGAAATTTTCAAGAAATTGCAAAATCAAATTGCGGACGCCAAGAAATTTCTGGAAAACATGCATATAACGGACAAAGTTGGAACGTATATACAGCAGCAATGGTTAGAACGAGACAACGATAGTGTCAATGTTGAAGCAGTCGAAGACTTTAAAGAAACGCGCGAAGAAAACGCGTGCAAAGGAAAAAGCGGAAATGATGACGTCATTGACAACGATACACACAAGTTAGAGATGGTAGTTTCAAAAGAGATGGACCAAATAAAAATCGCACCAGAACCAATTAAGGAAGAAAAAGCGTATAAATGGACTTCAGTGGCGTATCAAATGGCGAAAGAAATTCTTTTAGAATACAACGGAGATGCTGATGCACGAAATTGGATATGTCAACTGGATAATGTGTCCATATTATATGAACTTGATGATCATCAACGTCATTTGCTTTGCATTAGCAAACTAAAGAGCAACGCATTGCAGTGGCTTCACGCAGAACCAATGCGAATCCGGGAGCCAGTGGATAAATTGTTGGAATACATGATGATGGCATTTGGAAAAAAACTTTCAAAGGCAGAGATGTGACGTGGTTTCGAGGCTCGCATCTGGCAGCCTACCGAAAGATTTGGTATATATTTTTTGTGATAGCCTACAAGGCATCAACATGGAGTACGAAGAGCTACTGGACTTTATAATTGAGGGTATTCCGCTAGAGAGCATGCGCATACAGGCGCGTGTCCAATGTTTCGATAGTCTGGCGGGAATGCTACGAGCATTTGCAGAAATTCAATTACCAGTTAAGAAGAAAACGGATCGGGGCAAGAGCGTGCCCAAAGAGTCACGATGTCACACTTGCAATTCGAAGGGGCATTGGGCAACTGACTGTTGGAAACCGAAACGAGTTCGTGGATCTTGTTATGGGTGTGGCTCGATGGAACAACTAATGGCACAATGTCCGGAGAAGAAGGATGCTAAAAACAATTATGTAAGATATTTAACATATATTTTTAAAGACCTTAATAGCCAAACATTACTTACAGAGTGCCTCATAGACTCCGGAAGCCCTATTTCATTTATAAAAATATCAAAAGTTCCTAATAGAATTAAGCTAGTGTTATTGAATTTTATAATTTTATTATTTATAAAAATGTTTGCCTCTAGAACATAAACTAGTGACATAGAACTGTCGCAACCAACACTTGAAATTGGGTGGACTTCGGAGAGATCATGCAAATGGGGGCCAAAGACACAGCGATGCTCACCCGTTGATTGCAGAGTAGTGAATAGACAAGAGTTGCTTGAATACTGATTTTATTAAGAAAAAGGTCGAGTTTATATACACGATTCTAGGATCTAGGGGGTCACATGTATATACATTTGGGGGTCTTATTCATAGTGTAAATGTGATTGTGTGTGTGAACATAATGTGGGGGACAATTTTGTGTTGTATAAAAATATAGTGTGAGTACAGTGTATATGAAAATATGTAGGGGTTAATTCTATTCTAAGCAAAGCCTGCATTGGTCTTTACTGTGAGAAATTCATAGTTTGTATTTTAAGCATGCATTTACACCAACATACTCCCGGCCGTTGAACGACTGTTCAACATTACTTAAATGTTGATTTCGTAGTTTCCAACAGGTCGATGTGTAGATTGAGTCGGTTGACTACCAGTTGGCATCTGGGTACCAGTTGTGGGAGGGGTCATCTGTTGAAGGCCAATAGCAATCCTGGCTTCTTGTCTTCCGTTGGTACACCGATTTTTGATAACATATAACAGCACTAATGTTATGAATATAATCAGCGCTATGTATGAAGCGATGTTGTGATGTTGAATAGGCCCTTGACTAGATTTTAGGTCATATGGTATCTTTATTTTGAATCTGGGCCATAATTGACTACTGAGTTTGTCAAGTTCATTGTAGCTTAGCTGAACATTGGTAGAAGCCGTTTCATTAGTTGAGTTCATCATCATAGTGGAGAAATTCCCAAACCGGGCATATGACATATTCATTGTGCCGGTGGTTGTAATACGATGTCCAGTTACACGTATTAATGGATTCCGCAAAGTGCAACTTGGATCAAGTGTTAATAATCCTCCTTGACTTATGGTGATGCTTGAGCTGTTGTCATCGCAGACTGCAGATAACTCCATTGGCGACATTGTGGCAAAAATCCAATGGTTCTTGTAGTACATATTGAACCAGACGAAAGTCATGCTTGTGTATTTGATTTGACACATATTTGAAGTTTTGTTGTTGAACAACTGGAACTCACAATTACTGTTGATTGAGAACACAGATTGTTTATTTTGACATATGAATTCTTCATTTGTGACTTGATGGCATTGTTTTAATTCAGTTGCTGTTAATCCAAGAAACTGATCTCTGTGCTTATTGACCGCGATCATGGGAATTTGAATATCCATCGTCATAATTCTTTTATTGCTGATTGCTGGTATAGGAACTAGATTGTATAATTCAAATACTTGTGCTGAGAGCAATGGTAGCGTTACTTTGAATATTACGCGCTTCTTTACAATGCTCCCTTCTGCCTTCATCATTTTATACAATTGTAGAACATCATCGTCTGTGGCAGGAAGTATGTGTCCTGGTGGAAGATGATTTTTTAACTCTTTTAAGTGTTGTTCAAGTTGTTTAGGCGAGAGTAACAACGGGCTAATTTGGTCATGATGAACGTCAGTGAGTACATGGGCAATCTCTGATTGTACTCGTTGCAAATTTGAAGCAATCACCGAAAGTTGTGTTGTTATCGTGAGATACCATTGAAAAGTCTTGACAGAATCAGAATGTGCTTGAGATATATCGAGTAGTTGCTGCTCCATCAAATTCAATCGCTTCTCAATAATCGCCTCATCACGCTTGAAGATGTTGATTGTTGAATCAAGTATAGATGTTTGATTTTTTAAGAGTGTTACCAAGTATTCCTCATTTGTTTTCACCTTTTCAATAGTATTGGACATTTCTTTTGCATATTCCGAGTCCAGTACTCCATATAGACTCCTGGCGATGTTGCCAATAAAATTTAATGGTGCTCTACGATTTCGTCCTATGTGCAAGAGATCGTTTTCCATTTTCAGTTCCTCTTCCACATGTTGGAAGTGTTTGTACATTGCAGAACAGGCTTGACTTGGTTTTAATCGGGAACACATTTCCCCAATCTTTTTTACTCCGAAAGAAAATGTGTTCATATCGTCCCATTATGGATCCAAATTATAATACGCAATGATTGTCCAGTCAGCTACAGCAAGTCTAGACGTTCCAATTATAGTCATAGTAAATGCCAGGTTTGGCACCAAATTGGATCACATTTTCTGATTGGGCCAATGCCAATGGTTACAATGGCAACATCATTAATAACGTTAGAGGTAACGATGCTAAGATTCGTCTTTTTGGGCTTTGCCTTGTTGTAGCATCCTTAAGCCCGTCTTCTTGGGAATCATCGGCGTCGTCGTCATCCAGTTGATGTTTTTCTCCCGGTTCTGGTGTTCTTAATAGGGGAGCTAATTTATGAATAGCTCGTTTGTAAATTCCAGATGCCGTTTTTACGTCAACCACACGAATATAACCATCAGGTCCAGGATATAATTTTATAATCCTCCCCATTGAAGAATGGGTACATTATCTTCTTTGAGGATCACTATCATGCCTTCTTTCCCATTGTTAGAAGGCTTCTTCCACTTCGCGGAGTTTTGTAATCCTTGCTGATACTCCTGTGACCATTGTGTCCAAAAGGTATGTTTTAATCGTTGCACCAGCTCCCATTGTTCTGGCAACGATTTCTGTCTGATTGGCTCTGGATCGGGTTTAGCCACCAATGGTTCTCCAATGAGTAAATGTCCTGGTGTGAGCGCAGTAAGATCATTAGGATCACTTGAGTTGGGAGTTAGTGGCCGTGAATTTAATATTGCTTCAATGTTCACAATAATTGTTGACAATTGTTCAAACGTCAAATTGGCTGTGGAAACATTTTTTAGCAACAAATGTTTTGCTGACTTTACAGCTGCCTCCCATAAACCTCCAAAATGAGGTGACCGTGGGGGAATAAATTTAAATTGAACTCCTTTCTGGTTACAGAATTCCATAATTGTACCAGTTGCCATGTCAGAGTAAATCGTTTCACTCAATTCCTTCAATTGGTTGTTAGCTCCAACGAAGTTTGTCGCGTTGTCACAGTACAACGTTTGGCATCTTCCTCTTCGTCCAATGAAGCGTTGTAATGCTCCAATAAATGAGGATGTTGATAAGTCTCCAACCAATTCCAGGTGTATTGCCTTTGTTGCAAAACATACAAATACAGCAATGTATGCCTTATCTGGACGTTTTCCTCTTATTTTGTGATGAATCCAGAAAGGTCCGCAGTAATCCACACCAGAGATGAGGAACGGTCTATTTTGAGATACGCGGTGTTCAGGTAACTCTCCCATTATTTGTTTAAAGAGTTTTGGCCTGAATCTTGTGCAGGATACACAATTTTGTATTACATTCCGTATCATCAATTTCACTTTTACAATATGATATTGTTGTCTGGCAATACCTCGTAATGCATCTTGTCCACAATGCATGTTGTCTTCATGTTATTTGCGCAGAATCATTTTGACAACGGTATTATTATAAGGCAACAGATATGGATTCCTTGTGTCTCTTGACACTGGAGCTTGTTGTAGTCTGGTCGCTACTCGAATAACCGAATTTTCATCAAGCAACAAAGGTAATGATGATAAATTACTCTTCTTGCGCATAGGTTGTTCTGGACGATTTCTGAGATGACGAAGCGCATACTCAAATTCACCTTCCTGAATTTGTTTGATTACAATTATTCGAGCTTGTTCTAACTCATCTAATTCCAGTTGAACAGTCTTCCTTCTGTTTTGTGCTTTGCAGAACCGTAATACGTATGCAATAATTCTTTGCATACGATATACCGAGTTTTTGTGGTTTATGTTATAAATCCACCCATCATCCCTTCCAGAAGCAGGAATGCTACTCGTCATTGGCATACTGAATACTTTGGTTTTCCGCTCTGAAGTATCAGTCACATGTTCTGATGCTTTGAATGGAGCTGGCCAGCGAGATTGTGGCCCATGTAGATATAATGGTCCATATAACCATAAATTGTTTGATGTTAGCTGAGATGCCGATATTCCTCTTGATAGGACATCTGCAGCATTTAGAGCTGATGATACAAGTTAAGGTCCCACACTCTACAAGTGGCCCCAACATTCCGCCACGCGCCTTCCCCCACCCCTGTGACCACTTGGTCACCGTCTTGAGCTGCAACAATCCAATAATCTGCGGGATGCAGATCTTGAAGGAGGGAGGAGTTAACACCCCTTACTGCCCTAGTAGGCTATTAACCCAGAAAAGCACACTATGGAATTGTATATAATTATTTACACAAGTTTCTCCTATAATTCCCAACTAGTTTTAGCTAAACACTGCTGACATTCCCTATGGGGGAAAGCAGAATGGAATTCATTCGAATACCAGAAACAAGTTAAGTCTAAGAGAATAAGGTACAATTGTGAACTAACTGTAAGCATAGTGTTAAGTTAAATAAAACCTAATGTGAAAACTCTCAACAGTGGAACCCGACCTTAACTGGCGCCCGAGCAGGGACCGTCTCGAAACCAATCGCGAGTGTTAACGAACCAGTCATGATAAGTGCAAAAAAAAAAAAAGAAGGAAAAAATCCAAAAATTTAAAAGGGAAAAAATGTAAATAAAAGGTAAAAGATAAAAACCCTCAAGCAGCCGTGTGTCCAAAGAATGACAAAGTGCAGTTAAAAAATGCAATTAAAGGCGAGCAGTGAAAATTGAATGACCTCGAAAATTTTAGTGGACGGCTGCCGCCTGACAAGCGTTCAGTCCGGGGTTCAAACCCCCGTCGGGTAATTTTCATTCTAGCTCGACCCCGTTTTTCGGTACACACGGTATGCCCAAGGGGCACGCGATTGGTCCGGCATAAGTGAAAGGTGTTCGAGGCGGTTGCTTACAGGAAAAAAAAACGCAAAATAAAAAATTATTATTAACAATCTAAATTGTGGATACTTGCGTATTCAAACCACTGCAGCAACTAAAAGCTGAGAGTGGCAAATTATTTAAAATTTTTACGAAAAAATAGAAAAAAGCAATATTAGTTTTAAGAAAATGTTCGTCACGGCGCGTGTGTATTGGCCGCTGGCTATGTCTTTCACCGAAAGTGTCCTCCCCAGCGGGGATGTGGAGCATACTCCTACCTAAGTAGGTCCTAAACTGGGCTAAAAGGGATAAATGGAGCCTCCCACAACTGACAAAGAGGGACATAGGAACAGGCAGCTCACGCGTAAGATGACGAAGAGAAAAGAAAATGTCTCTTAACTTACATGCCTCCATTGTGTTGGTTTGGAAACAGCATGTACTTTTGTAAGCCTGTTGGCCACAAATGTATGGAACTGAGATGCCCGAGAATTAATCCATGACAGTGCAATTGTTGAATCTGACCACAAGAAAGCTTCAACATTTTCCGCTTCCATCCGGAGATCGTGTCGAACTCTGTCCGTGAGTTCTGCTCCAAGCACTGCTGCACATAACTCAAGACGTGGCAATGATTGTTTTTCTAGTGGAGCTACTCGTGACTTTGCACACAGTAAACGCACGGTGATCTGACCATTTTTGTATGTGGCCCGAATGTATACAGCAGCTCCATACGCCTTTTCTGATGCATCTACGAAGGTGTGGATCTGGCGTGTGGGTGGCACCTTTCCATCATATATGTGCCTGGGCATTTTCATTTTATTCAGTTCTTGCAGATCCGCACGATACAATTCCCACTGTTTCTCCAAGTTAGCAGGTAAATTGGCATCCATCTCAAATATTTGTCCTATTTCAGATAATAGAACGCGTCTTGTTATCCCTCGAGTATGTAGCTGGGCCTTTCCGCAGAGCGTGTCTTCTTTAGGCATCCAAATTATGCCTAAAGTTTTCACACTTAATTGTTCCAATGCATCACCCAAATTAATGCTGCTGCATATGTCGTCCTTCGAGATGTCCTCCAATAGCTGTGCATTGTTTGAGCACCATTTCCTCAAATTGAATCCGGCTGGTTTAAGAATTTTAACCAGCTCCTGCCTGATTTGTAGTGCTTCTGCCAAGCTGTCTGCTCCTGAAAGGCAATCATCCACATAAAAGTCATTTTTTAATGTAGTTGCTCCTGAGGCCCACTTTTCCTTGTTTTTAGTTGCCAAATACTCCAAACTTTTTGCTGCGAGGTAAGGTGCCGAAGTTGTTCCATAGGTAACTGTCTTCAACCGATAATATTTCAATTTTTTATTTGGGCTGTCTCTCCAAGCAATCATTTGATTGAATTGATCATCTGGATTTACCCATATCTGTCGGTACATTTTTTCTATGTCCGCAGTGAAAACATATTTATGCGTCCTAAACCTCAGTAGGATTGAAAACAGTTGACTTTGTACCACTGGTCCTGGGTACAAGATATCATTCAGAGATTTTCCTGTTGATGTCTTACATGAAGCATCAAATACCACCCTTAATTTGTTTGTGGTACTATCAGGTTTAAGAACACAATGATGTGGTATGAAATAATGCTGCCTTGGTAATCTTTCTGGCAACACTTCCTTCATGTGTCCAAGCTGTTCATATTCTTTCATGAACTTTATATATTCTGCCTTTATTTCTGGGCTCATCCTGGTTTCCAGTGATAGGAATCTCC
Source organism: Drosophila austrosaltans (assembly GCA_035045865.1). Taxonomy (NCBI): domain Eukaryota; kingdom Metazoa; phylum Arthropoda; class Insecta; order Diptera; family Drosophilidae; genus Drosophila; species Drosophila austrosaltans. The sequence continues at coordinate 62,681 of JAWNOQ010000147.1, forward strand.
TTACAGCCACATCACGAGACTCCCCCAGGGATGAAGAGTCTTCAGCAAATGGCAGTTTTACAACCAATCTTCCATCTGCAGCTTTATGTAAATTGTCCAAGAAGTGCTTTTCGCAATATTCTTCCTCTGGACTTTTGTATATTTTTTCCGGTTCCAAGGTATCCAGTTTCCAGAATCGCTCCAAAAGTTCATCAGGCTTAGTAGCCACCATACAAGTTGTAGGTGCAGATGTAGCCATATTTATTTTTCCGGCAATGATCCAACCAAATTCTGAATTTTGAAGAGTTGAACACTTATTTTGTTTTACTTGTCCAGGTAGTAAAATTGAGAAATGGTGATCTGCTCCTAGTAATAAGTCAATTTTACCAGTTTTGTTGAAGTTGGGATCCGCCAGAGGTATGGTTTTTGGCAGGTCAAACTTTTGCGTTATTGCTTCTGTGGGTTGATCTGCGACAATGTGCGGTAAAACAAAGGCTTCCACTCTTGTACTGAAATCGGTGTATTTTGATTTCACAAGTACATTTACTCTTGATCTGCTGAGTTGTGGTTGTCCTCCTACTCCTTCAATTCTTAGCGATGCCTTTTCTATTTTTAAAGATAATTGTTTTACTAGTCTCTCTGAGATTAGATTGACTTGGGAGCCACTGTCTAGGAGCGCACGAAATTCTCCTTCTCGCTCATTGGTCCCTTTAACAATTACCCTGGCTGTCGCTAGTAGGGTATAATTTTTATTACTTCCATATGTGAACGCAGCTGAGGCCGTTGTTGTTACATTTGGTTTCAAGTTGTTGTTTCCCAAATGTAACAATGTATTGTGTTTTTTATCGCATTTCAAACATCCCTTCCAGGTACAAGCCTTTGACATGTGGTCGGTTTTAAAACAATTGACACACATTCTCTGTCTCTGTACCCAGTTTAACCGTTCTGCTGCAGATTTAGTTTTGAATTTATCACACTGAAACAGTTTGTGATTTAACTTACTGCAGAACGGACATGAAGATGAGTTTGTGCCAGACGCTGATGCACATATTTTTTGCCTTTCCCTGGACTGCTTGGTACCAATCGCCTCTAGGGCAAGGAAACGTTGTTCCAAAAATGCAAGGAATTCTTTGGTCTTCTGCAATTCCCTTGTATCGGAAAGGGATTGTTCATATAGAGTGTGGGTAAGTCTATCCAATTTTCTTGTCATATGGAATATTATAATAGAATCCCAAGTTTCTGTGTCAATGCCTATATTCTTTAAGGCTTGCAATGATTCATGAATATTATCATGAAGATTCTTTATTGACAGGGCGTCGTTTCCAATGTTTGGATTATCAAATAGTTTTTCGAAAACTGCTGTAACCAAGAACTTTTTATTATTAAATCGTTCTTGCAACATTTTCCATGCAGTGTCATAGTTGACTTCTGTTAATTCAAGGTGCCTAATTAATCTTTCGGCATCCCCTGATAGATTTGCTTTTAAATACCACATCTTTTGTACAGCGGGTATGTTTGATTCATGAACCATTTTCTTAAAAATGTCATGAAATTGTTGCCATTTCAAATAATTTCCATCAAACTTTGGAATTGAAATTTTTGGCAATTGTAGTGACGACGTTGTCACATCATGTGCAGGTGGGACACAAAATTTCAGTATCGCCTTTTCTGCCATTATGAATGTTTCCAAATTGTATCCAGCTTCGACTGGATCTACTGCAAGTTTATACATGTCATAGTGCAGTTGTTCTATCTGCTGCCATAAGTTTTCTACAACTGTTTTGTAGTTCATTTTTTCTTCAGGAATTATTTGCTTTAATGTCCTGGAAAGTGTTGCTAGCATAGCGCCTTGCTTTCTGATCAATGGTTGAATGTTAATGCGATCTTCATCTTTTTGATGGGCCAATTTGCTTTCTTCAATTTTTGCCCTTTGTAGTTTCCAGTCCTTTATTACTTCTTCTGTTAATTCTTTTAATTTTGAATAATATTCGTTTTTTAAGTAATCGTGACCGGATGGCTCGTATCCCAACGATTCCAATAAATCAGTGTGGGCTTTGTCAAATTCATCCCAAAGATCCTCAATCGTCTCAATTTTATTATCATAATAGATAACTTTTGACTTTCTTGAGGCAGAGTCCTTTTTGACATTTCTGATGACATTTTGAATCTCTTCACCTCGGTCAAACTGTTGTTCGTATATTTTATCCATTTTACTTTATGTACTTTGATCCGTTGGAAGAATATTTTTTAGTCAATTGACAAGGTACGCTCCGACTCGCACCGATTAGTGATCAAAGTACTAGTAAATAAAGTTAAATTGAACAACAAGTATAAAGTTTTTAAAATTTTTCGTTTTTATTTTATTTAATGTAAATGTAAATATTGGATCGTAGAAATCCTTCGCCTGCTTGGTCGCCGTGTTGACCAAATGGTTCAATTGATTGGGTACGCCTTGTCCCACGTTGCAGAAATCCAAATTTGGAGTTTTCCGATTATACTCTGCTGTCGTTCTAATCCACAAATTGACTAGTCGACAAAGTGCTGATAATTTCAGTTGTCCGACAAACAGAAGATTTTATGGTCGCCAAGTTGACCTGTTGTACACTAATAGTCGCCAAGTTGACTCAAATGTACTTTTTTCCGCTGTGATTCTAGTCGCCAAATTGACTAGGTGACAAAGTGCTGACACAGTCAGTTGTCTCACAGATGTAGTTTTTAGTTATGGTGTGCAATACCGTCGCCAAGTTGACATAAATGATATGCACAAATGCAATCATATCCAAGTTAATCAATTGCTTCGTAAATGTCGGGACCCCGGATTGTTGCTAGCCTGCAAAACCGTGCCCACGCTAAGGAATATCAATATTTTCCAAAGCGTTGTATTAAAAAAGGAAATGATCGACAAGTTGACCAAAATTCCTTATATGCGTGTTATTGAGAAAATTAGTCTGAGTTGACAAAATTCTCACACTTTGACTATTACACCAAAATGTTTTATTTTTTTAAAATTGGGAACGCCAAAGTCGGGGGTCACCAAAATGTTATTGAATTTTATAATTTTATTATTTATAAAAATGTTTGCTCTAGAACATAAACTAGTGACATAGGGCTGTCGCAACCAACACTTGAAATTGGGTGGGCTTCGGAGAGATCATGCAAATGGGGGCCAAAGACACAGCGATGCTCACCCGTTGATTGCAGAGTAGTGAATAGACAAGAGTTGCTTGAATACTGATTTTATTAAGAAAAAGGTCGAGTTTATATACACGATTCTAGGATCTAGGGGGTCACATGTATATACATTTGGGGGTCTTATTCATAGTGTAAATGTGATTGTGTGTGTGAACATAATGTGGGGGACAATTTTGTGTTGTATAAAAATATAGTGTGAGTACAGTGTATATGAAAATATGTAGGGGTTAATTCTATTCTAAGCAAAGCCTGCATTGGTCTTTACTGTGAGAAATTCATAGTTTGTATTTTAAGCATGCATTTACACCAACAGCTAGAGAATAATTTAAAAAACTATTTTGGACTAAACGGAAGTCAATTAGAAATATTTGGAAAAATATCATGTTATGTTTTGAAAGATTCAATAAAAGTTTGGTTTAATTTTATGATAGTGGCTGACGAATCTATGAGTTACGATGGAGTTTTGGGCAGAGATTTTATGAAACTATGTAACCTTAACATTAATCTGGACACTTTGAAAATGATGGCGTGTGAGAAACGAAACCTGGCAGGAAATCAAAGATTGACAATTGACTGTCACCGCGATCGGACGTACTTTTTATTGCGCTCCGCTAGTTCTTCGGTGTCAGCAATAAAACAACGTTAAAACAACAAAGTGACAGGGCTCTCAGTCGCCACAGAGACGCCCAACCACAATTATATTGTTATTTGTATCTACAAATAGCAATACTTAGTAAATAACTAAATTTACTAGTAATGCCAACGTGTAAAGAGATTAACTCAGGCACTTCGTCACTAGACTCTCGCCAGCAGAAGCTACAAGAACAAATTATTCAACAACAAAACGAGCGTCGGCTCTCTGTGCAACGCAACAATGCGTATTTCTCAGTAGTATCTCCAACTACCACAACAACAACGAGCGCTGAATTCAAAAGTGCAAGTACGAGCAAATTGCTTACAACTACCAGCAACAACAATTTGTCTTGGAGTGCCCAATGCGCTTCACCCTCAAATTCGCTGACACCTGAAGTGTTAATTGGGTCATTGGGTTCGCCGACCGCTGTCGGCGCGCTTACAACAGCAACAATTGCTTCTACTGATCCAACAACAACTGTAACAGCCGCAACGTCTGCAAAAGCTTCGATCACTGCCCAGCAGACTACCTCAACAAAATCTGCTCAACCAGTAACGTTGAATCCAAACTCATCTGTTCAAACTGGAATGGACAGATATATTAACATAAACAAGCGAAAGCTTAGTCCACAAACCAAAAAAGGCGGTAACACACTGAAAATGAACAAAACTAATATTGTTCAACGAAAAGCATTGGAAAGCAATAGATTCCAAATACTGGCAAATCAGCCAGAATCCCAAGAAGCAGTACCCCAAAAGAAATCCACTGAAGTCAAACCGCCACCATTCTACATTCGTGGTGCAAACTGCACTTCACTAGTGCCAAAGTTGGTAGCTCTTGTTGGTTAGAATAACTTTTATGTGACTCCACTTAACAGGGGGAACATAAGAGAGACCAAAGTGCAAACTAAAAACGAACAATTCTATCGTACTATCGAGAAGTACTTCCGGTCCAAAAATGTGAATTATTACACATTCCAACTTAAAAGCGCGAAAGGACTTCAAGCCGTGATCAAAGGCATTGAACCTACAGTCCCGACGCAGGAAATCGTTGAAGCATTGGAAGAGAAGGGCTTTGAGGTAAAGTCCGTCTCAAACATATTGAACAGAAGTAAAGTACCACAACCCCTGTTCAAAGTGGAGTTACAGCCCACGTGTGATAAAACATTAAAAACCAACGCAGTGCACCCGATATATAATCTACAACTCTTGCTACACCGCAGAATCAATGTCGAAGAGCCACACAAGAGGAATTACCCTCTACAATGCACCGATTGCCAGGAGTTTGGGCACACAAAATCATTCTGTAGCCTTCGCCCAGTTTGCGTTGGCTGCGGACAAATTCAACAACACTGTGTCTGCTCCGACAACAAATCAAACACCAATACTAGGAAGTGCAGCAACTGCGGCGGAAATCACACTGCAAATTACAGAGGATGTCCTGTCTATAAGGAACTGCAGGCCCGTCTTAACGCAAGGAAATCTACAGCTCGTATCCAGGGCTCGACACTTATTCCCTCGCAAACCACACCGGGAATATTCTTCTCAAGAGCCCCAAGCCCACCCGTACTCGGCCAGCAACCCAACGGAATCGAAACGTTGTTGATCTCGCTTAATCAAAACATGACAAATTTCATGACGTTCATGCAAAAATGCATGCAGGAACTTATACGGAACCAAAACCTGCTCATTCAAAAGCTTTTGGACAACAATAAATAATGTCAGCACTACATATAGGGCTTTGGAATGCAAACGGCATTTCCAAGCAAAAACAAGAATTGTCACTGTTTCTGGACTCAAATGATATTGATATCATGCTGTTATCGGACACTCACCTTACCAACAAAAGCAACTTTCAAATACCCAAATATGCGTTCTACGCAACAAATCACCCAGACAGAACTGGTATCCTAATCAAAAACCGGATTAAACACTGTCTACACAATGGATTTGCCAAACAATACCTACAAGCAACTTCAATAAGTGTCCAAACCACTTTCGGCAGCACAACCGTGGCTGCACTTTACTGTCCACCACGATTCTCAATCTCTGAAAAAGAGTTTACTGGCTTCTTTAACACACTTGGAGTACGATTTATTGCTGCAGGAGACTACAACGCTCATTGGGGATCCCGCCTGGTAAACCCAAAAGGCAAACAGCTGTATAATACAATCATCAACCCAACTAACAAAATGGGCTATGCGTCACCGGATAAACCCACATACTGGCCATCAGATCCTCGCAAGCTCCCAGATCTAATAGACTTTGCAATCACCAGGGGATTTGCGCACAATTTAATAACGGCAGAGTCACTGGCAGAATTGTCATCTGACCACTCGCCAGTAATTTTCACAGTTTCAACACATCCACAAGTCATAGAGCACCCATCCTAAGAATAAGCCTAAGAAATTATAAAACAAACTGGCTCAGATTTAAGAAATACATATATAATGTTAATTTGAATGCCAAATTGGACGATGAAGATGACATCGAGTTTTGCACCTCGACTCTAAAGTCGATGCTTATCGAAGCAGCAGAAATTTCCACCCCATGTATCGGATACACCCGGGAAAAGCACAGGTCATACAACCGGCTAATTGAACTACTTGTAACAAATAAAAGACGGTTCAGGCGAGAATGGCAAATGTCTCGATCCCCGGCAGCAAAAATTCGCCTAAGAACAGCTTCTCGAATTCTAGCAAAAGCGCTTAGGCAAGAAGAAGCAAGGGCACAGCGGCAATATATTGAGAAGCTTAGCCCTACCAGCACCAAATATCCGCTGTGGAAAGCTCACCCAACTATGACTGCTCCAACTGAGATTATTTCTCCTTTAAGATGTTCAACTGGTAAATGGGCCCGATCAGACGAAGAAAGAGCACTCACCTTTGCAGCTCACCTGAAAACGGTATTTCTGCCAAACTCGTCATTAAACTCATTTCAGCTCCCCCCCCTGAGCACTCTAGCGGAAAGGGAGCCACCGAAATTTCAAGCGGAGGAAATTTCTGCAATTATTATAAACTATCTTAACTCAAGAAAGTCGCCCGGTCATGACAAAATAACCCCGAAAATGATCAGAGAACTCCCGATCTGCGCCGTGCGATACATCTGCAAACTTTTCAACGCGATAGTAAAAACTGGTCACTTTCCAATAAGTTGGAAAAAGTCAGTAATCATAATGATCCCAAAACCCGGAAAAGACAAAACACAGCCATCATCGTACAGACCCATCAGTTTATTGCCAAGTCTTTCAAAACTATTTGAAAAGGTCCTACAACTCCGTATAAATACATTCCTGGCATACCAAAATATAATACCACATCATCAGTTTGGCTTCCGTGGAAAGCATGGCACAATTGAGCAAGTCAACCGTATCACCTCAGAGATCCGCACAGCATTCGAGCAAAAAGAATATTGCCGGCAATTTTTCTTGATGTCGCCCAAGCCTTCGACCGAGTCTGGCTGGATGGCCTAATATACAAAATAAAAGCGTCGCTCCCACAATACACACACAGGCTAATGGAATCATATCTATCCGAAAGAAAATTCGCCGTACGATGTAAAAGCTTCACATCTGACGACATCGAATCAAAGGCAGGAGTACCTCAAGGTAGCGTGCTAGGTCCAACTCTGTATCTTCTGCATACAGCGGACATACCAACAAGCCCTTCACTTACCACATCTACTTTCGCCGATGACACGGCCATCCTTAGCCGCTCCAAATGCCCGATCAAAGCTGCTGAGCAACTGACAACCCATTTAAAGGAGGTTGAAAAGTGGCTAGCAGATTGGCGCATCCGTGTAAATGAACAGAAATGCAAGCACGTTACGTTCACCCTTAACAGACGAACCTGCCCATCATTGACACTGAACAACGTGCCAGTGCCCCAATTCGACGATGTTGTGTATCTTAGAGTTGACCTGGACAGAAGATTAACTTGGCGTAGGCACATCGAAGCCAAGAAAAAGCAGCTAAAGCTTAAAGCAACCGGCTTATCAATGCACGATCTCCGCTATGTTTAGAGTTCAAAGTTCTTCTCTACAACTCGGTGCTAAAATCCATCTGGATGTACGCACTGTGGGGAAACGCAAGTAAGAGCAATATCGAAACCATACAAAGGGCGCAATCTAAGGTTCTCAGAACTATCACGGGTCCATCTTGGTATATCCGAAATGAAAACGTACAGAAAGATCTACATATTAAGAGTGTAACAACCGAAATAAAGGTACAACAGCTAAAGTACACCGCTAAACTGCAGGCACATCCGAATACCCTCGCCCAATCATTAACCCGAGTATGTGATAGAACTCGTCTCCAAAGAAAAAACCTTCCAACCCTCTAACTAATAATCAGGGCCATAGACCAATGTAGCATTCTTCAAATGCTAGATTACGTATTAGATTAAGATAAAACTAGAAAATTGTTGTTAGTCTTATAAAGTTAAATAAGAGATCCAACAAAATAAATAAAACGTATAAAAAAAAAAAAAGGAAATCAAAGCAAGATAGCGGATACAAATGAAATTCAAAGGGATAGCAACCAAATGTGGAAGGAAATAGCTAGAAAGGAAGACACAACGTTAAGAGTAGAAGTGTTAGTTGAAAATGATATTATAAATATGGCAGAGTTAGAAAATTCGAATAAAATTGTGGAAAAAGTATTAGATGAAAAATTTGACATGGATATGCTAAATATTAGTATGTCAGACAATGGAAAGGAAAAAACGAGTTTGAACATTGGTGTTGATATTGATTTTGAAACTCGTTGTAAATTTATAAAACTGTTAGAAATGCATTATATAAATGTTATTAGACCGGATAAGCCTGAAGTCAAATGTGAAATGAAAATAGAAATTGAAAAACAAAAACCGCTTATTTGCTCTCCTAGAAGACTGTCGTATATGGAGAAAGAGAAGTTGCAAAAATTATTAGATTAGGTTACCTAGAAGAGGGAATTATACGACCTAGTAGTTCAGAACACGCTTCGCCAATAGTTTTAGTCAAGAAAAAGACGGGCGATTTGCGACTTTGTATAGATTTTAGAAAGTTGAACAAGATTACAGTAAAAGATAACTACCCGTTACCGTTAATAGATGATTTACTAGATCGATTAGTAGAAAAAAAGGTATTCACAAAGCTGGATTTGAAAAATGGCTATTTTCATGTGTTTGTAGACAAAGAGTCCATTAAATTTACTTCGTTTGCTACACCGTTAGGACAATACGAATTCCTTACAATGCCTATGGGTTTAAAAAATGCGCCACACGTATTTCAAATATAAATAGTATATTTGCAGACATGATAAGAGAAAACCAAATATTTATATACATGGATGACATAATGATCGCTAGTAAAAATGTCGAAGAACGTTGAGAAACATTAGAAGAAGTATTTAGGACATTGGTAAGAAACAAATTAGAGCTAAGAATGGACAAATGTGAATTTATGCAGGCTAGTGTTTAATATTTGGGATTCTTAATAAACGGAAAAGGGATACAGGCAGATGAAAAGGGTCTAGAAGCGGTAAGGAATTTTCCAACACCAGACAAAACACAAACTGTTCAAAGTTTTTTAGGTCTTTGTTTTTATTTTCGAAGATTCATTAAAAGCTTTTCTTTGGAAGCGAAACCGCTTTATGATTTGCTAAAAAAAGGCAGGCAGTTTAAATTTGGCGAAGAAGAGTGGAGCTGTTTTTCGAATTTAAAAAATAAATTATTAGAAGCACCGGTATTGTCAATATACAATCACAAAGATGAGATTGAACTTCACTGTGACGCTAGTGCGTTAGGTTTTGGGGCGGTGCTTTTACAAAGAAAAGAAGATAAAAAGTTACATCCATTTTTTTACTTTTCTAAACGCACAACAGCAACAGAATCAAAATATCACAGTTTTGAGCTCGAGACATTAGCAATAATATATGCGTTACGTAGGTTTAGAATCTATGTGCAGGGAAAGCGGTTTAAAATAGTAACAGACTGCAATTCTCTAACATTGACCTTGAATAAGATAGACCTTAATCCTAGAATAGCCAGATGGGCGTTGGAGTTACAAGAATATGATTATGAATTAATACACAGAGCGGGTAAGCAGATGCAACATGTAGATGCTTTGAGCAGGTGTACAAACATTTTGATCACAGAAGCTAATAGTTTCGAAACAAATTTAGTGATTTGCCAATCAAAAGACAAGAAGTTACAAAACATTAAGCAATTATTAGAGGTAGCAGAGCATAAATTATTTAAAATGAGAAATGGTATCTTGTACAGAAAGACCAATAATAGAAGAGTATTATTTTATGTACCAGAAGACATGGAAGGGCATGTGTTGTATAAATATCATGATGAGCTAGGCCACATAGGCAGGGACAAAATGACTGAGGCAATACAAAGAGGATACTGGTTTCCAAATATGAAGGAAAAAATTGTAGGCCATATAAAAAACTGTTTAAAGTGTATAGCTTTTTCGCCCAAAACTGGAAAAGGGGACGGGTTACTACACAGTATTCCCAAAGGAAACAAACCATTTGATACGATTCGTATCGATCATTTTGGGTCAGTAGATGCAGGAAAGTCTAATAAGCATATTTTTGTAATAGTGGATTTACAAAATTTGTCAGACTATATACTACGAAAACGACAAACACCAAGGAAGTAAAAAAGGCATTAGAAGACTATTTTCGAGCATATATGTGTGATTTCGGATAGAGGCAGCTGTTTTACTTTAACGGAATACGAAGAGTTTATGGAGGAGTCAAATATAAAACACATTAAAATAGCCACAGGATCACCTCAAGCAAATGGTCAAGTGGAGAGGATTAATAGAAGTTTAGGACCTATGATAGCAAAACTTACCGAATCTGCGAATGGACTGCATTGGGATATGGTAGTGAAAGATGTAGAATTTTCGTTAAACAACACACAACATCGAAGTACAAAAAGATTACCCAGCGAAATGCCTTTCGGGTTAGCACAACGAGGAGAAATTAGTGATGATTTAAGAGAAAAATTAGATGAAGCAACACATTTAGATAGTTTTAGTGAAAGAAATTTTGAATATATTAGAGAAAAAGCTGGGCAAAATCAACGATTAGCACAAATTGAAAATAAAATATATTACAATGAGAAAAAGAAGCCTCAGTATAAAGAAGGAGATTATGTAATGGTAAAAAATTTTGATAGCACAGCAGGAGTTGCGAGAAACTAATACCAAAAAATAAGGGGCCATATATGATAGCTAAAGTTCTCAAAAATGATAGATTTTTGGTCAAAATTATAGAGGGGTTTCAGTTGACGCGTAATCCTTATCAAGGTGTTTGGAGTGCCCAAAATATAAGACACTGGATGAGAAACGATAAATTGTAAGAAGATAAATTGTAAACTGTAATCATAAGAATAATTGTACAAATTTCTGTTAATTCTATGAGTAATCTAAGTCAATACACAGAGCAGAAATTGCGGGCAATCTTACAGTCAGGACGGCCGAGTTGTAGTAGGCCCAGCGTTATGGCGACACTAAGATATACTGACATCCAACCACGGTAATAAACAGTTACAAGTTATAATCAAAGCCCTTACTCTCTTATCTCGCGTATCCCTATCTCACTCTGCCTCACAGGCTAAATAGTTCTCTCAAGAAGAGAGTGATTCTTGTCTGTGAGCAGCAGAGTTAGTCTTTACGAGTCACAACATCGTTGGTGTAGATTAAATAAAATAAAGAAGTTAAAAGTTTAAACTACTCAGCTACACTACCAAGTAATACATTATAAAAACGCTCTCGTTTTTCAAGGCAGCTTTGTGTTGAACGCCATCAACATTGTATGCTAATACTACAGGATTAGCCATAATATTTTTAAGGTTTTTTAAAATTCCCCTAGCCATAATATGGATCCAAATCGCATCAATCTGTAAAGAAAATAGGAATTAGGATTTAAGAAACAATTGAAACTGTGTTTATACTAACATAAAGCTCTCGTTTATTGTGTCGTTTATTTCCATATTTATTTCATTAAGGTCTTTCACGGTCTGAATAGGAAATTTTTTGACCACTTTTTGCCCTTGTCCTTGCTGCTTTGTCATTCCTTTTATAGCTTCTACAAGGACCTCAATTTTTTCCTGTGTCACTTTTTGGTCAGTTAAATTTTAATATATTTAGATTGTATATATTTAACTAAAAGCTCATTAATCATACTTATACCTCTTAAAGAATAAATTTCTTCCACAAGAATATTCAATTTTTCCTGGGCCACTCTCGTCTCGGCTAAAAAATAAATTAATAAATATCATTTTAAAAAAATATCGTGGCACACTTACCACGTGACGAAGGAATTTGTTCTGCTAGTTCGAAAACAAGTTGTTCAAGGCGCCCAATAGTTGAACAACAATTGCAGCTACATATTTGATCTGAAAATTTAAAGATTTAATACTTAATTTGTTTCTATTTATTCAAATTAATTAGCACGATTAAAGCACTTACGGTTATTAGAAAAGTCCATCCGCTTAATTTTCCTTTTTGGACTGCACGACATTTTTTTTAAAATTTGAGTTATTCTAAAAAATAATCACTCACTTTTAATTGATTTGTAAAATCCAATTATAAAACACATAAATATTTTAAAATCAAAACACTCAATCTTCAATATGATGTAGTAAAGGCATTATAATAATATCTTGCAAAAAAGGGAGAACGACCGCCTTACAAGTCAATTGACTTAATTTAAAAATTTCTTCTGATGGTGAAGGTTCTGCATCTGCTAGGTAAATACCTATGTCACAGGAGTTAAAGGGCTGAGTATAAAAGTATCTGAGGTTCCTAAGTCGCCTTGCTTTAAATTGTTCCACAGAGTCTTCCATAACTGATACTATAACTACAGGTATATCTCCTTCAATATAACAGTAATTATTGGGTTCCTTTTGCATTAATGTGCTACCTTTAAAAATTATATATTTATTACTCTTGACGGGGTCTGATCTTGGTAAGACTGGTGAAAACTTCTCTTCGTCTATTCTCCTGTGTATTTGCTGTAAAATTTTTGTTGGCTTTCGAACGTAACTTTTAATATGTTGTAAATAATTCTCGAAAGCATATGCGGAACCGTTTACTGGATCGCCCACCTGCTCCACCGTTTGTTGTATATGGAGTAAACTATGGACGTTATATGATACGCTATTTTCACCAAATATAATTGGGAAATTTTCCACAGAAAGCTGGAACATGCGCTGACAGATTCCCAAATTTGATTTCCTGTGGAATGGGCAACACAACATTCTATACGCGCAATGCAGTAACTTTAACTCATAGTACTGGTCGTCAGATATTTCATTTTTTAGTACGGAAATTCCTGTGTATTGTAAAAATTGCCCAAATTCTGTCGCTTTCCATTTTGACAGTTCATTTAGGGATCTAGGCTTTCTAACAAATTCTCTTGGCATTTTTTTGCGAAATTAATTTTTGCGACATACTATTTTTTTTTTCTTGCATTAATTTATTACAAGTCTTGTTATTTATTAATCTGTCAAAAAATTTACGCATGACTCCTTAATCGATTAAATGCATGCAATCCAATGGAATTTGGGTAACCATTTTAACATTTAGCGTTTCAAAAGGTGTAATTTTTGTCAAATAGTGCTTTGAGTGGTGATTAGAATATTTTCTATTTTTGAAGTCCTCGTCTGTTATTAAGTCTCCACTTTCTGTTTTGTATGTTAATACACCATTTATTTTTTTACCGACTTGTGTGCATTTCGAACATCCATGCGATGATGTATGTCCAAAAGTCCCACTGACGTAAGCCCTAGCTGGAGTATCACAAACAATGGCCTTAAGTTGTACTTCTAAGTGCTTTTTGTCTATATCTATTCCATTTTCCACCAAATCCTTTAACTCGCAAGAAAATTGGCTTAGAAATTCATCCCAACTATAGGGCTTGGATTTTCCCAAATATATTCCAGCAGAAACTACCGGTAAATTTGGAATGTTTGTTAATTTTATTAATATGGGCCAAAGTTGTGTATTGGAACTTTTAAACAGAGGAATGCCGTCAATATTTATGTCAAAAATAATTTTGTTCTCATTACAATAAGTTGAGGTCAAAAGTTTATTAATTTGATTTTTTATGCCTATGTGTGAAAGGAAGTTTTCCGGCTGGGGTACAACTCTCAGTCTCCCCAGGGTCTTCCATTATAGATTATTTATAATAGAATGCCGAGACCAGAGATTTGCTCGAGCTACAGTGAGTGTTAATGCTGTATATCTATGATATCGCAGGGAACGGACTACAGGGAGAAGAAGGGATAGAAGGAGACAGAAACTTAACACAGATACATGCAGACATGTAGTTCGGTTAGGGTACAACCCGGACACCGACTTACAATTGTACTACTAAAATACAGGGTCACAAAAGGGAAACATAAAACTAAGTCGGTTAAGGTATAACCTGGACACCGACTTAATACAACACAACATAGGGACGTCCCAAGATTTACGTTGTGATCGACTAGGGTACAACCCGGACATCGATCACAACATAAATCCTGGTCGCATGCCAATGGATACTAGCCGCCATCACAGTCAACAAGGGTACAACCCGGACGTTGGCTGTGTGGCGACCCAGTATCCAGGCACACTACAAATAAACACTACACTCTCCTTGGCATTGGGTAGGGTACAACCCGGATGCCAATGCCAGAGGAGAAATATATACTATGGTGACACACACACAAAGGAATGGGATCGGGGAAAGGATAGGAGAGAATGTTAATCCCAATCTAGTTTCACCCCCAATAATTGTGACATATGTTCTTTACAACGTTACAAACTTTATTGTAGATTTATTCAACATAATTCTTTGACCATTGCCACCTGACCACACTCTAAAATGGTATTTATTTTTATGGGGTCAAAGGGGAGGGGCCACATGGCCGACTCACCCGCTATCCTGGCTCACACACACTTAATCCGTATATCCTTGTATGGTCAGCCTCGTTCGTTCTTTTCTTTATGGTTTTCTTTGCACTCACTTCGATTGTGACTTGTCTTTTCCTCTGCCTTTTGTCTTATAAAGGCCGGCTGTGGGTCCTTGTAATTTCTTAGTTATACGCTGACACTTCTTTTCACTTTTCTATCACTCCCGACTGTCTCCCTTAAGGGTGGTTTGCGTAATGATTTATTGTTCTCTCATTACGCAGTCGCTGACCGCTCTTTTCGGGCTTTCGATTTTTCTCTGCCCAGACTCTGCCCTCTGCCGGCTGCGACTCGCGCTTGTCCCATCAATGTTGCCATGACAACAGATTCTGTCGCGACACGCGTCGGCGTCAGAATCTTCACGTACGCATTCTTTTGGTCCCGTTGCAACCACAAAAATGGAAACTGCGCAAAAGCAACGTCGACAAATTCGTGCAAGTCCCGTTGGGCTTCCATGTGTGTGTGTGTGTATATATGCTGCCGGCTAAATGCTACTGCGCAATTAATTTTGTATATAAGCGGGCATACCTAAAGAGAAACTTATGTATCTATGTATATACGTATGTGTACGTGGCAATGAGCATATATATAAATAGTAATGTACCTAGAGATGAGACGATTAATTAAGACACAAGTCAGAGTATTTAGGGTTGGGCTTAATGACTTATTATTATCTAATAGCTTGAAATAACAATACTAGATTTTATGAGCCTCGTAATTGTGCCGTGGTGCCAAATTGGCACTTCGTCACACCCCCCCTTTACTTCGTGGAAGCAGGGCTGATGTAATTGATAGTGACCTGTTGGGTCTTGGTCACCCGTACACCGTACACGCTACCGGCTGCTTCATACTTAAACTTTCGTTCTTGCCGTTGTTTCTGGCACTCCTCCACTTGTTGAACGAGTTGTCGTTATCGGCCTCCGTCGGTTGATTCGAGCTGGAGTCAAACCGCAGACTCACTGGCTGAGGTGCCGGTGACTGAGGTGGCGATATATCCTCAAAATGTGGATAGGCTGATGTCTGGACGCCCCCTCCCTCTGAAGTGACGTCTGAGTCGTAGCTGACGGGGTTGTATGGCCGTCGTATGTCACCGAAGTCGGGTTCAATGTCGAGCGGTGGCAGCTGCACCGTTTCGCCGGTCTCTGGGTCCGTATAGTCCAGATACGATGGGCTAGGGTTATTCCTCCATGGCTCGGAGACTGATGCTGTGTCACCTTCTGCTTCCTGGAGGCCGGCTGCTTCGTTCGGCGATGGGGAACGCATGAGCGAGTTATCATTCTGGGGATAAGGAGGCGCGGCGCTCTCTTCTTTCTTTGTTGCAGGTGGCGACGGGATCCAGCCCTTATAACCGGAGAAATGCCCCGGGTCAAAACAAGCTATGTCGGACAGCTCCATTGCTCGACTCAATACGTCCACCCTAGTGACCACCGCCTGTTCAGGTGCATCCACTATCCGCCAGCAATTGATAGGCTCCTGTGGCGGTGAATTGCCAGACGAAAATACTGAGTGGTCCTTGGTGCTCTCTGCCTCGGTTGCTGCTGAGGGGACGTGCGGTGTTGGAGGATCGTGCTCCACTGCCGGTACGATTGTGCCTGATGTGCTAGCGAACTCAGCTTCCCAGGTGGTCACCACGTCTTCGATGACACCCACTATTTCATTGACGCTGAGTTGGCGTGCCATCGTACGACTGGGGAAAAGAAAGGTGTTAGATACTCTGACTTGAGACTGAGTGCCCTATATTGGGTTGGTGGGGGGCCTAACAAACTAACATGTGTGGTGTACATGAATTAGATGCTTATGACTATGATACAATGTGAACTTAAATGTAATAATAGGAATGAGTATTTTGCGTGTGGGTGTATGGTCAGACTTGCCGTGACTTTGAGACCCCCCAGCGGGGGACAGGGACGTTGGGAAGGCGCGCCTTCCATCAAGTGGCCCCTGCGAATTAATTCGTCTCAGGTAGGGTAACTCCGGCGGTCTTCTGTGCTTCGTCTCTGACGACAATGGGCTGTGCCAACTCGATCATAGATTTAATTTGCTCTTCCCCTCGGAGGCTTGGGTCGTCTGGTTGTATAGACTTCAGGTCGTCTATGTTCGCCGTGCGTCTGCGTCTGCTGTTGGTTTCTTGTAGCCGGACGATGTTTCTGGAAATAAACTTGATTACTTTGTAAGGCCCGTCGAACTTTGGGGCCAATTTAGCTGCAAAGCCCTCGTAGGCCTTGGACAAGTGGTGTTGCTTCAGGAGGACCAGATCTCCAATCGCCAGTCTCTATGTCGCACATTCTAGTGACGTCCTTGCTCCATTGAAGCTCGTTGCATGTTCTCTTGGGCCATGCGTCGTGTTCGTGCTTCAGGGGACCAGGGTGTGGTGCCAAGTCCTGGTGTAACCTCGTCGTACAGGGCTCCAGGGATGCGGGGTTCCTTACCCAGCACGAGGAACGCTGGTGTAAATGCTGTCGAATCGCATACGCTGGAATTTATGGCCAATGTGAATTCGGGTAGAAAGTGATCCCAGTTACTCTGCTTTTCGCCCAGATATTGAGCTATCATGGTCTTCACGGTGCGATTGGCCCTCTCGGTAGGATTTTGACGTGGTGTGTACGGGGCGGTGTACTGAATCTCTACTCCAGCTCGTTGACAAAGTTCTTTGAAGGTGCGACTGGTGAACTGTGTTCCATTGTCGCAGACCAAAGTGCGCGATGCTCCAAAGTGTCCGATAATTCGCTCCCGAAATGCGTGTTCTAATGAAGCAGCGGTGGCTTTACGCAGAGGTACAAGCTCCACCCATCTGCTGTATGCATCTAAGAAAACCAATAGAACAGTGTTACCTTGCTTTGATCTGGGGAGAGGTCCAACAAAATCAGCACACACTGTGTTGAATGGTTCTGATACTTGACGAGTGAACATTTTCCCAGCTGGCTTCATTTGGTCCACTTTATATTTTTGGCATTGAAGACAGTTGCGTACGTGTCGCTTTACATCGCGGAAAAAGCCAGGCCAGTAGTATTTCTGGGAAACTCTGAGTACTGTCTTACGGATTCCCAGATGACCTGCGGTGGGCTCGTCGTCACACTCGCATAGTACTCGTTGACGGGCTTCCTTCGGCACACATAGCTTCCATTGTATGGATTCATCTTCATCAGGGTGATGAATTCTCCTTCGGTATAGTTGCCCACCTTCGTAGTGAAAATCAGGGAACTGCTCTGGTTGTGCTTCTACTTGTAGCTTTATTTTATTCCATGCCCAAACTATAGCGAGACACTCCTTCTCGGTGGCTGAGTAATTCTCTTCAGGTGCAAGGAGGCGTCTGCTGGCGTAGGCGATGACCCGTTCTGTTCCTTCTTGATACTGAGTTAATACTGCGCCCAAACCATAATCACTGGCATCTGTCTGCAAGTAGAATTTGGAGTTAAGATCGGGGCAGGCCAAGATAGGGGCGGATGTCAATCGTAATTTCAATTCGTCGAAGGCTTGTTGTTGTTCTGCATCCCATTTCCATTTAGTATTTTTCTTCAGTAAAGCGGTGATTGGCTGTATGATACTAGAAAACTCTGGCACAAATCTGCGATACCAAGACGCGATGCCCAAACATCGTCGAAGTTGGCGTACATTGGTCGGCGGAGCTAATTCCCGAACAGCTGCTACTTTCTCAGGGGCGGTATGGATACCGTGCTCGCTGACCACATGTCCTATGAATTGTATTTTGCGTCTAAAGAATCTGCACTTGGCTTTATTGATCCGTAACTTGGCTTCTCTGAGGCGTCGAAAAACTTCTTGCAGGTGAGTTATATGTTCTTCCAATGTCCTTCCGATGCCGATGATGTCGTCTAGATACGCGAAGGCAAATGGATCCATCTCGGGTCCAATCACGCTATCCAAGGCGCGTTGGAATGTTGCTGCCGCGGAATGTAATCCGAAAGGCATAACTTTCAATTGAAACAGGCCACGACCTGGGACTGTGAACGCTGTGCATTCCCGACTTGCTTTGGCCAGTGGTATTTGCCAATAACCACTTTTGAGGTCCAGTGTAGAGATAAACTGAGCGTTACGAAGTTTTTCCAGAATATGATTGATCCTGGGCAGAGGGTATGCATCTCGTATAGACTGCGCGTTGAGCTGCCTGAAATCGATACACATACGCGTCTCTCCGGTTTTCTTGCCAACTAGCACTATGGGTGCGCTATGGGGGCTCTTTGATGGTTCGATGCGGTCTTCGGCTAGTAACTGGTCCACGGTGTCATTGATGATCTTCTGCTGGGCCGGGTTGCGAGGGTAATAACGTTGCTTGATTGGTTTGTCATCCTTCATAATGATGACGTGCTCTGCGATGTGAGTGACACCTTGTAATGTGTCGAATTTTGGTAACTCCTGTGATAGGAACTCGTTGATGATTTTATTCGCCCTCGCGTCTTCGAAGTATTCTGGCTCTGGGGATATCATGGTGCTTTCCATCCATGTCGTGGGCCTGGCTGCTATTAAGTTGAGTTTGTCTATTCTGACGGGTGATTTTTCGATGACTGGTTGACGAAATGGGTTATTAATGACGGCTTTATCTGAAACTGGAGGTAAGGCCGTGTTTCGGATCCGTTTTCCATCCGGCAACACTTCCACTGGGGAGCTTGGGGATTCATTGATGATTGACTGAGTCTGGTTGTTGCTGGTTAAGGTACTCGACGGTTGTGAGGCAGCGCTGCAACTGACGAATGATCCAAGCAGGGCGTTTTGCATAGGTTCTAACTGTAGATAGCTTTCCCCGCACTGGGTTATGGTCCGGGTGCCACGTAAGAAATCAGTGCCTAAGATCAATTGGTCCATAATACCTGGTAATACCAGCAATGGTATTTTTACTTGTGTCGTTCCCAGACATATCTCAGCTTCGATAGCCTGGGTGATTTCCTTTCTAGATCCATCGGCTAAGTTGATAGGGGAGTGTATTTGTTTCCAGTTCCCATTAGTGCTGATCTGCTGTATATCGCGTTTTCCACATTCCCAACAGAATAATATCCTTGGATTGATGCATTGCTTTGCGAAATGGTCCGGTTTGCCGCAGTTCCGGCAAGCACGGTAAATATCCACTGGTGCCTCCGATACTTGGTAGAAGTGTGAGTAGCTGGCTGATTTTTCCGTAGAGGGCAAAGCTGGTTTGTTGGTGCTTCGATTATTAACGGTGTTAACTTTACGTCCACTGGTAAATTGTTGCCCATGGCTGTCTGATGCGCCCGAAGTGTCTGCCTGACCGGAAAAAGATGCGTCGAATCTCTTAGAACTTTGACCACGCAGGGTCTCGAAATTCACTATTAACTGGGTCAGCTTATGCAAGTTATGAAAATCCATACGTCGGGTGTGCAATTGGTAGTCAGGCAATAAATTGTCATATATGCGCTGTAATTCCTGTTCTTCCGTATAATGAGCTCGTCTCATCATGAGGCGTAGTTCTATCAAGTATGTCTTAAATGGTTCGCCAGGGCGCTGTCTTCGCGTGCGGATGGCATCTTCCAGTTTTTCAAAGTATCTGGGCGGCAGAAAGAAATCTAGAAATTCTCTTCTAAAGTTGGCCCACGAGGCGTCTAGTAGACCGCTGGTTTGCCACCATCCTTCGGCTCGTCCCGAAAATAAAATGGGCATCATATTAGGGAGCCATTCGATGCTGATGCAATAAGTACTAGCCCTTGCTTCGAGTGTTTCCAAGAAGTATAATAGATCTGCGGTCCCATCAAAATGAAGACCCCATTTTGACACTTTCTCTATGAGATTAGTGTAACTGGTATTCTCGGTGACTCCTTGTGGGTGTAGGTCTGTTGTAGCCATGCTGCTAGTGAACGCTGGTATCTGCAATAATTTTCCATCTGTGTCTTGGTTAAGAGATGCGTGTCTCTCCGTTGAATACTCCTTGTCAGTATGTCGGGCAGGTGACACCGGACGTGAACGCGGTTTAACTTCGAGACCTTTATCGAGGCTGGCTGCTTGTCCGTATTGTGATTCTAGTTCTGCTAGCCGGGAGAGTACATCTGGTTTATGGTCTTTCCTGGATGCGAAGCTAGAGAATCGGCTTCTCATCTCCTCGACTGAACCGCCAGGGTGACTCCCATGTTACTAATGTTCTTTGTAGAAAAACGTTGAAAATAAACACTAGCTGAAAGTGAAGGATTAATTCAAAGGGCAATAAATCAAATTCGGGACAATAAAAATAATTGTATTATCACTGAACGATGTATTCTTGTATGCTGCTGCACCGTAGTCGATATCCTTTATGATTGTTGGATGGGATGTTGCAGCTGAGTTATTATTATATGCTGAATATCCTTGTATTAACTAAGTAGGCTGTGCGATGATCACCCCTTCTGGTATTTGAACCTGGCTTAGTTCGATCCTTGCTATGCTTAACCGTAGTTGGTCATCCTTGCGGGTAAACGTCTGTTTAATTATGCTTGGTTATAGCTGAATATTCTTGCTGGTGAATGCTGGTTTTAAGTATCCTGGCTGTATATCCTTGCTAGTGAACGTTGTTATAAATATCCTTGGTTATCGTTGAATATCCTTGCTGGTGAACATTGGTTTTAATTATCCTTGCCGTATATCCTTGCTGATGAACGTTGTTATAATTATCCTTGGTTATCGTTGATCCTTGCTGGTGAACGTTGGTTTAATTATTCTTGCTGGTTTGGTTTGATTATCCTTGTGTTATCCTTGAATATCCTGGCTGGAGAACGTTGGTTTTAATTATCCTTGGTTATCGTTGAAGATCCTTGATGGTGAACGTTGGTTTAATTATTCTTGCTGGTTTGGTTTGATTATCCGTGTGTTATCCTTGAATATCCTTGCTTGAGAACGTTGGTTTTAATTATCCTTGGTTATCGTTGAAGGGTCGCGGCTGACTCTCTGTTGTTAAGGTTCGCGGTTGACTCCTGTTGTTAACTCGTTGAAGGTTCGCGGTGGACTCTCTGTTGTTAACTCGGTGAAAGTTTGCGGTTGACTCTCTATTGTTAACTCGTTGAAGGTTCGCGGTGGACTCCTGTTGTTAACTCGTTGAAGGTTCGCGGTGGACTCTTGTTGTTAACTCGTTGAAGGTTCGCGGTGTACTCGTGTGGCTCGTCTTTTATCTACTTCAAAATCAGATTGAAGAAACTTGTGCCGTTATTAAATGTTCGTATTCTTTCATTCTTCGTCTCATTCGGTGTATTCTGGTCTTAACGCCAAGCTCGTCGACCAATGAGAACCCAAAAGCAAACCTCTCCCTTTCTCTCCCAGGCGATAGAACTACCGTTGCAGTTGCTACTGTTGCTTTGTCTAACTTCTTTACTTTTTTTTTTTTTTTTGTCTGTGCCTGCGTTGTTTTGCTGTGGCTGTACCTGAACGGCGTCATGGAAAGTTTCCATCGATGTCTCTCGCTTCTGAGTGTTTCTTAACGGTGCTTTTTTTTTCATTCTATGCCGGCGCTGCTTTGCTGTGACTGTACCTGAACTGCGTCATGGAAAATTTCCATCAACGTTTCTCTTTCTGATTGTTTCTTAACGGTGCTTTCTGTCGCTGATTCTACTGCTTCGTCTGCCGTAACTCTGCCGGGTCCATAGGCTATGTCATTGACTGTCGCTGCTTCCACTGTCTACTCTATTGTGATTCTGCTGGGTATATTAGCTCTATCGGTGATTATGTCGACAGTCCTATCGCTGACTAACAAACTGTTACCTTGCTTTGCTGGATTTCACTTGGGCTAAAGGAAACAAACGGGGATATGGGCAAATATGGGAATACAGGGATAAATGTATGTAGGTCAACATATAAGGTGAACACAAAATAATAGATATATACATATGTATATATATAAAAAAAAATCTTTTTTATATAAAGAAAATTTTACACTTTACAATGAGGGTATACGAAAATTCCTGCGACGTATGAAACTCCCGCGATCTGGGTTATGGTGGTTCTTTACGCCACGCAGATGACATGCTCATGAAACAATTATGCATGCATATATGTATATATGTGCAAATAAAATTAACTTTTGCTTCGTTACATTATACAAAAAAAAATATTTGGTATATGAATAAAAAATTTTTTTTTTGTATTTTTTTTCCTCCTAGTTGCAAGGCAACAGAATTAGGCGAAAATTTCCCACAAAAAAAATATATATGCAATGTTCCCTTCAAATCTCGGGTCCCTGTTTAGGCCCCATCTGTAAGGAAGTTTTCCGGCTGGGGTACAACTCTCAGTCTCCCCAGGGTCTTCCATTATAGATTATTTATAATAGAATGCCGAGACCAGAGATTTGCTCCAGCTACAGTGAGTGTTAATGCTGTATATCTATGATATCGCGGGGAACGGACTACAGGGAGAAGAAGGGATAGAAGGAGACAGAAACTTAACACAGATACATGCAGACATGTAGTTCGGTTAGGGTACAACCCGGACACCGACTTACAATTGTACTACTAAAATACAGGGTCACAAAAGGGAAACATAAAACTAAGTCGGTTAAGGTATAACCTGGACACCGACTTAATACAACACAACATAGGGACGTCCCAAGATTTACGTTGTGATCGACTAGGGTACAACCCGGACATCGATCACAACATAAATCCTGGTCGCATGCCAATGGATACTAGCCGCCATCACAGTCAACAAGGGTACAACCCGGACGTTGGCTGTGTGGCGACCCAGTATCCAGGCACACTACAAATAAACACTACACTCTCCTTGGCATTGGGTAGGGTACAACCCGGATGCCAATGCCAGAGGAGAAATATATACTATGGTGACACACACACAAAGGAATGGGATCGGGGAAAGGATAGGAGAGAATGTTAATCCCAATCTAGTTTCACCCCCAATAATTGTGACATATGTTCTTTACAACGTTACAAACTTTATTGTAGATTTATTCAACATAATTCTTTGACCATTGCCACCTGACCACACTCTAAAATGGTATTTATTTTTATGGGGTCAAAGGGGAGGGGCCACATGGCCGACTCACCCGCTATCCTGGCTCACACAGACTTAATCCGTATATCCTTGTATGGTCAGCCTCGTTCGTTCTTTTCTTTATGGTTTTCTTTGCACTCACTTCGATTGTGACTTGTCTTTTCCTCTGCCTTTTGTCTTATAAAGGCCGGCTGTGGGTCCTTGTAATTTCTTAGTTATACGCTGACACTTCTTTTCACTTTTCTATCACTCCCGACTGTCTCCCTTAAGGGTGGTTTGCGTAATGATTTATTGTTCTCTCATTACGCAGTCGCTGACCGCTCTTTTCGGGCTTTCGATTTTTCTCTGCCCAGACTCTGCCCTCTGCCGGCTGCGACTCGCGCTTGTCCCATCAATGTTGCCATGACAACAGATTCTGTCGCGACACGCGTCGGCGTCAGAATCTTCACGTACGTATTCTTTTGGTCCCGTTGCAACCACAAAAATGGAAACTGCGCAAAAGCAACGTCGACAAATTCGTGCAAGTCCCGTTGGGCTTGCATGTGTGTGTGTGTGTATATATGCTGCCGGCTAAATGCTACTGCGCAATTAATTTTGTATATAAGCGGGCATACCTAAAGAGAAACTTATGTATCTATGTATATACGTATGTGTACGTGGCAATGAGCATATATATAAATAGTAATGTACCTAGAGATGAGACGATTAATTAAGACACAAGTCAGAGTATTTAGGGTTGGGCTTAATGACTTATTATTATCTAATAGCTTGAAATAACAATACTAGATTTTATGAGCCTCGTAATTGTGCCGTGGTTCCAAATTGGCACTTCGTCACATGTGTAAAAAAAGACCTCCATCAATCCGTGTTATTTCTGCTTTTTTTGGCGAACTATATTTGTAGAATGGGACGACATCTAAATTATGGCTTTTCGATATTTGAACTAAGTCAATCGCGGAGTTACGCGTTGGCCCATGCTTTAGAAATCACAATTTTAACTGTTCATTTAAATTATTAATTTGTTTTTCTTCGACTTTATTATTTATGTCACCGTCAATGTTTCTCAAATTTAATACTTCCTCAACTTCTTCCATTTTAACCTCACTTTCATTGTTTTTTTTCTCAGTTTTTAAGCGTGTTTTCTACTGGGGCGACACAATTTAATTTGTTTATATATTTTCCTGCTTCAGCGGGGGTATCGACATATCTCCGCCGTTAAAAAACGACATATCTCCGCGAGGAGATATGACGTTTTGAAACGACATATCTCCGCGCGAAATTATGTCGTTTCAGAACGACAAATCTCCGCGCGGATATACATATGTACATACATATGTCGTTTTTCTAACGACGCACAGTGGGGCCCCTGCCCGGATAGCTAACCAAAAACCATTTTTTTTACCATCGTGTTGGGCAAAAGTAAAAAGTTAAATCGACAGATAATACTTCAGAAGTTATGGATCCAAAATATTTTTGAAATCCAATAAGAATTGTGGGTGCTACAAAGTGAAGTCATTTTTCAAGTATGAAAAAAAGGAACAATTTTTACAAAAACTTGCAACTTTAAAACTGAATATTGGCCGAATTAAACAATTGATTTTGAATATTATTACCTTATTCGAAAAGTAGATCAATTTCTAGTTATTTGTTGTACAAAATTTAATGAAATTTGGGATATTTAGTAAATTGGAGACGTTTCAAAGACACACTAAATTTTCGCATTTTCCAAACTTTGGTGGAGTAGAATCAACAGAGATTTACGGAGATTCACGATATAATCATATACACGTGATAGAGGGAACATTCACCTATCAGACCCATATAGTGTAGTCTTGCGCATTTTTGCGCAAATTTGTCAAAAATTAAAAAAAACAATGCAACCTCGCGTTAAAAACGCGTTCCAGGTATAATGTAACAAAATCATTGGAGTGCATATAAAACAAGTCAAAGCTACATTAGATGTTAATGGCTTAAAAAAAAAAAATAATTTGACAAAAAAAAAAATGTTTGATCCGATTGTTCCAATGCGAGCTATAGCATATAGTCAACCTATTTGGCTGAAACTTAGCACAGACATAAACACTCAAGTTATTGCTCTAAAACTATATTTCTGACCGATCGTTCCTGTGGGAGCAATATGATATAGTCAACCGATTCTTATGAAACTTGGTAAATATTTTAGAAAGTAAATTAAATTAATGGAATACAAATTTCGTAATATTCGATTAAAAAAAAACAAAGTTGTGGAAGCTTAACTTTATTCTCGACCTATCGTTCCTATGGGAGCTATATGATATAGTCAATCGATTCTGATAAAACTTACTTGTTCACGCCAGAATGGGTGACCAGCAGGGGAATGAAGAGGGCTTTTGCCACTATCCCCGAACGGGCACACTAGTATAATTACTAGGCAAGGTCGAAGGAAAACTCTATCTTGCTATGTTGGTTTTTTCCTCCCCGGTATATCTATATACGTCTCCCGATATTCTCGGCCTCTTATTTTCACAAAAACACTTTTATTCGTAAACGCCTTAACATTGTGAACCGGTCCGGTACTTATGTGCAATAAATTCTCCTGTGTTTAACCGAGTTACCGCGCGTTTTAATTCCTTCAACAATTGAGTAATAAGTCTGGGCTCTCAAATCAGAAGCTTCGCCCCGCTACAAACATTGGTCCTTCGAGCCGGATTTCCTTCCACACGCCCCAGCTTCGCATCGGTGGAGAATCTGATAAGTAGAAACATTCTTATTGCCATTCCATTTGTTCACCAATACATACACATACATACATACATACCTGTAGTGAAAAGTTCCCGCTCTTTTCCATAGCGACTTTTCACTCTACTTTGTGTGGAAATTCCATTGTCTTTAATTCATCTATCCTGATTTAGTAGCTTATCCTAGCAATTCCAATCCATTCCTTTCGATTTTTATTGTTTCCAATCCCGACAAAATTATCTACACATACACATATCCATATGTATACGTGAGTGCAAGTGCAAGCTGAAATTAAAAAGTGTTTTAGTTTTCGTGTTTGGCCCAAGATCACCAACAAACTCACCTGTAATTGATTTGGCCATAATTTCGACCAGTGCTCCAACGTTCCAAAAACTCAAAAAAAAGGAATCCAGTCGAAAGTTTTTATTTAAAACACACGTTTGTAAATGCATATGCGCCCACACATGCATATGTATATCCATATATAAACACATACACAGGTGCACCGGCATTTACGTACTTTGTGTATATTAGACACTACTGCCGTGGCAGTTACTTTCATTCCCGCACCAATTTTATGAATTTTTTGGCATTTACACATCACTTTCACATCAATTCTTTAAATCTTTGTGCAAAATTAGAAACAAAATTGCAAATTTCCAAAAGTAAACAAACCAGCAATTGGCAGCACAGCTGATGTCCATTAGTGGTGGCCCGTGACGATCACAAATCATGCCTTCGATCACGGTCACGATAGTTTCTTCTCCAGCATTAAATAAAATAAGATTTAACTTTCTCAAGTAAAATTAAATAAAATTCAGAATAAATATTTAAAAAAAAAAAAAAAATTATTCCACTTCCGAATTAATAATTTCGGCATCTTCGTGTGCGTGTGACTAATAATTTCCGTCAATAAAATTTAATTTTGTTGACAAATTTCCACAAAAAGTTTGCGCCCTTTCCCGTTTCGTATTTGCAGCGTAATCGATTCGAAATATTCCGTTTTTTATTTTCTAAAATTAATTTTCCAAAATTTTTAATCTAATAAATACCGTGCAATATAAAGCACAGGGCATTCCAGCCACGGACAAATCTTAGCGGCTTTTTGACCCGCTTGCAGCAAATAAAATCATCTGAACGAATAAATCCGAAAAGCTGCAATCGAAATAGCGCTTAATGATTTTGGACCGTTTCCACTGGACCACATAAACTGCAGTCGCCACACAAATCACATTTTAAAAAATTATTTAAAATTTTATAAAATTATTTATTCTCATTTTTGCTGGTATTTCATCTACATAAGGATATATTTTTATTCATTGTTATTCTACTCTTCGATTTGCCGACGCATCCGTTCGGTTTCCAAATTCGATATCATACAGTCCACTACGGTCAAATTCGTTGACCAACACGATATCCTTCGTGACTCGTTCTAGCTCAATCTAGCTATGCCCACAGATCCTGCTAAAAGCAGCCACAAAACCGATTGTCTAGCAGTGCCTCGTCGATCCACGTCGCCATCCACTCCGCTATCCAATTCCAAGGTATCCCGCAATACCGACACCGTCAAGCGTTCCTCCAACGCTCAATCAGCACCAGGCCTTTCCGGCACTACGCCCAAAAAAGCATCCGTCTGCAGTCGCATTCCCTCGTCCGCGCACTCCGACTCTAGCTCCCAATCGATTCCACGCGTCACGGTTTCCGCTCCCACCTCAAAAGCAACAACCCGATCCGAGTCCCAGCGACTGTCCGAAGCAGCTGACATGTCCGTAAACCACTTTATCGCCGCTTGTGACGGTCTGACCGATTTCGAGGTCAACTTAATGGGCACCCTCGAGGGTGATGTGCCATTGTTTTCAATGAAAATGCACTTGGAGCAGACAAAGGTCCTATGGAGCAGAGTCGAATCCGAGTACTTATCATGTACCAGAGCCCTTACGGCTGACGCGAGCGAAGAAAGCAAGTCCAATTTGGTGACGGTGCAATCCAAATATGCATACGTATATATGGTGTACGTACGGTGCGGTAGCACTTTAGGAGAACGCATAGAGCGACTCCAGTCGTCTGCTACAACTCCGGCGTCCCAGAACGCCCCCGAAATCCGAGAACACCACGTCCATGCTGGCTATCTGCTACCTCCGTGCGACGTGGACGTGTTCACGGGCGACTATAATTAGTGGCCCACGTTCCGCGACCTGTTCACAGGCTTGTATGTGAACAATCCGAGGTTGGCACCAGTTGAAAAGCTGTATCATCTGGTGTCCAAAACGCGCGGCGAGGCAAAGGCAATTGTTTCCAGTTCCTCACTCACTAATGATGGTTTCCATGCGGCTTGGGAGAATCTTCAAGCTTCAAGCAGTAGCCCACGTTCCGCGACCTGTTCACAGGCTTGTATGTGAACAATCCGAGGTTGGCACCAGTTGAAAAGCTGTATCATCTGGTGTCCAAAACGCGCGGCGAGGCAAAGGCAAGTGTTTCCAGTTCCCCACTCTTTAATGATGGTTTCCATGCGGCTTGGGAGAATCTTCAAGCTCGGTTTGAAAACAAGAGACAACTGGTTGCCAGCCAGATGAAGATTCTCTTTAACTTGCCAAACGCCACCATCGCTTTGTGGGAACAATCCATCCCAAACAAGACTGACCTCTCATCCTGGTCCGACCTGAACTACTTTCTAATAGATCGGTATCGCGTTCTAGAAATGTTGGAAGGTCGAAAGCCCACTCCTGCGCTACAAGTAATCCCAGCAGCCGTCCGCAAATCTGGGCCTCCGACTAGATTCCAGTCTTTGACCACTACCGTCACTGTCAACAAGGTCTCCTGCCAATTGTGTGGCAGAGAGAACCATCCGATCCGCGTCTGCCCAAAATTTGCAGATATGCCCGTGCAAGAACGAGTGGCGGCAATTAAACATTTAAAGTTATGTCTCAATTGCTTTGCACGTGGCCATACATTGCGAGAGTGTCCTAGTGTCCATAATTGCCGCATATGCCAGGAACGCCACCACACACTCTTGCATCGCATCAACATTTCCACAGTGACGACTTCCAGTGTGCAGCCACCAAAAATAAATCCTCGGCGACAACAAACAAATGCTCTCCCTGCGGAGTCAGTGGAGCGCCCAAATCAAAGCCATGGCCTCCAGAAGTTCCGAATATCCACGCCTCGTAAAGGTTTGCTGGGTACGGCCATGGTAACTATACGACATCAAGGTGCCGAATTCCAAGCACGCGCCTTGATAAACACTGGATCTGAGGGAACATTCCTATCCAAGAGGATGTTCCATCTGGTGAGACCTCGGTTCCGTGTCACTGACGCTGAAATCAGTGGCATCTCCAATTGTGTTGCCACCAACTCTCACAAAGTTTGCGAACTAAAAATCTCTTCTCCTAGAGATCCTTCCAAGCACGTGGAAGCGCACGCATTCGTCTTGCCCAACCTTCCTAGCGCGATTCCGTCCTGCCCGGTTCCCACAAAGATAAAGGAGACCATTCCGGGTCTTCCTTTGGCAGATCCACATTTACACGAAAGTTCTCCAGTAGACTTAATCATCGGTGTGGATCTTCTCCCCCGCGTTTTAGGATAATTTAGTAATCTACCGCAACGAGGCTCGTCCAACTCCACGAAGCATACCTCTATCCTGAGGTCATCCAATCCAATTATGTGTCCAGTTCGGGCGGAACTTCTTAAGTTCGGCGCTCCAGAACGTTGCTGCTTCCCATCCTTACCAGTCCACCCGGGCTATTGCAACTTGTTGCAAGGGGGCGGTATGTTCACGCCAGAAAGAGTGACCAGCAGGGAATGAAGAGGGCTTTTGCCACTATCCCCGAACGGGCACACTAGTATAATTACTAGACAAGTTCGGAGGAAAACTCTATCTTGCTATGTTGGTTTTTTCCTCCCCGGTATATCTATATACGTCTCCCGATATTCTCGGCCTCTTATTTTCACAAAAACACTTTTATTCGTAAACGCCTTAACATTGTGAACCGGTCCGGTACTTATGTGCAATAAATTGGCCTGTGTTTAACCGAGTTACCGCGCGTTTTAATTACTTCAACAATTGGGTATTGAGTCTGGGCACTCAAATCAGAAGTATCGCCCCGCTACAAACATTACTGAATATATTAAAAAGTATCTAAGACTAATATAATACAAATTTCGTTATATTCGATTGAAAAACCACAAAGTTATGAAATCTTAATTTTATTCTCGACCTATCGTTCCTATGGGACCTATATGATATAGTTATCCGATAAGGATGATTTCGAGATATACAATGCCTGCAGCAAAAAGAAGCCGTTTGTCATCAAAAAAGCGTCTTTAAGTAAATTTTATGGGTAAA
Source organism: Drosophila austrosaltans (assembly GCA_035045865.1). Taxonomy (NCBI): domain Eukaryota; kingdom Metazoa; phylum Arthropoda; class Insecta; order Diptera; family Drosophilidae; genus Drosophila; species Drosophila austrosaltans. The sequence goes on from JAWNOQ010000147.1 coordinate 93,432, forward strand.
ATATGCCTAGAAATATTTTTCATCTTTGAACTTGAATATCAAAGCAACCCGAGCACGTGGCACTTTGGTAATAAACTTAAACAATTATCTATCGAATGCTTTCTAAATTTTGAAAATCGCTTCACTACTTTAGAAGATATGATTTTTGATAAGCGAAATGAGCGATGGCCCCACCGTGCGACGGAGATATGACGTTTTGAAACGACATATCTCCGCGCAGATCACCGGTGATGATATGTCGTTTTACAACGACATATGTATCTCCGCCGTTAAAAATGCGCCATATCTCCTCGCGAAATTATGTACATATGTATGTACATACAATTAATGAACAATCTACATTCCTAATATATGTAAGTATAATATAATTATATTATATGTCTGCGCGTAAAGCGCGTATTTGATTTATATGAACTGGCGACAGTCGGATTGATCGGTTCTCTATTTCGGCGGTAATGTTGCATCAGCTTCTAATGGAGCTGTGATTGGTCATCTGCATTTTGTCGCTTAAAGAATCGCGGGCGACAGCGTATTGTCGGTGACGCCGAGTGTGGTTTGGAAGCTAGCACAAACAGAAATTTTAGTTGAGTACAGAACTTGCGTGAGTCTGTTTAGTGGAATAGTCTTTTTTTCGCGTGTGCCAAAAGTGTGTTGCCTAGGACTGATATTTTCAGTATTCATAGCGTTTGGAAACATTTCGATTCAATTGTTTAAGCTCTGTGAGGCATTATGGACTACGCTGTAATGAAGTTTTCTCAGCCGGGGTACATATCTCAGTCTCCCCAGAGTCTCCTCTTTACAGAACATTTATAAAAAAGAACACTGAGACATGAGATGAATATGAGCAACCGAATTTGATGTTTATTAGGTTAAGTTCTTTTATCGCTATAGTAAGGAGAGGAAATGGTAGGAGGGAAGACATAAACACAGACTCCCGTCGAGTAGGGTATTACCCGGATCTCGACTAGAGGGGAACAGGGAAAGACTTATACACACAGGAGTGATCACAATCAAACAGGGTATTACCCGGAACTTGATGGTCACACTTTAGACAAACAAATAGACTACTACAAAGGACACCAAATCAGGTAGGGTATTACCCGGATCCTGACTTGATAGCTACAAAGACTCTACTTCAAATCAGGTAGGGTATTACCCGGATCCTGATTTGATGAATACGACATACATACAATCAAATAAATCTAAACAATGGCTAGGGTATTACCCGGACACCATTGAATAGACTAGCACATATATCAACGAATACACCAACATTCTAATACATACAGAGGGATAGAGAAGGGATAAGGGAAGGGGGTTAGTACCCTATGACCCATTTATTGAAATACCTTTATTCTTTCATTTACACGTTATAAACTTTATTGAACAGCACTGGGATTTTCTTTCTTTTGATTTATTTAATTTATTCCCTAACCACACTTTGTATCCTACACTGGCGATGACATACTTCGTTGCGATGAAATAAGGTAAGGGCTCTTTATGGTCCTATGACCAACTCACCCGTATATCCTCTGCTTTCGGGCTTATCCTTATAGGTTTGGTTAAGGTTCAGGATATTATTTTCACTCGGTCTGCTGCTTTGGTTTCACTTGTACACTTGTGCACACTGCTCACTTTGACGTCTTAAGTTAAAACTCTTAACTTTGATTTTTTTATACCCTTGCAAGGGTATATTAATTTTGGTCAAAAGTTTGCAACGCATAGAAGGAAGCGTTTCCGACTATATAAAGTATATATATTATTGATCAGCACGACGAGCTGAGTTGATATAGCCATGTCCGTCTGTCCGTCTGTCCGTCTGTCCGTCTGTCTGGATCAACAGCTTCTCCTCCGAGACCCTTAAAGCTACAGAGCTGAAATTTTGCACCCAGGCTTCTTTTTGCTGCAGGCATTGTATATCTCGGAATCATCCCGATCGGATGACTATATCATATAGCTACCATAGGAACGATCGGTCAAGAATAGAATTACACTTCAATAACTTTGTTGTTTTTCAATCAATTGTTACGAAATTTGGGGTTCATAAGTTTAATACACCTTCAAACAAATCCACCAAGTTTTATCAGAATCGGTTGACTATATCATATAGCTCCCATAGGAACGATCGGTCAAGAATATAGTCTCAGAGCAATAACTTGGGTGTTTTCAAAGTAATTGTCACGAAACTTGGTTTTTGGAAGTTTAGTATATATAGAAATGTCTATGCTAAGTTTCAGCAAAATCGGTCATCTATATGCTATAGCTCCCATAGGAACAATCGGACCAAAAAAATTTTTTTTGTCGAATTACTTTTTTTCTCAAGCTACGAACATTTAATGTAGGTTTGACTTATTTCATATGCTTTCTAATGATTTTGTCACATTATAAATGTGTAATTGTTAAATAACAGTTTGCAAGGGTATACGAACTTCGGCACGGCCGAAGTTAGCCCATCCTTCTAGTTTTAGCATCCGTTCACTTTAAGTCCACAACTTCGATTGATTCCTCATTTTTCTGCGCAGTCGCCACGTACCCAAATTTTCTTCCAGAATCTTCTATTGGCGTCGACGCTGTCTGTCCGACGTCGCCGGCCAGACGCGGCCTGTGATTGACCAATCACAGGTCAACATTATGGCGTGATAATTATCACTCCATATATGTATTGGCGCGTGCCGTTACATTTTAGGCGGCCGTGGTAAACGCCGGCGACGGACGTCGGCAGAGAGCGTCAGCAGCGGTCGTCGGCAGCGGGATTCGGCAGCGGGAGTCTGCGTCGTTTGCATTTACTTCTGGGTGCAAAAGAAAGACGAAATAAATACAACTGCGCAATAGCAACGGTGACAAAATTATGCAAGTCCCGTTGCCATGGTGACGCAGTGTAAATATATGTATGTAGATATGTCACGGTTTATATATATATATGTCTCAGCGTGTGCCTAAGAAAAGGGAAATCTAATTTCTACACTAACAAAAATCAGAGTATGGTAGTTTTTTTATAAATCTAAACTTATTATTCCCTAATTTCAATGGGATTGTAGGAAAAGATATAAAGGTAGAACAAACTTAAACCGTGCCACTGCATTGTGGCGGAGATCAAAAAGAGCTTCGTCACACCCCCCCTTTACTTCGGGTGGGCAAAACAGGTGAACGTCACGGTGACCTGTTGGGATGTGTTAATGCGTACGCTGTACGAGTTTCCTTCCAGCTCGACCCGGAACTTCTTGGCTGCTGTATTTGCTCGTTGATGCGACTTACTAATGTTTGTGGGAGAATTTCTGTCCCCTTCACCCTCCCGCCACTAGGTATAGGCAGCCACATCTCTCGGAGCTTGTTCCCGGACGATGTACCTGCACTGTCGTCATTCTCCTGACGGGCGATCGGCGGTCCTGGGGATCCGGGCGGCGAGATGTCTTCAAATGCCGGATAGGGTGCTGGCTCGAGGTCCTGGCAAACTTCCTCCTCTCTTTGAAAGTCGAACCCTAGAGGACTGTACGACCGTGGAAGCCCCTCCAGGTCCCAAGTTGCTTATGGCAGTGGCCAAGAATAGACCTGACCCGTTTCCTGATCCTGGAATACGTCACGGTTTGGGCTTGGACAGTTGGGGCTATAGCGAGGTGGTGGTGTACTCTCATGGACCCAATCGTCTGGGCTGTTACCCCTGGATGGTGGTGAAACCGTTCCCGGCGAATGGTTGGGAGAACAGCCAACCAGACACACGGGATAGGGTGGCGTGGCTCGTTGATCCTGGTACTCGGTGCGTGTCATGCCCGGAGGAGAAGGGATCCAGCCTCGGTAACCTTCGAATCTGCCTGGGTCGAAGCAGGCTATGTCCGACAGCTCCAAGGGTCGGTCTAGCACTTGTATGTCCAAGATTGATGGACGTTCGGGAGCTTTGATTATGCGCCAGCAATTTATTGCTGCATCTCCCTGGGCTTCGGTTATTGGGACGGCTGACTGCTGCGGAGTGTCAGCTTGCGTTGATAATCCCGAACTCTCGGGAGTTGGCTCTTCCGCTGTCGTTGGTCTGGCGAATTCTGCCTCCCATGCTGAAACAACCTCTTCGATGACCCCTCGTATTTAACCCACAGTGAGGTGATGTTTGGCCATGGTGCTGTGAAATATACTGGATAAATACTCTGATTTGGGAATGACCTGCCTAGCTAGTGACCTATCAGTGTGGTTTACATGAATTATAAACTTATATTTAATTAACAATGATTGCATAAAACTAAAATAACTACGACTTGCCGACGAATTGATTTTAGAGGCTGGGAATTGCATCGAGACCCCCCCACAGGGGGACAGGGACGTTGGGAGGGCTCACCCTCCAGCAAGTGGCCCCTGCGAATTACTTCGTCTCTGTAGATTGGCCTCTAGTCTAGCGTTTGCGGATGGTCGGCCGGTGTTGGCTCGCTTTTGTCATTAGGGTGTATTCGCTTCTCGTCTCGGGTGTCTGCTTCGTCTCCTTGCAGAGGTTTGAGGTCATCGATGCTCGCTGTTCTTCGTTGTCGCCCGTCAGTCTTCTGTAGTCGGACGATGTTATTTGAGATGAACTTGACGACTCGGTACGGCCCGTCAAAATTGGGTGCTAACTTCGCTGCAAATCCTTCTGATGCTTTAGACAAGTGATGTTGCTTTAATAGAACCAAGTCTCCTATGGTTGGTCGCCAGTCTCGTCTTCGCAGATTATAATATCGGCTCTGCTCTGCTGCGGCTCGTCTCATGGTGTCTTGTGCCACTTTGAATACCTCCGCCATTCGTTGGACGCGTGTTTTCGGAGACCATGGTGGTGTCCCCAGCCCAGGAGTAACTGCATCATATAAAGCTCCAGGGATGCGTGGCTCTTTACCCAGTACTAGGTAAGCGGGCGTAAGTCCGGTTGACTCGCAGACACTGGAGTTGATGACCAGCGTGAATTCGGGGAGTAACTGATCCCAGTCGTGTTGTTTTTCTCCTAAATACTGCGCGATCATCGTCTTAACTGTCCGATTTGCTCTCTCGGTTGGGTTCTGGCGTGGCGTGTACGGTGCGGTGTATTGGAGTTCTACTCCAGCTTGATGACAAAGCTCCTTGAATGATCGGCTAGTGAATTGAGTTCCGTTATCGCAGACCAAGGTATGCGGCGTCCCAAAGCGTCCAATGATGCGTTCACGTACTCCTGTAGTACTCGTAGGCGGTTTTCTTTGGGTACGCATAGTCTCCAGGGTATTGGTTTCTCTTCTTCAGGATGCACATACTTTCGTCGGTATAGCTGTCCTCCTTCGTAGAGAAAGTCGGGAACTTGTTCTGGGCATTCCTGCACTTGACGCTTGATTCTCTGCCACCATGCAAGGTGACGTGATAAGGACAAGGACTGACGTGATAAGGCGTCCGCTACTACGTTTAGCTTCCCTCGTCGGTACTGGACATCAAACTCGTACTGTTGTAGCTCCAGTGCCCAGCGAGCGATGCGTCCTGTGGGGAACCAATGAGGTGATGGGTCGAACGATGCTGGAGAATTCGGGGACGAAACGTCGATACCAGGAGGCGATGCCCAAGCATTGGCGAAGTTGGCGGACGTTGGTAGGAGGAGCTAATTCTTGCACCGCTGCTATCTTTTCAGGGTCCGTGTGAATCCCTTGCTCGCTGACCACATGTCCCAGGAATTGAATCCGACCTTTAAAAAATCTACATTTATCGTGATTAATGCGTAATTTGGTTTCTCTTAGACGCCGGAAAACCTCTCTCAGATGATTCATGTGCTCTTTTAGCGTAAGTCCTATGACAATAATATCATCTAGGTAGGCGAATGCGAATGGGTCCATGTCAGGGCCAATTACGCTATCCAAAGCGCGTTGAAACGTGGCTGCCGCCGAATGCATTTCAAAAGGCATCACTTTCCACTGGAATAGACCGCGTCCAGGGACCGTGAATGCGGTACATTCTCTGCTAGCTTTTGCCAAAGGGATTTGCCAATAGCCGCTCTTGAGATCCAATGTCGATATAAATTGCGCGTTACGCAATTTCTCCAAAATGTGATTGACCCGAGGTAGGGGATACGCGTCTCGTATCGATTGTGCGTTGAGCTGTCGGAAATCAATGCACATCCGCATGTCTCCGCTCTTTTTACCCACTAGTACAATACGATCTTCTCGTAACAGTTGATCCACGGTGTCGTTAATGATCTTCTGTTGTGCAGGGTGGCGGGGGTAATAGCGTTGTTTGATGGGCCTATCATCCTTCATGGTAATCACATGCTCGGCTATATGGGTGACACCTTGTAGAGCGTCAAACTTGGGGAGTTCTTGTGCTAAGAATTCTTTGATAATTTGTTGAACTTTGCCGTCTTCGGGATCAAGTAGCGGATGGACTGTTGTATTGACTTGGCTTTCTTCTTTCAACGATAGTACGTTGATCGTTGGGTTACTTTGCTGGACTTGGTTTCCGCTGTCTTCGTCATTGGGCGATGGTATGATGATCCCCGTGTTACTAGTCTGGGTTTGGTTTACTCTGCTGTCTGGTTGTCTGAAGGGATTATTAAGCATTGCCCGTTCCGAAGTAGGAGGTAGCGCTGCACTCCTGGTCCACTTCTCTGCTGATGTTACTTTTGCCTGGGGGTGATCATCATTGGCCCGTACTATCGATGGCTTGGTTCCGGTGCAGTGTGAAGAGTCGATGATAGCGTCAGTTCTGCCGAGGGCCTCGTTGTTGTGGGTAACCGGAGGTTCCAGTTGCAACCAGTTTTTTCCACACTGAATCGTGGTTCGAGTGTTACGGAGAAAATCCGTACCCAAGATAAGGGGTTCCATGATACCTGGTAGAACGAGCAAGGGAATTTTTACCTGTGAGTTTCCTAAACATACTTCTGTGTCAATCGCCTGTGTGATTTCTTTCCGGGATCCGTCTGCTAAGTTTATAGCCGTACAAATTGGTTTCCAGTCGTTGATCGTGCCTATTTGCTGAGCTAGCGAGTTGCTGATGAAACTCCGCGTAGCTCCTGTGTCCAGAGTCGCATTAACTGCCCAGCCGTTAATTTTAACAACTGCTATGATGCGACCACTCTCAAACATGAGGTGGCTTAGGCTTGGGGCTGGTTTGGCGCTTGTTTCGTTTGGTTCCCAGTCAGACGAAGGCGCCTGGCGTTTCCCGATCGTCTGCGACAATCGATGGTTCGAATGTTTCGTTTTCCACAATCCCATCAGAATAGCGTGCGTTGATTAATACACCGTTTCGCAAAGTGACCCAGTTCGCTGCAATTTCTGCAAGGCCGATGAGTATCCACGGATACTTCCGCCAACTGGTAGAAATTAGAACAATTTGCATCATTTCCTGGTGAAGATGGCAAGGCTTGTCTGCTGCCATTTCTGTTTTGGCTGCTACTCTCTCTAGCCCGACTGGTAAATTGCTGAGCGGGATTCTCGAATGCTTGTGGTGTTGCTGCCTGGTGAGTAAACGTGGTGACATGATCCCTTGGCTTTTGAACACGCAGGGTCTCAAAGTCTACAATTAACTAAGTCAATTCATTTAAATCCTGGAAATCCATGCGACGTGTATACAATTGATACTCCGGGGACAGGTTATCGTAGATGCGTTGTACCTCCTGGTGCTTCGTATAATTGGCTCTCTTCATCATGAGGCGCAATTCTATCACGTAATGTTTGAAAAGTTCTCCCGGACGTTGCTTCCGAATGCGGATTGCATCTTCTAGTTTTTCGAAATACCTCGGGGGTAGGAAAAAAACTAAAAATCCTTGCTTAAAACTAGCCCATGATGAGTCTAGTAAGCCACTGGTTTGCCACCATCCTTCAGCTCGTCCAGAAAATAAGATAGGCATCATGTTGGGTAAAAACTCCATGCTGATTCGGTATGTAGCTGCTCGAGCTTCTACTGTCTCTAGAAAATAGAGTGGGTCGGCTGTACCATCGAAATGTAGGCCCCATTTAGACACCTTTTCCACTGTGTTTGCATAGCTGTTGTTTTCGATAGTCTTTCGTTGGCGCGCATCGTTTGTTACCCCGTTGGTATTGATCGTGGATACTGGTAGCACTTTTCCATCCAAGTCCTGGTTCTGTGGTATGGGAATTTCTGTTGAACCATCCCGTTCAATGCCCCTCGCTGGTGATATCGATCGTGAACGAGGCTTTATATCTAGATTCTTATCGCTGGTCGCTGTCTGTCCATATGTTGCTTCTAGCTCGGCTAGACGGGCGAGTACCTCGGGTGGGTGATCTTCTCTTGCGGCGAATCCCGAAAAACGGCTTCGCATTTTTTCGACCGTACCGCCTGGCATGAGTCCAAACTCCGCAAAGAAGTTTTCCAACTCCGCCTTGCGTCGATAATTAATCCATTTGACTCCCATGACTGCGTTGCTTTAGTGTTCTTGGGTTCTTCGATATTATGAAGCACTGTTGTTTGTTGACGGTGATTGTGCTTAGTGGATCCCTGTTTGGTATCCTTGGCTGATATCCTTGGCTGATATTCTTGGTTGATATTCTGAGTTGATATCCTTTGTTAATATCCTTGATTGATATTCTCGATTGGTATCCTTGGTTGATATCTATTGTCGATATCCTTTATTGGTATTCTCGATTGGTATCCTTGACTGATACCCCTTGGTTGACATCCGTTGTTGATATCCGTTGTTGATATCCTTGTTTAATATCCGGTGCTTAATATCCTGTGCTGCTATCCTTGACTGGTATCCTTGCTTGATGTCCTTTATTGATACCCTTTGATTAATAGCCTGCGTTGATATCCTTGACTGGTATCCTTGCTTGATATCCTTTGATGATACCCTTTTCTTTGTAGCGGGGCGAAGCTTCTGATCTGGGAGCCCAAACTTATTACCCAATTGTTGAAGGAATTAAAACGCGCGGTAACTCGGTTAAACACAGGCCAATTTATTGCACATAAGTACCGGGTCACAAGTTAATATAAGGCGTTATCGGATATAAGTGGTTTTTGGAAAATTTAAGAGGCCAAGAAAAGATCTCGGAAGCGTATATAATATACCGGGGATGGAAAAATCAACTTTTCAACATGGAGTTTTCCATAGAACTTGCCTAGTAATTAATTCAGTGTGCCCGTTCGGGGATAGTGGCAAAAGCCTTCTTCTTTCCCCTGCTGGTCACCCTTTCTGGCGTGAACACACCGCCCCCCTTGCAACAAGTTGCAATAGCCCGGGTGGACTGGTGAGGATGGGGAGCAGCAACGTTCTGGAGCACCGAGCTAAAGGAGTTCCGAACTGAAAACACATTTGGACTTGATGACCTCAGGATAGAGGTTTGCTTCGTAGACAGGAGCGACGTCTGCGTGGGCGCTGGTGGTAAGAACTTGGAGTTGGACGCAGCGGATGCCGTGGGATGAAGGAGGCTATGGTGTTTCTCACCACACCGGCGACAGCCCGATTTACTTCTACATAATCCTGTGGAGTGCTCGTGGGCGAGGCAGTTAGGACAGTATTTGAGCGCTTATACTGCCTGGAGTCGCCTTGTCGCGCAGAGATTGAGGAACTGCCGACATTTGCGGAGCGCATGAACTCCTCCGCAGACCTTGCACAGGTAGGAGTTCTCTCGATGAAGTCCATCGCTTCCTTCGAGGCTAGGACGAGAGGTTCTTGGAGACGCGGAAATTTGAGCTGCCAATTCAGACGTGGACCCAGTGGTAGGCTTAACTGTGGGACCGCACAGAATCCACCCGAATATCGTCTCCAGAGCAAGGAGGGACCCGCAAATGCCCTTTTCGATGCGCTTTCCTAAAACGCGGGGGAGAAGATCCACACCGATGATTAAGTCTACTGGAGAACTTTCGTGTAAATGTGGATCTGCCAAAGGAAGACCCGGAATGCTCTCCTTTATCTTTGTGGGGACCGGGCAGGACGGAATTGCGCTAGAAAGGTTGGGCAAGACGAATGCGCGCGCTTCCACGTGCTTGGAAGGATCTCTAGGAGAAGAGATTTTTAGTTCGCATACTTTGTGAGAGTTGGTGGCAACACAATTGGAGATGCCACTGATTTCAGCGTCAGTGACACGGAACCGGGGTCTCACCAGATCGAACATCCTCTTGGATAGGAATGTTCCCTCAGATCCGGTGTCTATCAAGGCGCGTGCGTGGAATTCGGCACCTTGATGTCGTATAATTACCATGGCCGTACCCAGCAAACCTTTACGAGGCGTGGATATTCGGAACTTCTGGAGGCCATGGCTTTGATTTGGGCGCTCAACTGACTCTGCAGGGAGAGCATTTGTTTGTTGTCGCCGAGGATTTATTTTTGGTGGCTGCACACTGGAAGTCGTCACTGTGGAACTGTTAATGCGATGCAAGAGTGTGTGGTGCCGCTCCTGGCATATGCGGCAAGAATGAAGACTGGGACACTCTCGCAATTGATGGCTACGGGCAAAGCAATTAAGACATAACTTTAAATGTTTAATTGCCGCCACTCGTTCTTGCACGGGCATATCTGCGAATTTTGGGCAGACGCGGATCGGATGGTTCTCTCTGCCACACAATTGGCAGGAGACCTTGTTGACAGTGACGGTAGTGGTCAAAGACTGGAATCTAGTCGGAGGCCCAGATTTGCGGACGGCTGCTGGGATTACTTGTAGCGCAGGAGTGGGCTTTCGACCTTCCAACATTTCTAGAACGCGATACCGATCTATTAGAAAGTTGTTCAGGTCGGACCAGGATGAAAGGTCAGTCTTGTTTGGGATGGATTGTTCCCATAATGCGATGGTGGCGTTGGGCAGTTTGGATGTACAAAGCGCCACCAACAAGACGTCCCAGTTCTCTGTGCTAACACCGGATCGCGTGAGCGTAGTTAAGCACCTTTGGATGGTGGTCTGGATATCTTTCATGGCGGCGCAAGTCTCGTGAACGACTGCTGGAAGGTTAAAGAGAATCTTCGTCTGGCTGGCAACAAGCTGTCTCTTGTTTTCAAACCGAGCTTGAAGATTCTCCCAAGCCGCATGGAAACCATCATTATTGAGTGGGAAAGTGGAAACAATTGCCATTGCCTCGCCGCGCGTTTTGGACACCAGATGATACAGCTTTTCAACTGGTGCCAACATCGGATTGTTCACATACAAGGCTGTGAAGAGGTCGCGGAACGTGGGCCACTAATTATAGTCGCCCGTGAACACGTCCACGTCGCACGGAGGTAGCAGATAGCCAGCATGGACGTGGTGTTCTCGGATTTCGGGGGCGTTCTGGGACGCCGGAGTTGTAGCAGACGACTGGAGTCGCTCTATGCGTTCTCCTAAGGTGCTACCGCACCGTACGTACACCATATATACGTATGCATATTTGGATTGCACCGTCACCAAATTGGTTTTGCTTTCTTCGCTCGCGTCAGCCGAAAGGGCTCTGGTACATGGTAAGTACTCGGATTCGACTCTGCTCCACAGGACCTTTGTCTGCTCCAAGTGCATTTTCATCGAAAACAGTGGCACGTCACCCTCGAGGGAGCCCATTGTGTTGACCTCGAAATCGTTCAGATCGTCACAAGCGGCGATAAAGTGGTTCACGGACATGTCAGCTGCTTCGGACAGTCGCTGGGACTCGGATCCTGTTATTGTTTTTGAGGTGGGAGCGGAAACCGTGACGCGTGGAATTGATTGGGAGCTAGAGTCAGAGTGCGCGGGCGAGGGAATGCGACTGCAGACGGATGCTTTTTTGGGCGTAGTGCCGGAAAGGCCTGGTGCAGATTGAGCATTGGAAGAACGCTTGACGGTGTCGGTATTGCGGGATACCTTGGAATTAGATAGCGGAGTGGATGGCGAGGTGGATCGACGCGGCACTGCTAGACGATCGGTTTTGTGGCTGCTTTTAGCAGGATCTGCGGGCATAGCTGGATTGGACTAGATCGAGTCACGAAGGATATCGTGTTGGTCAACGAATTTGACCGTAGTGGACTGTATGATATCGGATTTGGAAACCGAACGGATGCGTCGGCAAATCGATGAGTGGAAAAAAACAATAAATAAAAATATATATTTTGAAGATGAAATCCCAGAAAAATGAGAATAAATAATTTTAAAATGTGATTTGTGTGGCGACTGTAGTTTATGTGGTCCAGTGGAAACGGACCAAAACCATTAAGCGCTATTTCGATTGCAGCCTTTCGGATTTATTTGTTCAGATGATTTTATTTGCTGCAAGCGGGTCGAAAAGCCGCTAAGATTTGTCCGTGGCTGAAATGCCCTGTGCTTTATATTGCACGGTATTTTATTAGATTTAAGATTTTGGAAAAATTAATTATAAAAATAAAAAACCGGAATATTTTGAATCGATTTCGCTGGAAATACGAAACGGGAAAGGGCGCAAACTTTTTGTGGAAATTTGTCAACAAAATTAAATTTTATTGACGGAAATTATTAGTCACGCACACACGAAATTGTCGAAATTATTAATTCGGAAGTGGAAAAAATTTTTTTTTAAATATTTATTCTGGAATTCATTTATTTATACTTGAGAAATTTAATTTTTATTTTATTTATTGCTGGAGAAGCAACTATCGTGACGGTGATCGAAGGCATGATTTGTGATCGTCACGGGCCACCACTAATGGACATCAGCTGTGCTGCCAATTGGTGGTTTGTTTACTTTTGGAAATTTGCAATTTTGTTTCTAATTTTGCGCAATGATTTAAATAATTGATGTGAAAGTGATGTGCAAATGCCGAAAAATTTATAAAGTTCGTGCGGGAAACCAATGAAAACAAATGCCACGGCAGTAGTGTCTTATATACACAAAGTATGTAAATGCCGGTGCACCTGTGTATGTGTTCATATATGGATATACATATGTACATATGTATGTACATATGCAAGTGTGGGCGCATATGCATTTACCAATGTGTGTTTTAAATAAAATTTTTCTACTGTCTCTAGAAAATAGAGTGGGTCGGCTGTACCATCGAAATGTAGGCCCCATTTAGACACCTTTTCCACTGTGTTTGCATAGCTGTTGTTTTCGATAGTCTTTCGTTGGCGCGCATCGGTTGTTACCCCGTTGGTATTGATCGTGGGTACTGGTAGCACTTTTCCATCCAAGTCCTGGTTCTGTGGTATGGGAATTTCTGTTGAACCATCCCGTTCAATGCCCCTCGCTGGTGATATCGATCGTGAACGAGGCTTTATATCTAGATTCTTATCGCTGGTCGCTGTCTGTCCATATGTTGCTTCTAGCTCGGCTAGACGGGCGAGTACCTCGGGTGGGTGATCTTCTCTTGCGGCGAATCCCGAAAAACGGCTTCGCATTTCTTCGACCGTACCGCCTGGCATGAGTCCAAACTCCGCAAAGAAGTTTTCCAACTCCGCCTTGCGTCGATAATTAATCCATTTGACTCCCATGACTGCGTTGCTTTAGTGTTCTTGGGTTCTTCGATATTATGAAGCACTGTTGTTTGTTGACGGTGATTGTGCTTAGTGGATCCCTGTTTGGTATCCTTGGCTGATATCCTTGGCTGATATTCTTGGTTGATATTCTGAGTTGATATCCTTTGTTAATATCCTTGATTGATATTCTCGATTGGTATCCTTGGTTGATATCTATTGTCGATATCCTTTATTGGTATTCTCGATTGGTATCCTTGACTGATACCCCTTGGTTGACATCCGTTGTTGATATCCGTTGTTGATATCCTTGTTTAATATCCGGTGCTTAATATCCTGTGCTGCTATCCTTGACTGGTATCCTTGCTTGATGTCCTTTATTGATACCCTTTGATTAATAGCCTGCGTTGATATCCTTGACTGGTATCCTTGCTTGATATCCTTTGATGATACCCTTTTCTTTGTAGCGGGGCGAAGCTTCTGATCTGGGAGCCCAAACTTATTACCCAATTGTTGAAGGAATTAAAACGCGCGGTAACTCGGTTAAACACAGGCCAATTTATTGCACATAAGTACCGGGTCACAAGTTAATATAAGGCGTTATCGGATATAAGTGGTTTTTGGAAAATTTAAGAGGCCAAGAAAAGATCTCGGAAGCGTATATAATATACCGGGGATGGAAAAATCAACTTTTCAACATGGAGTTTTCCATAGAACTTGCCTAGTAATTAATTCAGTGTGCCCGTTCGGGGATAGTGGCAAAAGCCTTCTTCTTTCCCCTGCTGGTCACCCTTTCTGGCGTGAACATACCGCCCCCCTTGCAACAAGTTGCAATAGCCCGGGTGGACTGGTGAGGATGGGGAGCAGCAACGTTCTGGAGCACCGAGCTAAAGGAGTTCCGAACTGAAAACACATTTGGACTTGATGACCTCAGGATAGAGGTTTGCTTCGTAGACAGGAGTGACGTCTGCGTGGGCGCTGGTGGTAAGAACTTGGAGTTGGACGCAGCGGATGCCGTGGGATGAAGGAGGCTATGGTGTTTCTCACCACACCAGCGACAGCCCGATTTACTTCTACATAATCCTGTGGAGTGCTCGTGGGCGAGGCAGTTAGGACAGTATTTGAGCGCTTATACTGCCTGGAGTCGCCTTGTCGCGCAGAGATTGAGGAACTGCCGACATTTGCGGAGCGCATGAACTCCTCCGCAGACCTTGCACAGGTAGGAGTTCTCTCGATGAAGTCCATCGCTTCCTTCGAGGCTAGGACGAGAGGTTCTTGGAGACGCGGAAATTTGAGCTGCCAATTCAGACGTGGACCCAGTGGTAGGCTTAACTGTGGGACCGCACAGAATCCACCCGAATATCGTCTCCAGAGCAAGGAGGGACCCGCAAATGCCCTTTTCGATGCGCTTTCCTAAAACGCGGGGGAGAAGTTCCACACCGATGATTAAGTCTACTGGAGAACTTTCGTGTAAATGTGGATCTGCCAAAGGAAGACCCGGAATGCTCTCCTTAATCTTTGTGGGGACCGGGCAGGACGGAATTGCGCTAGAAAGGTTGGGCAAGACGAATGCGCGCGCTTCCACGTGCTTGGAAGGATCTCTAGGAGAAGAGATTTTTAGTTCGCATACTTTGTGAGAGTTGGTGGCAACACAATTGGAGATGCCACTGATTTCAGCGTCAGTGACACGGAACCGGGGTCTCACCAGATCGAACATCCTCTTGGATAGGAATGTTCCCTCAGATCCGGTGTCTATCAAGGCGCGTGCGTGGAATTCGGCACCTTGATGTCGTATAATTACCATGGCCGTACCCAGCAAACCTTTACGAGGCGTGGATATTCGGAACTTCTGGAGGCCATGGCTTTGATTTGGGCGCTCAACTGACTCTGCAGGGAGAGCATTTGTTTGTTGTCGCCGAGGATTTATTTTTGGTGGCTGCACACTGGAAGTCGTCACTGTGGAACTGTTAATGCGATGCAAGAGTGTGTGGTGCCGCTCCTGGCATATGCGGCAAGAATGAAGACTGGGACACTCTCGCAATTGATGGCTACGGGCAAAGCAATTAAGACATAACTTTAAATGTTTAATTGCCGCCACTCGTTCTTGCACGGGCATATCTGCGAATTTTGGGCAGACGCGGATCGGATGGTTCTCTCTGCCACACAATTGGCAGGAGACCTTGTTGACAGTGACGGTAGTGGTCAAAGACTGGAATCTAGTCGGAGGCCCAGATTTGCGGACGGCTGCTGGGATTACTTGTAGCGCAGGAGTGGGCTTTCGACCTTCCAACATTTCTAGAACGCGATACCGATCTATTAGAAAGTTGTTCAGGTCGGACCAGGATGAAAGGTCAGTCTTGTTTGGGATGGATTGTTCCCATAATGCGATGGTGGCGTTGGGCAGTTTGGATGTACAAAGCGCCACCAACAAGACGTCCCAGTTCTCTGTGCTAACACCGGATCGCGTGAGCGTAGTTAAGCACCTTTGGATGGTGGTCTGGATATCTTTCATGGCGGCGCAAGTCTCGTGAACGACTGCTGGAAGGTTAAAGAGAATCTTCGTCTGGCTGGCAACAAGCTGTCTCTTGTTTTCAAACCGAGCTTGAAGATTCTCCCAAGCCGCATGGAAACCATCATTATTGAGTGGGAAAGTGGAAACAATTGCCATTGCCTCGCCGCGCGTTTTGGACACCAGATGATACAGCTTTTCAACTGGTGCCAACATCGGATTGTTCACATACAAGGCTGTGAAGAGGTCGCGGAACGTGGGCCACTAATTATAGTCGCCCGTGAACACGTCCACGTCGCACGGAGGTAGCAGATAGCCAGCATGGACGTGGTGTTCTCGGATTTCGGGGGCGTTCTGGGACGCCGGAGTTGTAGCAGACGACTGGAGTCGCTCTATGCGTTCTCCTAAGGTGCTACCGCACCGTACGTACACCATATATACGTATGCATATTTGGATTGCACCGTCACCAAATTGGTTTTGCTTTCTTCGCTCGCGTCAGCCGAAAGGGCTCTGGTACATGGTAAGTACTCGGATTCGACTCTGCTCCACAGGACCTTTGTCTGCTCCAAGTGCATTTTCATCGAAAACAGTGGCACGTCACCCTCGAGGGAGCCCATTGTGTTGACCTCGAAATCGTTCAGATCGTCACAAGCGGCGATAAAGTGGTTCACGGACATGTCAGCTGCTTCGGACAGTCGCTGGGACTCGGATCCTGTTATTGTTTTTGAGGTGGGAGCGGAAACCGTGACGCGTGGAATTGATTGGGAGCTAGAGTCAGAGTGCGCGGGCGAGGGAATGCGACTGCAGACGGATGCTTTTTTGGGCGTAGTGCCGGAAAGGCCTGGTGCAGATTGAGCATTGGAAGAACGCTTGACGGTGTCGGTATTGCGGGATACCTTGGAATTAGATAGCGGAGTGGATGGCGAGGTGGATCGACGCGGCACTGCTAGACGATCGGTTTTGTGGCTGCTTTTAGCAGGATCTGCGGGCATAGCTGGATTGGACTAGATCGAGTCACGAAGGATATCGTGTTGGTCAACGAATTTGACCGTAGTGGACTGTATGATATCGGATTTGGAAACCGAACGGATGCGTCGGCAAATCGATGAGTGGAAAAAAACAATAAATAAAAATATATATTTTGAAGATGAAATCCCAGAAAAATGAGAATAAATAATTTTAAAATGTGATTTGTGTGGCGACTGTAGTTTATGTGGTCCAGTGGAAACGGACCAAAACCATTAAGCGCTATTTCGATTGCAGCCTTTCGGATTTATTTGTTCAGATGATTTTATTTGCTGCAAGCGGGTCGAAAAGCCGCTAAGATTTGTCCGTGGCTGAAATGCCCTGTGCTTTATATTGCACGGTATTTTATTAGATTTAAGATTTTGGAAAAATTAATTATAAAAATAAAAAACCGGAATATTTTGAATCGATTTCGCTGGAAATACGAAACGGGAAAGGGCGCAAACTTTTTGTGGAAATTTGTCAACAAAATTAAATTTTATTGACGGAAATTATTAGTCACGCACACACGAAATTGTCGAAATTATTAATTCGGAAGTGGAAAAAATTTTTTTAAAATATTTATTCTGGAATTCATTTATTTATACTTGAGAAATTTAATTTTTATTTTATTTATTGCTGGAGAAGCAACTATCGTGACGGTGATCGAAGGCATGATTTGTGATCGTCACGGGCCACCACTAATGGACATCAGCTGTGCTGCCAATTGGTGGTTTGTTTACTTTTGGAAATTTGCAATTTTGTTTCTAATTTTGCGCAATGATTTAAATAATTGATGTGAAAGTGATGTGCAAATGCCGAAAAATTTATAAAGTTCGTGCGGGAAACCAATGAAAACAAATGCCACGGCAGTAGTGTCTTATATACACAAAGTATGTAAATGCCGGTGCACCTGTGTATGTGTTCATATATGGATATACATATGTACATATGTATGTACATATGCAAGTGTGGGCGCATATGCATTTACCAATGTGTGTTTTAAATAAAATTTTTCTACTGTCTCTAGAAAATAGAGTGGGTCGGCTGTACCATCGAAATGTAGGCCCCATTTAGACACCTTTTCCACTGTGTTTGCATAGCTGTTGTTTTCGATAGTCTTTCGTTGGCGCGCATCGGTTGTTACCCCGTTGGTATTGATCGTGGGTACTGGTAGCACTTTTCCATCCAAGTCCTGGTTCTGTGGTATGGGAATTTCTGTTGAACCATCCCGTTCAATGCCCCTCGCTGGTGATATCGATCGTGAACGAGGCTTTATATCTAGATTCTTATCGCTGGTCGCTGTCTGTCCATATGTTGCTTCTAGCTCGGCTAGACGGGCGAGTACCTCGGGTGGGTGATCTTCTCTTGCGGCGAATCCCGAAAAACGGCTTCGCATTTCTTCGACCGTACCGCCTGGCATGAGTCCAAACTCCGCAAAGAAGTTTTCCAACTCCGCCTTGCGTCGATAATTAATCCATTTGACTCCCATGACTGCGTTGCTTTAGTGTTCTTGGGTTCTTCGATATTATGAAGCACTGTTGTTTGTTGACGGTGATTGTGCTTAGTGGATCCCTGTTTGGTATCCTTGGCTGATATCCTTGGCTGATATCCTTGGCTGATATTCTTGGTTGATATTCTGAGTTGATATCCTTTGTTAATATCCTTGATTGATATTCTCGATTGGTATCCTTGGTTGATATCTATTGTCGATGTCCTTTATTGGTATTCTCGATTGGTATCCTTGACTGATACCCCTTGGTTGACATCCGTTGTTGATATCCGTTGTTGATATACTTGTTTAATATCCGGTGCTTAATATCCTGTGCTGCTATCCTTGACTGGTATCCTTGCTTGATGTCCTTTATTGATACCCTTTGATTAATAGCCTGCGTTGATATCCTTGACTGGTATCCTTGCTTGATATCCTTTGATGATACCCTTTTCTTTGTAGCGGGGCGAAGCTTCTGATCTGGGAGCCCAAACTTATTACCCAATTGTTGAAGGAATTAAAACGCGCGGTAACTCGGTTAAACACAGGCCAATTTATTGCACATAAGTACCGGGTCACAAGTTAATATAAGGCGTTATCGGATATAAGTGGTTTTTGGAAAATTTAAGAGGCCAAGAAAAGATCTCGGAAGCGTATATAATATACCGGGGATGGAAAAATCAACTTTTCAACATGGAGTTTTCCATAGAACTTGCCTAGTAATTAATTCAGTGTGCCCGTTCGGGGATAGTGGCAAAAGCCTTCGTCTTTCCCCTGCTGGTCACCCTTTCTGGCGTGAACATACCGCCCCCCTTGCAACAAGTTGCAATAGCCCGGGTGGACTGGTGAGGATGGGGAGCAGCAACGTTCTGGAGCACCGAGCTAAAGGAGTTCCGAACTGAACACACATTTGGACTTGATGACCTCAGGATAGAGGTTTGCTTCGTAGACAGGAGTGACGTCTGCGTGGGCGCTGGTGGTAAGAACTTGGAGTTGGACGCAGCGGATGCCGTGGGATGAAGGAGGCTATGGTGTTTCTCACCACACCAGCGACAGCCCGATTTACTTCTACATAATCCTGTGGAGTGCTCGTGGGCGAGGCAGTTAGGACAGTATTTGAGCGCTTATACTGCCTGGAGTCGCCTTGTCGCGCAGAGATTGAGGAACTGCCGACATTTGCGGAGCGCATGAACTCCTCCGCAGACCTTGCACAGGTAGGAGTTCTCTCGATGAAGTCCATCGCTTCCTTCGAGGCTAGGACGAGAGGTTCTTGGAGACGCGGAAATTTGAGCTGCCAATTCAGACGTGGACCCAGTGGTAGGCTTAACTGTGGGACCGCACAGAATCCACCCGAATATCGTCTCCAGAGCAAGGAGGGACCCGCAAATGCCTTTTTCGATGCGCTTTCCTAAAACGCGGGGGAGAAGATCCACACCGATGATTAAGTCTACTGGAGAACTTTCGTGTAAATGTGGATCTGCCAAAGGAAGACCCGGAATGCTCTCCTTTATCTTTGTGGGGAACGGGCAGGACGGAATTGCGCTAGAAAGGTTGGGCAAGACGAATGCGCGCGCTTCCACGTGCTTGGAAGGATCTCTAGGAGAAGAGATTTTTAGTTCGCATACTTTGTGAGAGTTGGTGGCAACACAATTGGAGATGCCACTGATTTCAGCGTCAGTGACACGGAACCGGGGTCTCACCAGATCGAACATCCTCTTGGATAGGAATGTTCCCTCAGATCCGGTGTCTATCAAGGCGCGTGCGTGGAATTCGGCACCTTGATGTCGTATAATTACCATGGCCGTACCCAGCAAACCTTTACGAGGCGTGGATATTCGGAACTTCTGGAGGCCATGGCTTTGATTTGGGCGCTCAACTGACTCTGCAGGGAGAGCGTTTGTTTGTTGTCGTCGAGGATTTATTTTTGGTGGCTGCACACTGGAAGTCGTCACTGTGGAACTGTTAATGCGATGCAAGAGTGTGTGGTGCCGCTCCTGGCATATGCGGCAAGAATGAAGACTGGGACACTCTCGCAATTGATGGCTACGGGCAAAGCAATTAAGACATAACTTTAAATGTTTAATTGCCGCCCCTCGTTCTTGCACGGGCATATCTGCGAATTTTGGGCAGACGCGGATCGGATGGTTCTCTCTGCCACACAATTGGCAGGAGACCTTGTTGACAGTGACGGTAGTGGTCAAAGACTGGAATCTAGTCGGAGGCCCAGATTTGCGGACGGCTGCTGGGATTACTTGTAGCGCAGGAGTGGGCTTTCGACCTTCCAACATTTCTAGAACGCGATACCGATCTATTAGAAAGTTGTTCAGGTCGGACCAGGATGAAAGGTCAGTCTTGTTTGGGATGGATTGTTCCCATAATGCGATGGTGGCGTTGGGCAGTTTGGATGTACAAAGCGCCACCAACAAGACGTCCCAGTTCTCTGTGCTAACACCGGATCGCGTGAGCGTAGTTAAGCACCTTTGGATGGTGGTCTGGATATCTTTCATGGCGGCGCAAGTCTCGTGAACGACTGCTGGAAGGTTAAAGAGAATCTTCGTCTGGCTGGCAACAAGCTGTCTCTTGTTTTCAAACCGAGCTTGAAGATTCTCCCAAGCCGCATGGAAACCATCATTATTGAGTGGGAAAGTGGAAACAATTGCCTTTGCCTCGCCGCGCGTTTTGGACACCAGATGATACAGCTTTTCAACTGGTGCCAACATCGGATTGTTCACATACAAGGCTGTGAAGAGGTCGCGGAACGTGGGCCACTAATTATAGTCGCCCGTGAACACGTCCACGTCGCGTTCTCCTAAGGTGCTACCGCACCGTACGTACACCATATATACGTATGCATATTTGGATTGCACCGTCACCAAATTGGTTTTGCTTTCTTCGCTCGCGTCAGCCGAAAGGGCTCTGGTACATGGTAAGTACTCGGATTCGACTCTGCTCCACAGGACCTTTGTCTGCTCCAAGTGCATTTTCATCGAAAACAGTGGCACGTCACCCTCGAGGGAGCCCATTGTGTTGACCTCGAAATCGTTCAGATCGTCAGAAGCGGCGATAAAGTGGTTCACGGACATGTCAGCTGCTTCGGACAGTCGCTGGGACTCGGATCCTGTTATTGTTTTTGAGGTGGGAGCGGAAACCATGACGCGTGGAATTGATTGGGAGCTAGAGTCAGAGTGCGCGGGCGAGGGAATGCGACTGCAGACGGATGCTTTTCTGGGCGTAGTGCCGGAAAGGCCTGGTGCAGATTGAGCATTGGAAGAACGCTTGACGGTGTCGGTATTGCGGGATACCTTGGAATTAGATAGCGGAGTGGATGGCGAGGTGGATCGACGCGGCACTGCTAGACGATCGGTTTTGTGGCTGCTTTTAGCAGGATCTGCGGGCATAGCTGGATTGGACTAGATCGAGTCACGAAGGATATCGTGTTGGTCAACGAATTTGACCGTAGTGGACTGTATGATATCGGATTTGGAAACCGAACGGATGCGTCGGCAAATCGATGAGTGGAAAAAAACAATAAATAAAAATATATATTTTGAAGATGAAATCCCAGAAAAATGAGAATAAATAATTTTAAAATGTGATTTGTGTGGCGACTGTAGTTTATGTGGTCCAGTGGAAACGGACCAAAACCATTAAGCGCTATTTCGATTGCAGCCTTTCGGATTTATTTGTTCAGATGATTTTATTTGCTGCAAGCGGGTCGAAAAGCCGCTAAGATTTGTCCGTGGCTGAAATGCCCTGTGCTTTATATTGCACGGTATTTTATTAGATTTAAGATTTTGGAAAAATTAATTATAAAAATAAAAAACCGGAATATTTTGAATCGATTTCGCTGGAAATACGAAACGGGAAAGGGCGCAAACTTTTTGTGGAAATTTGTCAACAAAATTAAATTTTATTGACGGAAATTATTAGTCACGCACACACGAAATTGTCGAAATTATTAATTCGGAAGTGGAAAAAATTTTTTTTTAAATATTTATTCTGGAATTCATTTATTTATACTTGAAAAATTTAATTTTTATTTTATTTATTGCTGGAGAAGCAACTATCGTGACGGTGATCGAAGGCATGATTTGTGATCGTCACGGGCCACCACTAATGGACATCAGCTGTGCTGCCAATTGGTGGTTTGTTTACTTTTGGAAATTTGCAATTTTGTTTCTAATTTTGCGCAATGATTTAAAGAATTGATGTGAAAGTGATGTGCAAATGCCGAAAAATTTATAAAGTTCGTGCGGGAAACCAATGAAAACAAATGCCACGGCAGTAGTGTCTTATATACACAAAGTATGTAAATGCCGGTGCACCTGTGTATGTGTTCATATATGGATATACATATGTACATATGTATGTACATATGCAAGTGTGGGCGCATATGCATTTACCAATGTGTGTTTTAAATAAAATTTTTCGGTTGGATTTCTTTTTTTTTTTTGAGTTTTTGGAACAAAATTATGGCCAAGTCAATTACAGGTGAGTTTGTTGGTGATCTTGGGCCAAACACGAAAACTAAAGCACTTTTTAATTTCAGCTTGCACTTGCACTCACGTATGCATATGTATATGTATATGTGTAGATAATTTTGTCGGGATTGGAAACAATAAAAATCGAAAGGAATGGATTGGAATTGCTAGGATAAGCTACTAAATCAGGATAGATGAATTAAAGACAATGGAATGTCCACACAAAGTAGAGTGAAAAGTCGCTATGGAAAAGAGCGGGAACTTTTCACTACAGGTATGTATGTATGTATGTGTATGTATTGGTGAACAAATGGAATGGCAATAAGAATGTTTCTACTTATCAGATTCTCCACCGATGCGAAGCTGGGGCGTGTGGAAGGATATCCGGCTCGAAGGACCAATGTTTGTAGCGGGGCGAAGCTTCTGATCTGGGAGCCCAAACTTATTACCCAATTGTTGCAGGAATTAAAACGCGCGGTAACTCGGCTAAACACAGGCCAATTTATTGCACATAAGTACCGGGTCACAAGTTAATATAAGGCGTTATCGGATATAAGTGGTTTTTGGAAAATTTAAGAGGCCAAGAAAAGATCTCGGAAGCGTATATAATATACCGGGGATGGAAAAATCAACTTTTCAACATGGAGTTTTCCATAGAACTTGCCTAGTAATTAATTCAGTGTGCCCGTTCGGGGATAGTGGCAAAAGCCTTCTTCTTTCCCCTGCTGGTCACCCTTTCTGGCGTGTTGATATCCTTGACTGTCTTGATGGTTGTGGACTCTTTGGTGGTTCACGATGGACTGTCTTAGATAGTTGTTCAATCTTTGGTGGTTCACGCTCGACTCTCTTGATTCCCTATTGCTGGTCGCCTTTTATACAGTGTGGCTTCAAAAATGGTTAGCAGAATCTTTTGTGTTGTTTGTCTTTTGGGTTAATTCTTGGTTTCATCACGTCTCTTTTCGTCTTATGTATGTATATCTTCAGTAGGCTCCGCTAAGGCTCGTAGGCCGATAGAGACACAATAAATAACCGTTTCCTCATTCGAAGCAACTCAATGAGTGCAACAGAGACAAGACTATTCCATTGCAACGGGATTCTGTAGTCCCGTTGAATTTGCTACTCTGGCTGCGCTTGCGTTTTTTTTTTCTCTTCTGCTTTCAACTATGTTTCTCTGCTACTACTGTACTGCGGTTTAAGGTTGAAAATTTTCCATCGTGGACTTGTTCTGCCCTGCTTTTAAATAAGCGTCTCTGTTGCAACTGTACTATAACCATGCTGTCAAAACTTTCCATCGTTGCTTTGCCTTCTTCTGCTGTACTTTTGGTTTTCTGTCGATGATTGTATAGTTTACTCTGCTAAGACTGCTGAGGTTAATTAGCTATGTCGTTCGCTCTGTAACCTATTCTATCGCTGACTTGTTACTTAGCCTTCTGTCGATAATTCTACGGGTGCTCTACCGAGATTGGTTCTGCTGGTCGTTCTATCGCTGACTTATGACTCATGTTTCTGTCGCTGATTCTACGGATGCTCTACCAGAATTGGTTCTGCAGGTCGTTCTATCGCTGACTTATAATTCGTTGCTTCTTTGAAATTACTCTGCTGTTGACTGTTGATTTTCTAATGAATTTGTGCCATGCCATATAGCTGCGTGCAAGTCGTTCAAAAATATGAATTTTATTTATATGGTCTTTGAAATCAAAAAAATAAAAAAAAAAAAATTATAGCAATATATTTTGGCATGCCAAAAATGTATATATAGGGTATGTCGAGGTAATATATATATATACATGCAACAAGAAAATATACAAATTCTCTTCATAAGAATTTTGAAATCAAAAGAAATAAAAGTTGTCTTGTCATAGCCAAAGGCTACCGTGACTATATGCATTTTAGCGATATTAATTTTGGTGGGTCTTTATTCCACTCAGGTGGCATTCTCATTTTCTGAAAAATCATATATACACATACATGGAAAAGATATATTTTTTTCAGCAATGCTAAAAAAAATATATATGAAGGTTTACATATAAGTTAACTTCCTCTTATTTGAGGAGGTCACCTTGCAGTAGCAAGGATTTGATTTATGTCCTCCAACGGCACGCACACCACCCAATCATCAAGACTTTGGTTTCATCTCACATTATAATAGTTTATTGTCTTTGTTAATCTCTCTCGGTGGTTCTCCACCCAGCCACCTCCAGCTCCGGTCTCCTCGCTTGTTCTGCCAACGCTCTCGCTGCTGCTACCCCTCCTGCTCGCTGCCGCTTCTGCTGCTGCAGCTGGCGCTGCTGCCGCTGATGCTGCCGCTGATGTTGCTGTTGCCGCTAATGCTGCTGTTGCCGCTAATGCTGCTGTATGGTGTTAACTCCTCCCCCTCTAAGGATCTGCGTCCCGCGGATCAACATGTTGCAGCCTCGGTGTGTAGTTGATACCCGTAATGTTTTCCGGGAATGCCCAATCGATAGGTTCTAGGTCGGCAAGATAGGACAACAGTTTACGTTTTGCCGTTTAATGTCTTGTCAGCATAGCTATCTGCAAACAGAGCAGCTTTATGTCTTGCATCTTCAATTGTAAAGTTGATATGGCGCAGGTCAGCGGTTCGAGCGAGCTTTGAGATAATAGGAGCTGGAGAGATGAGCTGTAGCAAACTGTTGCAGAGCGGGCATCTATGTTGGTGGAGACATTAAATATTACTTATAATGCTAGGTTAGTATTCTTAAATTGTATTGTTTATTATTATTTACCAGGTTTGTGAAGAGTGCCAGTAATTAATTATTTTAGTAAAAGATAATAATTTCGAATAATCGCGACATACCCCAAGAAAAACGTAGAAAAACAGCAACAGCGAAAAATTAATAGTAGTAAGGCCAAATGTGCAAATTATGAAAGCTTACGGTTAGATTTAAGGTGTGCCTTGTGAATAAGTTTACCAGACTTAGTACGAAGTGTCACTTTTCTATTTTCCTGCACTTCTTCTTTACTGTATAACTTCTTTTCCTTACCCTTAATCTGCTTATTTTTAACAAAGACTGTTTCCCCTTCGGCGTACTGAATGGGTTTTTTGTTTTTAATTTGTCTATTAATGGCAAGTTCTTGTCGACGTTCGATCAGCCCCCTGATGTCCTCAAATGTTTCGCGTTTGAAATTTGTTAGCCCTTGATAATTTATTCGGGAAACTCTGTCAAGAAAAATATCAACCGGTTTTCGTTTCGTCACTGAATGGACCGAGTTATTATACCTATCAACTGACATAGGCACGAGTTCAGTTACCTTAAGTAACGGAAACTCTATTTTTAAACACCTGTAGATTTCTAAGAATGTTGAATGAAATCTTTCGACTTGACCGTTTACCTCACTTCGCTGCGTTGGGGTGTGGTATACCTCTATTTCCAATGATCTTAGGTAATTATGAACTGTTGGACAAAGGAGGCCCCGCTCATTGTCCATCACCAAAATTTTAGGTGCCGTGAAATAGTGAAGCACTTCTGCTAATTTTTCACGTAATTTGAGAGCCGATTTAGATTCTAGATTGAAAAGCTTGGCGAATTTGGAAAATTTGTCTATACAGCTAAGAAACTTGTGTTTTTCCAACATGAAGACGTCCACGTGTAGAATTTCGCACGGATAGTTCGGTACAGGGGTTGGCTGTAGAAGGGGCTTATTAGGGTGTCTGTCGTATTTGTGTGCTTTGCAGATCTGACAGGTTGCCGTAAACGTTTTTATTTTGTTTGTCATTTTTGGGAAATAACATCGTTCTAACAGCTGACGTCTGACCTCTTCGGGATTTCTATGGGCTCTGCGATGTTCGTTATCAATTGCTTCGAAAATCTCGTCTTCGCCTACTAAATCAGTTACCAGTCTTTGTGTGACCCTAAGCTTGTAGGACTTAAAGAAACCTAGGTAACATGTTTGTAGGAGCTGTAAATGGCTTTCAGGTATTTTTATTCCATTAATTACTGATGGATTGATGTAAGTCTTTAGCAAACCAGTTATCTCTGAAGTGGTCAACGTTTTCAATGGGACTAAGTGACGCTTAAACCCGGGGTGTGGGTTAATACAAGAATAGACAGATCGCGATGGTTCAAAAATAATCTGGTTTCTATAAACATTTATTGGGACCTCCATATGGGGAATAAGGTCAGAAGCGTCCTGTTGTCCACTGTGCATTGTTGCCAACGAGTCTGTGTCATGGACGACCAATAGATTCGTGTCCGACTGGTCGGGGGCATGGGGAATACGCGATAACGCGTCCGCAACCACGTTTGCCTTGCCCGGTTTATAGATCAGCTCATGATTATATTCTTCGATTTTCGCCTTCCAACGTTTCAACTTCGCATTGAAGTTCCTATTGCTCATGGCATACGTTAGCGGCTGGTGGTCCGTATAGATTTTTATGCAGCCAGCTCCATATAGGAACGTTCGTAGGTTGTCCAAAGCCCAAACAATGGCTAACATCTCCTTTTCGATGGTGGCGTAATTTTCTTCAGTTTTGTCAAGCGATCTTGAGATGTATGCTATAGGACGATCTTCTCCTGAGCTAACTTGGGACAACACGGCGCCGAGAGCAAAGTCCGATGCATCGGTAGTAAGATGAAAAGGTTTTGTAAAATCTGGAAAAGTTAGAACCTCCGATGAAGAAAGAAGGGTCTTAAGGTCTTTAAATGCTTCTAGTTCCAGTGGACCAAGCTCAATGAAAACTTTCCTGGATTGTGAGGCTTTGATTTGCGCGTTTTTTCCCCTGGTGAGATTTGTTAGGGGCTTGGCAATTTTCGCATAATCTTTGATGAATCTTCTGTAATACGATGTCATGCCTAAAAAGGATTTGAGCTGTTTCAGATTGGTGGGAGGCGGTACTTTTAACATTCCCTCTACTAACATAGCCCGGGAATTCAACACTGGTTTTCAGGAAGTGTGTCTTCTCCAAATTTACTTGTAGGGTTGCTTCACGAAGCCTTGAGAATATTGCCCTGAGGTTGTGCCAATGTTCTTCATAAGTAGCACTGATAACAATTATGTCATCAATGTAAACATAACAAATTTTTCCTATATAGTCCCTAAGAACATCGTCGATCATTCTTTGGAATATGGCTGGAGCGTTTCTCAGCCCAAAGGGTAGTCTGAGGAATTCATATTTTGCATTAAGAGTTGAGAATGCGGTTTTTGGTATATCCGCGGGATCCATATGTATCTGATGGAACCCCGAAGTTAAGTCAAGAGTCGTAAAGAGTTTCGCCTTGCCTAAACTAGCTAACGTAGATGTAATGTCAGGAATTGGGTAGGTGTCTGGTATTGTGACAGCATTTAATCGTTTGTAATCAATTACCATACGAAATTGTTGTTCCCCATTCGATTTTGGTTTTTTAGCGACAACCCACAGTGGGGAATTATATGAACTTTCTGAGGGTCGTATCATGCCGTCACGAAGAAGCTCAGCGACTTGTCGGTCAACCTCGTCCCGCATGTTGACTGGATAGGGATAGAACTTAGAATAAATGGGCTCTTGGGTATTAGTTCGAATTGTTGCTTTGATTCGGGTTTCCACAGAGCCACCAGGGGCAACCGGGTCGAATATGGAAGCGAACTCATTAATTAGCTTCTCAATAATGGATTTGATTTCCTGGGGGAGCCCTTCTTCTAGCAAAAAATTTAGTTGGGTCGATACCCGGTTCAGAAGTGGTATTACCACCCCCGGTTCTATGATTAAAACGTTATGTTTCCTATCAATTTTCGCTTTCAGTTTCTTAAGTTTCCTATAATACCATCGAAACTTTTTAAATTAGGAAGAGTAAAGAAGGTTAGTGGAATATCATTACCCAGAGGAGCGAAGAAAGGTCCACTGAGGAATTGTGAAATTTTTATGGGTCCGTTTGCTGATTGTACTAAGAAGGGCTTTTGTAGTTGAATAGCACCCTCTGAAAGATCTAGACTAATGAAGTTTTTGTTTGCGCCAGTGTCGATTAAAAACTGTCGCACCTTTCTATCTGCATCAATGTATTCTATGTAGGGTACGCTGGATAGGCTTTTTTCATAAAATTTACTTGATCTTCGATCTCGATTATCTTCGAATTTGATGGCTGGGTAAGTACCGCGCGTGTGACATATTCACCATTTTCGGAGGCGGAGTCTCCCACAATGTTCATGTATGAGGGTTCTTCTACTACGCCACCGTCTGTGGCCATATGATATAATCGTTGTTCCTTTCTAAAGGGGTTCGCGGAATCAGAAGAGTTCCTTTTTTGGCTACTGCCATTCCCATAGTTCCGGAAATGGCTCCTAGATTGGCCTGATCCACTTGCTTCCAGTTTTATAGCCGGCGTTTGAGTCTGTGGCCTGGAAGGTAACGCATAACGGTACGGTATTGGGTTTTGTTGATGAGGATAAGACATGGCATATGTTGCTCTTGGGGGTACATATGACGTAGCGAAGGGAGGCCGATACATGGGTCGGGGTCGGTAGTAAGGGGTGTTTGTGCGTGTGTGCCAAGTTTCGTTAGAGGCGTATGCTAAGGAGGGCTTCCCAGCTGAAATAACAATTTCCAGTTCTAGGGCTGTAGAATAAGCTTCTCCTAACGTTTTTGGGTGCTTAACTGTTACCAAAGCCGATAATTGTGGTGACAATCCCCTTACAAATGCACGCAAGGCCCTTTCGCGGTACGAATAAATTAACGCTTCAAGAGCTTCTCTAGCGTGATTCTCGTTCTTAAGCTTCTCTATAATGAGTGAAAGATGCCCGTTGATCAGGGAGTAAAATGCTTCTAGGGTCGAGTTATTTCGGACTATCACACTCATTTGGTATTCCAAAGTTCCTAGATCTCGTTTGTCCTCATAATGGGAGGCTAGTGCCGCCCTTATTTCCTCCCAACTATCATTGGGCACATTGCATATGTAGAGCATCTTATCTGCTTCGCCCCGTATTTTGGATCTCAGATGGAGAACCACTGCCCTATACATAGGCTTGTCCCTGACTACCTGATAATCCTGGATGATTATATCTGCTCTTCGTATTCACGCGGAAAACATACAGGCTTCGCCTGAAAATATTTCTATCTCCTTTACGCAATCGGGGAGGGTTGCTATCTGCATAAGGTCATGTTCGTTTATTGCCCGTGTGGGTGGGCTAACCACTTCGACCACAGTTTCCCCACGCCTATCTTCTAGGATTGTTACTTTCTCCTTTTGCTTTTTTACCTCCTCGGTCAACACTGCCAATTGTTCTACCAAACATGAAATTGACTGTTTGATTTCTTCCATTGTTTATACTTATTTCTGATCAACTTATTTTTTGATTTTGATAAAATGATAAATTTTTTCCAGTATTTAGATTTTTAAAATATAAAAATGATAAATATTTTCAGTTGATTTCAATAATGTAATTTCGTTTTTTCCAAAATAAAATTAGGTACTATTTTTCGTTTTTATCATTAAATTTTGTTTTTAAACTTTCTCTATTGCTGAATCAAAATTATCTTTAATTGGGTAGTAGTGGGTAGTGGGTTTAATTCGCCCGAAAATAAACTCGAATTACAATTTCTAGGAGGCAACTTCTTCACTCACCCGTTATTCAATTATCGTATGTTAATATTGTAAGTATTTCTTCTTTCTCCAAGTATAATAGTGTAGTTTGCAGTTCTTCCGTTTTTCAAAGACTCCAAATTCTCCAAAGAACGATGGTGCTATATGAAAGGATGAAAAATGGAATAAGTGTTTGTATGTACAAAAAATTTTTTTATTAATGTCTTTAATTCCTTATATATTTGTTGTTCTTTTTTTTTTTTTTTTTTGTTAGTTCACAATTTCATTCGCTTTTTGTTTTCAATTTCTGAATATTTTTGTTTTTAATTGTCGCAAGGCTGTCTTTCATGATGCCCCCCTGTGTCGGTTGAGGGAGATCTCCGTTATCCCTTTTAGCCCTAACAAGGACCTACTTAGGTGGAGGTGACTCCACATCCTCACTCAGGAGGATACCTCGCATGGGAAGCACCACTGGTGACCAATACCTGCTCATTTTTATTATTTTTCTTTTAAATTTTTGAATAT
This sequence comes from Drosophila austrosaltans, assembly GCA_035045865.1. Lineage (NCBI taxonomy): Eukaryota > Metazoa > Arthropoda > Insecta > Diptera > Drosophilidae > Drosophila > Drosophila austrosaltans. The sequence continues at coordinate 124,266 of JAWNOQ010000147.1, forward strand.
TTTCGTTTTTAATTGTCGCAAGGCTGCCTATCGTGATGCCCCCCTGTGTCGGTTGAGGGAGATCTCCGTTATCCCTTTTAGTCCTAAAGGGGACCTACTTAGGTGGAGGTGACTCCACATCCTCATTCGGGAGGATACCTCGCATGGGAAGCACCACTGGTGGCCAATACCTGCGCATTTTTTATTTTTTTTCATATTCTTCATGAACTTGCCACTCGTGGTGAACTTGTCACTCATTAAATTAATTTTGTAGCTGACCGCCAACCGCCACGTTTACGAGTGCCCACAAATTGCTTAACGAATGTTATTCCCTTTTATTATACCCTTGCAGAGGGTATTATAAAATTGGTCAGATGTTTGTAACGCATAGAAATATACATTTCCGACCCCATAAAGTATATATATTCTTGATCAGCATCAACAGCCGAGTCGATTGAGACATGTCCGTCTGTCCGTCCGTCCGTCCGTCCGTCCGTCCGTCCGTCCGTCCGTCCGTCCGTCCGTCCGTCCGTCCGTCTGTCCGTCTGTCTGTTTAGCCATGCGTTTTCGAGCTTAAATTTTAAGCTACATGGCTGAAACATGAAAAGTTAAGTTCCTTAATCGATCATCCAGATCAAGTTTAAAAATTAGTCGGATCGGATAATTATCACCGGAGTTATTAACTAAAACGTGGAGGTACCTCGAGTAAAATAAGCAATTTTCTTTGGCAGCAAAGAAACAAAAACAAATTCCAAGCAATCACGCACACACACACATATGCAAAAACTCGTCACCACGCGGTGTGTGAGAGAGACAGAAACATTTGCGTTGTGTTGTTGCACAGAACAAAATAGACAGAGCGAGATGCAATGGGTTTGCATATATGTATATCGAATTAGGACGGTGGCGTAGTATGTGGAGATCGTTGGCACGATGGGCTTCGGTGTTTGATGGTTCAATGCTCGGTGAAGAAGTGAAAATTTTTATATGTGTTTTTTTCTTTTTTGTTTTTTTTTTTGATTTTGTTAAACATTTATACCAATTATTTTGCTGCAAGGGTATACAAACTTCGGCAGAGCCGAAGTTAGCTTCTTTGATATTTTTTTTATAATTTTCACTTATCACTTATGTCGCCAATGAGGATGCAGAATTCGACTTCCAAATTAACCTTTTGTGCCACTTTAATTTTCAGCGGATATTCTTTATTTTTATATCATGCACTGATGGAGATTTGAACCCCGGACACAAAGAATTAAAACTTTATTATTATTATTATTATTATTTTTTTTTTTTTTTTTTTTTTTTTTTGAAACAACTCCCTACATCCACTTGGCAACACAGAAAAAAATTTTCTTTTTTGATTATTTTATAAGTTTCTTACTTATGCCATTCGCCGACAGGGTTTTGAACCCCGGTTACACAAAACAAAAATTAACTTGTGTATTCGTCACAGAATTTATTTATCCTTGGCAATGTGATATTTAAAATAAGCCACGACTTGTCTGTTTGACAGATTTAGGGAGAGTGATCTTGAAACGAAAATTGTACATCAAATCAAGGGCTGATCTGCGTTTCTTTTATTTCACACGAATTTAAACTGCTTCGCAACGCTCGCAGATTAACTAGAATTATTGCGTTTGCTACACTCACACGCAGAGTAATTGAAATATTTGATCTGCGCTGATTTTGTTTCATAGGAATTTTAGGTGCGTAGCGGCGGTCGCAGAGCAACAAGAAATGTTGCGTTTGTCAAGGTTCCAAGGAATTTTGGCACGCGCAGAGGTTATTGGAACAATTGCTTCGCGCTGCTTTTATTTCATAGGAATTTAGAAGCGTCGCGCTGGTCGCAGATCAACTAGAATTATTGAATTGTTCGGCACACGCAGAACAACTGAAAAATTGTATTTGCTGAGATTCTGAGAAATGTTTCATCTTCGAATACACAAATTCTTGGCAGCGATTCCAATATATTTGTTGTGTAACCATCCACTTTAATTTTTCGGTGGGCATTTACAAGAAACAAAACTTTTAAATTTTCTTACTCGCTTTTAACTGCATTTACTCTATTTTTTATTCACTTTATTTTGGGAACACATTCGCTTAAGGCACTTATGGGAGAAAAAGAGAGAAAAAAAAAAAAAAAATTTTATTATCGAAAGACGCGACGGAAGACGGTCCCTGCTCGGGCGCCAGTTAACTTCCTCTTATTTGAGGAGGTCACCTTGCAGTAGCAAGGATTTGCTTTATGTCCTCCAACGGCACGCACACCACCCAATCATCAAGACTTTGGTTTCATCTCACATTATAATAGTTTATTGTCTTTGTTAATCTCTCTCGGTGGTTCTCCACCCAGCCACCTCCGGCTCCGGTCTCCTCGCTTGTTCTGCCAACGCTCTCGCTGCTGCTACCCCTCCTGCTCGCTGCCGCTTCTGCTGCTGCAGCTGGCGCTGCTGCCGCTGATGTTGCTGTTGCCGCTAATGCTGCTGTTGCCGCTAATGCTGCTGTATGGTGTTAACTTATATATATAATTATTTTCTCAATCTCAGTGTCCCTGCTCGGGCGCCATCTGTAATGAAGTTTTCTCAGCCGGGGTACATATCTCAGTCTCCCCAGGGTCTCCTCTTTACAGAACATTTATAAAAAAGAACACTGAGACATGAGATGAATATGAGCAATCGAATTTGATGTTAATTAGGTTAAGTTCTTTTATCGCTACAGTAAGGAGAGGAAATGGTAGGACGGAAGACATAAACACAGACTCCCGTCGAGTAGGGTATTACCCGGATCTCGACTAGAGGGGAACAGGTAAAGACTTATACACACAGGAGTGATCACAATCAAACAGTTTTTCTTGAAGTGCGGTACAGACCTAAGTATCTTTTTCTCCGTCTTGCTGTTGCCTTATACCTGCGATAAGGCATCTGAAAATATAAACAAATAGTTAGCGCGGAGCGCAAGGAGTCGGTCTACTCACGGGGATCATCTGTTTGGGCTTTCTGGTGGCGCTGCGGTGGCCACGGACTGTTTCCCTTTTGTTTTGGAGTCACCCACCTGACGAGTGCCTGGAGTACTGAAGGGGGCGCGGGGCGATAACAGCCTCTCTTTCTCCACTTTCTCCACTTTTTTGGCGCCTCTCACCTCTACAATTTCACTGGTGTGGGTAAAAACTTTGCTCTTATCTAAGTAGCTTAATTCTCTGTCGCTGGTGTTCTTCTTATAACTGCCACTGGACAGCTGATCGCACCAGTGTTGTAAAGCTGAGGAGAACCCCCAGCCCGTAGACGCCAGGCGGCGCCTAAGGGCGGACTAAAATTCAAAAAATAACCGCTTCTTTTTTTAAACTTGAACCGTCCGTTAAATGGAAAAGCTGGTTACCTCAATGGACCATATATCCCGATTAGAGGGGGTCTTTCCGGACCAATTTAACGAGGAAGCTATTTTTGGCAAGCGTTCCAAACTTATGGAGTCACCTCAGCCAATTGCGGCACCCGTAAAACCAGCGTCAATAGTTGCTGCTACAAAAGCTTTATGCAGCAGCCCAGTTGCGACTGCCTCAATATCGACGGCTAACTCAGGTATTCCGGAGTTGGATGAGTTGGGCTTCTTGATCCACGAGCTTGCCAATACATACTCTAAAAAGGAGGATGGGAAACATGTGAGGCACATAAACCAAAGTGCGTTACAGTCAATGGCGCGCATGAAAAAGCTGCACGAGCTGCTTTGCTCCAAAATGGGCAAACTAATGCTGCGGGCACCGACATGCGACAAATCCATGCAAACCGCTCAAGAGGCATACACTCAACGCAGGCTTATTGCAAACTCTGCTGGCAGCGATACGCCCAAGCGCCCTCGGGAGGATACCCTGTCCCAGCGGAACACGCCACCGAAAAAACATCGCGGCGGCGTAAGCTTAAAAAAATCTTATGCGGATCAGTTGAGATCTGCGGCGCACTTCTCACAGCATCAACCAGCGACAACAAGCAAAACAGGATATGGCATCGCCCCACAACATGAGACTGCATCAAACTCTGAGCTTCCAGCTCAAGAGTGGCAACAAGTGTCACGCAAGCGCCAATCTAAAACACTGGAGCGTAAAGCCAGGCCACAAGCAATTATTGTTAAACCAGAGAACGGCGTATCATATGCCCAGTTGCTCAGCAGGGTGACTAGACGGGATGATGGCCGTCTTAACAGCGTCAGAGACGTTAGACGGGCAAGGAAAACTGCGAATGGTGAGCTCTTGCTAGAACTAAACCGCTCAAGTAGCTCAAGTCACCTAAAGGATGAGTTACTTGAAGTATTGGGACCAACCACCATGGTTCGAGCAGTGGGTGACGTAGCTCACGTTGAAATGCGTGACCTCGATTGCCTGGCAACAGCGGCTGTTGTTATCGCAGCAATTGAAGCTAAGATTGGCAAGGTAGACCAGATCTCAGTTAAGTCTTTAAGGTCAACTTTCGGAGACACACAGACGGCAATTGTTTGCCTTTCTCAGGATGGCGCGGCTGAGCTTCTCAAAATAAAGTCGATTCGCGTCGGCTGGTCTAGCTGCCGTATTAGAGCGAGAAATAGTCCGCAGAGATGCTATCGTTGCCTTAACTTTGGACATATGGCGGCAAAGTGCACAAGCAACATCGATCGCACAAATTGTTGCCTCAGATGCGGAAAGCCAGACCACAAAGTTTCGTCGTGCACAAACGAGCCAAGATGTTTTAACTGCGCTGCTCAAGATCGCACCCAAACAGACCACTACGCCTGTAGTAGGAGATGCCCTCTTGAAAGTAAAGAGCCTCGCAAAAATTCATCCAAATGAGAATTCTGCAGCTAAACCTAAACCACTGCGCTGCGGCACAAAGCTTGCTGACCCAAACGGTGATCGAACTAGACATCGATATTGTGCTTATTAGTGAACCGTATAAGACTGGTACTGGTACCAACTGGGCGGTTGACCGATTTGGCAAGGCGGCAATCTGGGCGTGCGGACGGAATGTACCAACCATGGAGGCCATTCATCCGGCCGGGGGCTTTGTCAGAGCTAAATTCGGAGACATATGGATATTCAGCTGCTATATTGCTCCAAGCCTGCAAACAAGAGAATTTGAAGATATCGTCGACGAAATAGCTATAGATGCCCAAGGTAAACAAAAAACCCTGATCGGAGGCGATTTTAATGCTTGGTCTGAAGAATGGGGAAGCAGTTCCTCAAACAACAGGGGCAAGACGCTGCTAGAGGCACTGGCGACACTTGATATGGCGGTTCTAAATAAGAGGAATGAGTTTACATTCCAAAGAGCTGGTTATGGGTCAGTTATTGATGTAACTTTTGCATCCGGCCAACTCTACAACAGAGTTACTTGGAAGCTCTGCCGCCACTATACGGGCAGTGATCACAACGCCATATTATGCACCATTGACAGTACGCATACTCGGAATCGCAATGAGACCCCTATGCGCAAGATGTATAAGGTCCATACCCTTAATCCAGCAGTTTTTGCGACCACTCTAAATATTCCAACACTCTCTGGTAGTGCAACAGAATGCTCGGAGCAAGTCGTAGAGGCTATTAAATCAGCCTGTGACGCCAGCATGGAACTGCGCAGGGGACACAGCAGACATCGCTCATCGGTGGATTGGTGGAATGAAGCTATCGCAGAGGCCAGAAGACAATGTCTAAAAGCCAGACGGTGCCATCAGAGAGCAAGAGGACGGCCCAATTTCCTCCAGCTACAGCAAGTATATGCAGACAGACGCAGAGAACTCAAAAAGGCCATAAGTTCGAGCAAGAAAAAATGTTTTCTAGACCTATGCGATGAGGCGGACAATGACATCTGGGGCATGGCCTATAAAATCGCGCTAAAAAAGTTGAAAGCGATCAAGCCAGCGGCCCCGGACGGGGCAAAAATGAAATGCATCGTCGAAACTCTTTTTCCCAACACTTCAACGATAGCGCCAAAAGTTAACCACATGGCAAACATAGCCGATGCTGAGTCCCTTTTTGATGCAGAAGAAGTAGCTGGAGCAGTACTTCATCTCAGGGACAACAAGGCTCCTGGTCCAGACGCCATCCCTAACAAGGCTTTGAAGCTAGCAACCTGGCTGCAACCCGATAAAATTACACAATTGTTCAACATTTGCTTGCAGGAAAGTACCTTCCCGGACCAGTGGAAAGTACAGGATTTGGTACTGATACCAAAACCAAACAAGCCAGCAGACGATCCTTCTGCTTATCGTCCAATTTGCTTGCTTGACGCGCTGGGGAAAATGTTTGAAAAATTAATTAGCAGTAGAATAGAGGCAGCCCTGAAACTTACAGGCGATCTCTCCCCATTCCAATTTGGTTTCAGGAAGGCGAAATCTACCATCGATGCCCTTTCCTCTGTAGTCAACATTGCGGCTAAGGCTATTGAAGGCCAAAGGTGGAAAGGTGGCCAAAAGGAGTATTGCCTGGTGACCACACTTGACGTAAAAAATGCATTCAATATGGCTAACTGGGGGCGCATTCTACATGCTCTGTCTGCTTTCAAAGTCCCAAAGTATCTAATTAATATTACCGAAGACTACTTTCGGAATCGAATTCTGCGCTACACATCGAGCAATGGCAGACATACGCACCTGGTGCGTGGCGGCGTGCCCCAAGGTTCAGTACTGGGACCTTTATTATGGAATATAATGTATGATGGTATCTTACGCATGCAACTACCCAATGGCGCACGTATGGTTGGATTTGCTGATGATGTGGCGATTGTGGTGGTAGCAAAGCAGCTTCGAGATACGGAAAACATAACCGCCTCATCTATTGCCATGGCAAAGCAATGACTCTGCAACGCTGGTCTTGAGTTGGCAGAGCACAAAACGGAAGCAGTTCTGATTAGCAGTCGCAAACTAGTGGCAGTAGCCAATATCAACATGGAAAACTGCACCATAAAATCATCGCGTGCAATTAAATATTTGGGCGTATGGCTGGACACACGTTTAAGCTTTAAGGAACATCTAACTCAGGTCTGCGCGCGAGCAAGCGGACTATGCAGCTCGCTGAGTCGCATTATGATGAACTCACGTGGTCCAAAACAGGGGCGACGCTTGCTACTAATGAACGTTCTAAGGTCGACTATCTTATATGGTGCACCGGTCTGGGCTAATGCCATGAAATGCAAGTCATACCGACGCGGATTGGAGTCACCTTACAGACTTGGAGCCCTAAGAGTCTGCAGAGGTTTTCGCACCATCTCAGAAGATGCATCACTTGTCATCGCCGGCATGACACCATTAGACTTGCTCGTACATGAAGCGAAATGGCTACACGAGCAGCGAGGAGACGCGGTTTGGTCAGTGGCAGCCAAAAAAGAAGCCAAGGTCAGGGCTAGGAAAGCAAGCTGGACTGATTGGCAGAGGCGCTGGGAGTCATCCGAAAAGGGAAGATGGACTTTACGACTCATCCCGGACTTATGCCCGTGGGTTAGCCGGCAGCATGGAGATGTCACCTTCGAGTTGACCCAAATGCTTAGCGGTCATGGATGCTTTCGTAGCTACCTGCATAAGCTTGGTCACGCATCAAGTCAGGAGTGCCCGCACTGCACAAATGGAATTATTGAAACCCCGGAGCATGTTCTGTTCACATGCTCACGTTTTCACACGGAGCGCCTTGTTCTACAAGCGGCGTTCAACGAACCAGTGACAGCATCAAATCTGGTGGCAAACATGCTATCAAGTCAGGATCGGTGGTCAGCAGCATGCAACTTTGCGGCGATCGTAGCGACCAAGTTGCGAGAGGCAGAAAGATCTACCAATACAGGAGGGGCCTAATATGCCCGCCAGAGTCCTGTGAAGCAATGCATCCAAGCAGTCCCGCAGGATTCTATGGCATACAAAATTTCTAAATTTGTAAATTCTAATTCTTTCTCTTCTTCTAATCGTTTTTCTTTTCTTATTACTCCTTTTGTTATTTCTCTTTTTAAATAAACGAATTAAAAAAAAAAAAACAATCAAACAGGGAATTACCCGGAACTTGATGGTCACACTTTAGACAAACAAATAGACTACTACAAAGGACACCAAATCAGGTAGGGTATTACCCGGATCCTGACTTGATAGCTACAAAGACTCTACTTCAAATCAGGTAGGGTATTACCCGGATCCTGATTTGATGAATACGACATACATACAATCAAATAAATCTAAACAATGGCTAGGGTATTACCCGGACACCATTGAATAGACTAGCACATATATCAACGAATACACCAACATTCTAATACATACAGAGGGATAGAGAAGGGATAAGGGAGGGGGGTTAGTACTAGAGGTCTGCATGAATGGCAAAAAAAAACACATTCAAATGTACAATGTCAATCTTGAATTGAGTGAATACTAGTAGAAAACCAAATGAGAATGAGTGAGTGAGTGAATTCGTGTTTCACTCGACTGTACATAAATATACCCGAATAGAAACGAAGTGAGTGAGCGAGCAGCAGAAGCAATTAAATGTTGTATATTGAGTACATTCGAATATTGACAGCTTTTTCTTTGCAGTATGTTTGCCTGTATTAATCAAAAACGATGCAACGTCTTTGAGCCCGGAGTCTTCAACGATTTTAAACGTGCGACAGTTTTTTATTACCCATTCCGTAACAACATTAACCCTTTCGACCCCAACTTTTTTCCTGTGGAATGAAAATTTTTTTTTTACTCTTATTCTTTTTATATCAATTTAAGAAGTAATTGGCTAAAATTTTGAGTCGCCACGCCCACCGGTTTGCCTGCTAGCGGAAGTTGCTTGTGAGCAACGTTGGGCAATGGTGGTATACAAAATAACAAAATTTATTTCCTTAATCAATTTTAATGATTTTTATTTATTTCAACAATTCATGTATGAAAAGACAAAAAACAATTTTTTTTGTTATTACAACAAAGGTGTACTTTACATTTAAGGCATTTGGACATTGGTGTTCCTGTTTTGCACAATCTGCAACGTCCTTTTTCACCAAATACTACCCAATGTTCAATTTTATCATAACGCTGAGATACTGAAGGATTCGGCTGGAACCGGAAATTTTTAGACTGTAGAGAAGACACACTGCTTGATGGAGAGCACAGGGAAACTACAGAGCTTGCCCTGTCAACATTCGATGGTCGACCTTTCTTTTTTTCAATAGAAGTATTGGCAGTGAGCAACTCGTGTGCTATTTCCAATTGAAATTTGATCAGAGGCATATGCTTTTGCCTCGGATTTGTCACTTTTAAGTGCTTTCTATACAATAGCCACGCGTTTGTAACAGATGTTCCAAGGCACCAATAAAAAATTCTTATATACCACTTCTTTGAACGGTGGTTAACCTTGTAGAGCTCCATTAGCATGTCGGCCAAATCTACTCCCCCCATACCTCTATTGTAAGAGGCAACAATCGCAGGTCTAGGAACATCAATATAAGCTTTAACTTTTGGATTCCAGCGTTTGCATATTCCAACAGGCTCATGGTTTTGACACGAAGATATAATTGTAACTGGCTTATTGTCAAACCACTTTACACATACAATATTATTGTTGATTTCACATTTTATATCAAAAGCTCCTCTTCCACGCTTTTTTAGCTCAGCATCTGAATGAAGTTGGCAATTGCTTATACGGTTTTTACGTACAGTTCCTGTTGCATATATGCCCATTTCCTTCAACGAGATCAGAAGGCTTACTGAAGTAAACCAATTATCGAAATAAAGCTTGAAATTTTTATTCCTGGGAAGACCTTTTGCTAAGTATACGACTACATCCGAAGATAAGCCCAATCCATAAGCAGGACAGGTGCCTTCACCAACGTACAACGTAAAGTCGTAAACTAATCCAGAGGTTCCAGCACGCGTAAACATTTTCAGACCCCACTTATGAGGCTTGGCTGGGTTGTATTGCTTGAATGACGAGCGTCCTGTATCAAAAAACTAAATTATTGTTTTGACATTATGATAGTAATAATTGTTTACCTTTGAACGCAATGATTTGTTCATCAATGCTTTGATGTTCTTCCTGGGGTAGCTTACCAAAATTTTCCTTGAGACTGCTCAGTAAAGGGCGTATTTTGTATAGCTTGTCATAATTCAAATCGCCTTTCTTGCATTGTTTGGTATTATCGTTGAAGTGTAAATATTTCTTTATTTTTTCAAACTTTGCGCGCGGCATTGCATCTGTGATAGCGGTAAGCTTTAAATCCTTTGACCATGCCATTTTGAGTTGCGGCAATTTTAGAACACCCAAGTACAGCAAAATACCAATATAGCGTTTGATATCATCATCAGTGCATTTTAGCTCTACGCCGTGTTCTTGCATTGCAAAAAAATCTGTTTGCTTTGTAATCAAACCAATAATTTGGGTGTCAAAAAAGGTGCAGAAATATGCTACTGGCGTCATCAAATCGTCGACTTTCTCAGAACTGTCATTCCAACTAATCTCTGGAGTTTCAAATGGCTTGCTTCTCCACTTTAGTGTCTTGGGGTCAACTTTTTCGAAGCAATTATCCACAACAACACAAGATCTCTGCCCACATTCGTCCGCAATCATATTTTCAAGAAGATCAATCTCTAAAGTTTCCCCTCTTTCCACGATTCCTTCCAAATTCTTCTCGAGCACTACAGAAATATCTTCCATATCATCATCACTTTCTTCATCAGTAGATTCATTCCAATCGAAGTTAAAAATCCTCGCAATATCCGCATCCGACAACCCTTTCTCTTTCGGTCTCATAACTAAAAGCAAAAATTAACACAATGGCCCAAGGTTGCCCACAAGCAACATTGAACTTTGAAAATTACTCACCTGTTTATTAATTTAGTTTTATGAAATTTAATTTCAGACCCATTAAGTTAAATCTGTTCTAAAAAATATTGCATACATACTTTTCAAATATTTAAAGTTTTATATATGTAAAACACTTACTTAAAAAACTCTTTTAAATTTCACAAGAAATTTTTGTCTGATGTACGTGCAGCTTTTTCAACATAACTTCGACAAATGATCTTCAAATGTAAATTTTTTTGCACATATTTTGAGTAGACACATAAAAGCACCGTTATCACTACGAATGAGCAGACAAAAACAAAAGAAGCGCGAAACGTCAGCTCTTAAACAGCCGAAGTTGCTCACGGGCAACGTCGGTGGCGAAAGGGTTAAGAGCCTCATGCTTTGTTGCAGAATTTGCTTCGATAAGTGAAGTTTTATCAGTATTACTGGCGTTCACAATATAGCACTTGTGTTTTACCAAGTTTGAGGTGCTACCGGAAAACTTCAAAACTGAAAAACACATTTTGCAAGCCACAAAGCCATTCAGCTCATTCCATGTTCGCCTTTAATTATTGCAAAATATCGCCACACTTCGCTTCGCCCGCTTTTATCAACTAAGCTGTACATTGCGCTTTGCAACATATTTTTTATTTCGTTGCTTCTAAGCAACGTGCTATTTATCTCCTATATAATATATATATTTCAATAAATTAACAATAAATCTGGAAAAATCAACACAGAAAACATTTATAGACGGTCACAACTACACAAATTGTTACTAAAACTAAAGCACAGGCTATAAACAAAACACAAATGCAACAAACTGGCATTTGCCGGCAAATACATATGTACATATGTATGTACATTCTCTACTATAGCTTCGCCTTCCATTTCGCATGTCTGCTCACAATTTCTCAAAGCACAAAATGAATTGACAAAATATTCTGACAACTAATTGAGTACTTCGAATGTTCTCGAAGTTTTCATTTCATTTTGCTCCTCTTGCATTGTACTCACTCTTTTGACATAAGACACAACAACTATACAGTAGTGTACACATTCGTTTCATTCTGACTTTTTCACTCATTCATATTCTACTCAATTCGAATGTACTCATTGTGGCTTTGTTATGAGTACATTCATGCAGTGCTCTAGTTAGTACCTTTCATTTACACGTTATAAACTTTATTGAACAGCACTGGGATTTTCTTTCTTTTGATTTATTTAATTTATTCCCTAACCACACTTTGTATCCTACACTGGCGATGACATACTTCGTTGCGATGAAATAAGGTAAGGGCTCTTTATGGTCCTATGACCAACTCACCCGTATATCCTCTGCTTTCGGGCTTATCCTTATAGGTTTGGTTAAGGTTCAGGATATTATTTTCACTCGGTCTGCTGCTTTGGTTTCACTTGTACACTTGTGCACACTGCTCACTTTGACGTCTTAAGTTAAGACTCTTAACTTTGATTTTTTTTTAGCATCCGTTCACTTTAAGTCCACAACTTCGATTGATTCCTCATTTTTCTGCGCAGTCGCCACGTACCCAAATTTTCTTCCAGAAGCTTCTATTGGCGTCGACGCTGTCTGTCCGACGTCGCCGGCCAGACGCGGCCTGTGATTGACCAATCACAGGTCAACATTATGGCGTGATAATTATCACACCATATATGTATTGGCGCGTGCCGTTACATTTTAGGCGGCCGTGGTAAACGCCGGCGACGGATGTCAGCAGAGAGCGTCAGCAGCGGGCGTCGGCAGCGGGAGTCTGCGTCGTTTGCATTTACTTCTGGGTGCAAAAGAAAGACAAAATAAATACAACTGCGCAATAGCAACGGTGACAAAACTATGCAAGTCCCGTTGCCATGGTGAAGCAGTGTAAATATATGTATGTAGATATGTCACGGTTTATATATATATATGTCTCAGCGTGTGCCTAAGAAAAGGGAAATCTAATTTCTACACTAACAAAAATCAGAGTATGGTAGTTTTTTTATAAATCTAAACTTATTATTCCCTAATTTCAATGGGATTGTAGGAAAAGATATAAAGGTAGAACAAACTTAAACCGTGCCACTGCATTGTGGCGGAGATCAAAAAGAGCTTCGTCACAACGCAAATATACAATTCGAGCTCAGAGAAGGAAGCCGTGCGGGTTGTTCTTTGTTGTTGTTTACTTAAAGTGAGGAACAAATTTAAATTAAAAATAAACAGTTAAAGAACGGTTCTACCACATATACGTTCGTGTAGCCGGCTGCAAAGCGCGAGTGTAGATGGTCGAAGATAAAACTAACGTTTTTTTAAAAGAAGAATACATGGTGCATGCTCATGGTTCACAGGGCCACGAAATGGAAAAAATAAGTGTGCTTAGTGAAATAAAAAAAGATTGCCAAAATAACAAAAACAACGACATTAAAAAAATATTTAATGATGTTTTAGCTGAGTAAGTAAACGTATAAATCTAAAATATTTAGTATATGCATACATACATATGTATGTATATGTACCTATGTATATTATACTTGGGTAGCTCATGAGTGAGTGAGCCAAAATGAATGGCTCACTGAACTGAGCCACTGAGCTTGTTCATTCAATATGGCTCAGTTTGGCTCACTAGTTCAGTTTGGCTCACTAGCTCAGTTTGGCTCACTAGCTCAGTTTGGCTCACTAGTTTAGTTTGGCTCACTAGCTCAGTTTGGCTCACTAATTCAGTTTGACACACTAGCTCAGTTTGGCACACTAGCTCATTTTGGCACACTAGTTCTTATGAATCGTTCAACTGGCAAGTGAGCCATATGAGTGAGTTGGCTCACTTCGAAAAAAAAAAACGAATGAGCCAGTTCACCTCAATGAGCTGCTTTTACCCAAGTATAACCCTGCACGCATTTGGAAGACTGTTTTAACAGAAATCGTCTTGATGAGTCTTTTTTGAGTCCCCTTGACGATTAAAAAACGACTAATCTCCTGGGCGATCGAAAGAAGACTCATAAATGACCCTTCCATATGCTCAAAGTATGATTGGTTTGAAATACAAAAACAAAATGCAAAGCAATCGCCAAATGAGCATGCAGGTGATTAAAATATGATCATTGCTTGGTTTTGCTTTGTTACTACCCACTCATATTCTGCTCGCTTGGCTGATCCAAAAGCGATTCTTATCTAAGCTTAGATCTAAGTTAAACGGCACTTTTTCTTAAGCACATGCCGAAATGTGCAAATTTTGTCATTCGATCGTTAAAGTGCAAGTGAAGTGCAAGTGCGAAATCAATAATTATGTCAAATAAAACAAATAAAATGCGTCGCGTGGCCAAAAGAGAGGCTTATAAACTATTATTTCCTGAAAAGGAAATAATAGAGAAAAACAACATATCAAATGGTCTTTTGGCAAACGAAAGTTTTGATTACAATCATAAGAGTGCTGAAAGTTCAAGCGACGGTGACAGTGGGTCTTGCGACTGGGTCTTTTGCCAGTAGCAAGAAAAGCGAAGTTGACCTTTGTGAGGGATTAGCTAAATGGGCCACTGCGTTCAACATAAGTTTCATCGCAGTTAATGCGCTGTTGTCATTATTGCGAAACTGTGATATTTCAGTTCCGAAAGATGCGAGAACTGTTTTGCAAACGCCTTGCTCTGTGGTCGAAAGAAAAGTTGGAGACGGCACCTATGTCCATTATGGACTTAAAAGATGTTTGTCGGACTTTTTAACCGCCAATGATTGGAAGTTGCCAAATTTGGTTTTAGACTTTGGCATTGATGGACTTCCATTATTTAAAAGCAGCACCACGCAAGTTTGGCCAATTTTGACAAGTGTAAGTTGCACAACTTATGTTGGGCTTGTTGGCGTTTATGAAGGGAACTCAAAGCCACATTGCGCCCTTAACTTTCTTGAAGAGTTCATCGCTGAACTTCAAATTCTTCTTCGCGAAGGTTATCTTTTCGACAACAAGTGCTTTCAAATTATTATTCGCTGTATCGCTATGGATGCGCCTGCGAAGTCATTTGCGTTGGGCACTAAGGGACATAGTGGCTACTTTTCTTGTGTGCGGTGCACTCAGAAGGGACAAATGGTCAAACATCGCCTAGTTTTTCCACCAGGTAGTGATACTATAGAGTTGAGAAGCAATGAATCCTTTAGAAATCGTGCGCAGCCGGAACACCATGTGAAGCAATCTTCACCACTAGAAATGCTAAACATTGACATAGTGTCCCAGTGCTGCCTAGATTACATGCACGTTGTTTGCTTAGGCGTAATGCGGACTTTATTGAAAAGCTGGGTTCATAAAAAAGGCTTCGAGTTTTCCTTAGTGTCAACGAAAATAACATCAATTTCCGAGGAGTTAACTTTTAATAAAAAGAATATACCGAGGGAATTTAAAAGGAAACCTAGAAGCTTAAAGGACCTAGACAGATGGAAGGCAACAGAGCTTAGGCAATTTTTATTATACACTGGGCCTATCGTGTTGAAAAAGTATTTGAGTCGAAACAGATATTGCCATTTTTTAAAATTATCGTTGGCCATGAGGATACTTTTGGACATACATGACTGCAAGTCAAACAATTCTGTTGCTGCTCAATTATTAAGATCATTTGTTCTTGACACACCAGAGTTGTATGACTTGTGTTTTTTAACATACAATGTTCATGCCTTGTTGCACATCAACGAAGATGCCAAACTTTTTGGAGCCTTAGATGGCATAAGTGCATTTAAATTTGAAAACTATCTGCAGCAAATCAAAAGGAAAGTCCGAAAAGGAGGAAGTGTTGCAGTTCAAATCTATAAAAGGCACATTGAGAAGAGCTACCATTTGGGAAAGGAATTGGGGCAAGAATTAAGCATAAGTTTTGGGAAGATCATAAATGATAAAATATCAAGTATTTCTTTAAAAGGTGTCTTCATTTCTTTGGAAGAGCCCAACAACTTTTGTTTGGTGAATAATAAAATATTTAAAATAATAGAAATAAAGAAAAATGAGAATCTGCCAGTTTTTGTAGGGACTGAAATACATGGCTTGACACCACTTTTCGTTGAACCAATAATATCAAGCGATTTTAATATATATTGTGCAACTGACTTACGAGCCTTCGATAATACAATTGAAATTTGCTTAAATCAAATAAATAATAAAATAATATGTTTGCGTGATTCCTTAGACGGAAGCTATTTTTTCATACCGCAACTTCACCATGTCCTTCCATAACATAACTTCATCGGAATTTAATTATATTCCAAGTAATAATTTAACAACATGTAAGTAATGTATATTTATTACAAATTTTCCAATATTATTTTTAATAAACACATAATTTTTAGTGACAAACGTTATGATACCAGAGACCGGAAACCTCCAAAATCTTTTACAAGACTTGGTGAAAGAAATTAAACAGTTGAGGTCTGAGGTTTCTGAGATAAAACTTTTGAATTCCGATTTGAAAGCAGAAATAACTGCTTTAAAAGAATCAAATAAACGGGGACTCTTAAAGTTGACAGAGGAGGTTGTCTCTGTTAAAATGGAAAACAGAAAAAGGAACACAGATTTTGATGCTGATGTCTTATTCTCGGACATCCCAAAACTTCCTCTCAGTGCTATTAGTGAAGTAGTAGCATTTGATGAGGGAGTGCAAAAAAATGAGAGTCAACTTAGGCAGTTCGAAAGTACTACAGAAACAGATATTAATATTTTATTTTATTTAATTTTTTTTTATTCTTTTCGATTAATATATTTAGAAACATCTAATATCGAAAGTTGGAGGAGATGGGCCCACACAATTTATTAGAGCTGCGATCAGAAAAGTTTTTTCGGACAAGGTAGCTTCCGAATACAGCTGGAAGGGGACAAAAAATAAACCCTCAGCAGAAAAGTGCTACATTGTAAACGTCATAAAAAGTATGTATTATTTTGGAAAATATTTAAAATATTTTTTATTAATTAATATTTTCCCTTTTAGATATTACTAATGAAAAATATAAATGCACGGACAAGGATTTGAATACGGTGCTACAAAAGCATTTTGTCCATGCCAATGACAGGCTGGCGAAGCGTAGGCGTTTAGAATAATATAAAACATATATCTAAATAATATTGTAAATGTTTTTGAATTATGAATTTCTATTACTGTTTTTGTTATTTATTGTTTTAAATTTCTATGTTTCGTTTTGAATATCTATTTACTTTTTTTGTTGTTATTTTTTAAGATATAAGATAAGAAAAGATATAGTAAATGAAAATTATATTAACTAAAAAATATTTTCGTTGCAAATTATTGAAAATTTCAATCGAATATGAGTCAGAAATGATTAAATTATGACTCGTGGAAGACTCTTTTATGATTAAAAGATGACTCGTGAAAGACTCTTTTATGATTAAAAGATGACTCGTGGAAGACTCTTTTATGATTAAAAAAAGAGTCATAAGCGACTCATCAAGATGAGTCGCGGCTAGGGTACCATTTTTTCCCGACAGAATAGTCTTTTATGATCAGAAATTGAGCGCAAATATGACTATTTTCAATCGTCGCGCGACTCATAAAAGACTCATTTATGCTCTGTTAACTTCAAAAATGCTTGCTGGGAATAGCCTCATGCACCGTGCATTGCCCTACATTCTCTGTGAAGCCCGATATATTGCCAGCAATTGCATCTCAATTTTTTTGTCGCATTTTGTATGGGGGAAAACCATAGGTTGGTGGACTGATAAGCGATTTTCTCAAAAATCCTGCCAATGATTTTCTTTAAATTTGGTGGAGATATAGATGAATATGTGGAGCATAAACTGGCATACCGAGCATATCCCTGCATTCTCTGTGAAGGGAGCTATGGGGCCGATTGCGAGAGTTCGATTTTTCACTCGTAAATTTTTTATACCTAGCATAATGAAAACCACCCAAAATGAATAGAATCAATAGATTATCGAATTCTTAACAATTCTTTATTTTTGCCGAAAAAGTTGTTAAATAAAGAAATAATTAATAAATAAAAAATTAAAAAGTGTTTCAAATTTCCACCCTTCTAATCGTTGCTAACTCATCGACGCTAAATTGACGGACACCAATCACGAATCCTAAATATGTTCTTTGCTAGAGGTGTACAAAGAAAATATCGATAGTCGTTAAAAAATGTGAAAAATCGATACATCGAAAAAAAACATCGATGTTTTCTCCACCTCTACTCTACATAATACGCCACCGTCCTCACTACGCTTACTTAAGGGTTACAATTTTGAAAAAATCTAAATTATCTTTTTTGCATTTTCCTAAAGTAAGATATTTTTTTTTATGTTTTCCTCAATTTTTGCACAGTCTTATTTATGCATCGGTATAGACAATTGCTTAGCTATGACACAAAGGTTGGAAGTGTGGAAGTTTTTTGACAATAATATTGAAGAGGGCTTAGCGGAGTGCAAAACATGCAAAACTTAAAAAACAATCGAGTATCAAATTTAAAAGCACACCTCATAAAATTGCACAATGTGAATTTAAATTCAGTGAGTGTGGAGCATTTTGACTCTGTATCTTCGAATGCTTCGATAAAAATGAAAAATATTAGAAAAAAGAAAATAAAAATCGAAGTAAATAGAAAAGAAATGTTAAGAGCGTATGTTGGATTGGTGACGGAAGACAGCCTCAACGGCTGGAATACCCAGCGCAACCGCGGCCTCATCGCACAGGGCAGTGTCCCCTCCCCCATTCAGAGCCCTCTTCAAGTTCGAGGGCAAAACATATTGTTGCATTTGCGGCAGAGGCGGCACCGGTACCGAGTTGGTGCATCACATCCGTGAATGCATATTTAGCGTACCGGATCACACCAACTGGTGCAGTCAGTGCCAACTTGTTTGCCTAAGAACGAGGAGAGGGCTTGGTAACCACCGTCGAACATGCGGACTAAGGAGAGCGCTCTACCAGCAATTGGTAGACAGGAGGCGGCGGGCGGCTCCTTGGCCTACGGCGAAGTGCAGACCTTGATGATACCGGGCTACAATCGCAAGAAAATAAATAAGAAATAAGCAACAAGCAATACAAGAGGAATAACAACAACAACAATTTTCACAACAAAAGAAATAAAAAACGTTTTGGCTTGGATTCGAATGAATCCAATTTGTCTAAAAATTTTCAAGTCAATCCAATGAATATTTTCGAGATATACCTGCTTCTGTAAGCACCATGTCCACAATGCGCAAGGTACTTCTGGAACTTTAAAGTCGTTTTTCTTGAAACTATGTTTTCCAAACCGGTGACCACTCTAGGTCAAAAACCGCTTAACCGATTCGAATGAAATTTTCAGAGCTTTTGAAGAACATTCAAATTCCGGGCCGGATCGAAGGATCCGATTTTTGATTTTTTGTGAACAATTAAAGATAGTTTTTTTTCTCGAAAATTAAAAAAAAAGTTTCAAAACGCCGCCATTTTGTTCCTTTTGAAAAAAAAATTAAAAGCTTCGATCCGGCCTGGAATTGTTCAATTCTAAAACTTATTCCTTTTGTCCGATGGATTTTGGATGAATCCTTAAGGACCTTTCGTGGTCACCGCAAAGTCATTTTTTTGAGAAGCGGTCAAAACAAACAGCCATAACTTTGAAAATTGTGAATTTTTTTTTAAATATGTGAAATTAAGTTTAAACATCAAATAATAATTCTGCATTATGACTTTACTAAAAAAAAGAATTTTTACTACAAAAAAAAGTTTTTGAAAATGGTCAATTTTTTACGTCTTTAACTACCCTTAACCCTTTAAGCTAGTTCAACATACAAGTTAACATCTGACATTCCTAAAACCACTTATTGACCACTTATTGGCCCAAGATCGATACCAACAAATCGGTAATGTAGCCGCATTGACTCAAGTAAACAGGAATTTCATCTAACACCCGACATCCCTAAACCACTCAGGAACTACAATCACATTGACTCAAGTAAACAGGAATTTCATCTAACACCCGACATCCCTAAACCACTCAGGAACTACAATCACATTGACTCAAGTAAACAGGAATTTCATCTAACACCCGACATCCCTAAACCACTTACGGACCACTTAGTGACCCAAGATCGATACAAACAAAATCTGGAACATAATCAAATCTTGCCACACACTCAGATTTTGTCACATTAATATTCCCAGTAAACTTCCACGAATTAGAACCGCAACACTTTGGCAAACAACGACAACAGCCCTATCCCCAAACGTGGGAAATAAACAAAGCCACCGCCGCTGCCGACGTCGATGCATGGAGGCAGAGCTTTCATCCAACCTTTTGTAATAGAAGTCAGATCAGTTCTTTTCCTGTAAGCAAATCTTCCGGTCGTAGTCTTAAAGTTACTAACCGAAAGTTGAATAAAAATTATATTTTTTTAAACGGGAAGAAAACTCAATTTTAATTGGCGCCCGAGCAGGGACCGGGTTTGATAAAAACGTGCAAGTGAACGCAACGTGCCATAATTGCTTTAAAATCAGTCCTCAAAAACAGAGCCTCTGTGAAGTCGACACTTGTGAACTTGTGCACCCGGTTTAAAATTTTTCACTGGGTCTGATAAAAACGTGCTAGTGAACGTAACGTGTTACAATTGCTTCAAAACCAGTCCTCAAAAACAGAGCCTCTGTGAAGTCAACACTCGTGAACTTGTGCACCCAGTCTTTTCTCCTCATTGCGATCCTTGTTGTATACGTTCGCAGGGAACTGGGCATATAAGGAGTCCGGCGGAACCTCAGTATCTAAAGCAGAAAACGGGAATACTTCCTAAAGACCAGTCCAGCTGAAGCATGGAGATAATAGGATTAATGTAAGTTAAGGAATTATAGAAAATAAGAAACATCAAACGAAAGAAAAGCAAATCAACTAAAGAAAGAAAAAATAATACAAAGTGAAAAAATACACAAAATATGTAAAAGAAAATTAAAGAAAAATTTAGAATCGTGAGAAAAACAAATTTCAGAACAAAAGCTACAATTGCTTAAAAAAAAAAAAAAAAAAAAAATTCAAACAAATTAAGAAAGATAAAAAAGAAAATAAAAGAAAAATTTAGAATCGTAAGAAAAATAAATTTCAGAACAAAAGCTACAATTGCTTAAAAATTCAAACAAACTAAGAAAGAAAAAAAAGGAGGATAAAAGAAAGATTTAAAATCGTAAGAAAAATAAAAAATTCAGAAAAAAGTTACAATTGCTTAAAGGAAAATTTTTTTTTTTTTGAACAGATTAAGGAAGAAAAAAATTAATATACAGCTCTTGACGATATCCCAACATAATAATACCAATATTATCATAATACCAATTTCTTAAAACGGGAAAATTTTAAATAATTTTAAGTGAACAGTGAGGAAAAAGTTGAGTGGCAAGTGAAAAAAGTAAATAAAAAAAAAAATCCAAAATGCCAGACGATTGGGTTAGGTCAGCAATAGTTCAGGATGCGGCACAGCAATCCAAAGCGCAAACACCAGCTTCTGGAGCTTCCACTTCAGGTGCTTCGGTTAATAGGATAGAAGCCATTTCCATTCAGGGCTTAGAAGCCGCCATAGAGGCAGTAATAAATGGACAAATGGGAAACATAGTGAAACATGTATCCATGCGTACTGAGCAGGAGAATAATTATGCTGATCAAGCAGTGAATTTAGAAGATGAATCAGGATGGGCAGAGTTAGATAAGGTCCCAGATATTGTCAGAGGTATAGAAAGATTTTCAGGATGTAGGGAGGAATTCATAACTTGGCACAACTGTGTGTCCAGAATCATGGAACTATATAAACCTATGCAGGGAACCCCGAAATACTTTGCTATTTTGATGACGATTAGGGGAAAGATAGTGGGTCAAGCGAATACGGTTTTAGAGTCCTTCCGCACACCCTTATATTGGGATGCCATTTCAAAACAATTAATGGCTGAGTACTCCGACAAAAGAGACGTTAAGACACTGACTTACCAATTATACGACATGACACAGGGACGCATGACAGTTAATGAATTTTATCACGCGGTTTACCAACAACTTTCGCTAATATTAGACAACATTAGCACCATGGGTTATGGCTCAGAAACCGCTGGGGCCATGACAGACCAAGCAAGGGGGCAGGCGCTAGACACCTTTATACGTGGATTAAATGGCGATTTATCCGAAAGACTAGCCCTCGTAGAGCCAGTAAATTTACAACATGCGCTTAGACTTTGCGAAATGTTGGAAAATAAAAAATATAGAAACAACATTGGGCACAAAGAAACCAGACCATCAGTGGGTCCTAAACCATCATATGGCTATCAGAACCAAAGAATTCAGACAGGAAATAATTACCCAAAACCACCAAACTTCATAAATCAACAACAAAGAACATTCACTACCAACGTGCAGAACCCACCACCTGTATTCAATGTTAGGCCATATAACAACCAATATCCGTTTAATCCAAGTCAACACCGATTTCCACCACCAAGACCATTCGCCCCTAAACCTCAACCCAAGCCAATACCTATGGAGGTAGATCAGTCCATTCAGACCAGGCAGGTGAATTATGCTAACAGACCTAATATTCAATATCAGCAATATGCTGTTAAGCGCCCCAACGGTGCAAATGTACCTGTACAAAACAAACTCCAAAGACAATTCCATATAGATACAGGATATTATGAAAGTGAGAATACCTATGAGCAGATAGATTCCGAACAATCATATTTTGACCAGCTAGGAGAAGACATAGTTGACTTACCAGCACAATGCAAAGAAGAATCAGAAGAGCAAACAATCGGAACAGAGCAGCTAGAGTCCGAAATTTCAATCATAAATTTTTTAGATTAAATCGTTCCTCCTTGCCATATTTTACTTGTAGGGCAAAGGATGGAACCGAATATAATTTCTTAATCGATACAGGATCCAACAAAAATTATATACAACCTCAAATTGTAAAAAACCCAAAACCAAATGAAAAAATATTTTACGCTAATGCAGTAAGTGGGCAAACAAAAATTTCACATCATGTGAACATTGGACTTTTCAACCAAATCAATAAGCCAATAAAATTTTTCCTCTTGTCTGATCTAAAGACATTCCACGGAATTCTGGGGAACGATACCCTTAAAGAACTAAACGCAATAATTGATGTAAAAAATGACCGACTTATAATAGATAACTCATACACATTAACAATCAAGCAAATGCCAGCACAGCAAGTGAATAGTATTAAAGTGGAGACGAAACATATGACCATACCACAAAGAGACGGACTAAAACTTCTCTTCGCGAAATTTAAAAATTTATTCGCAGACCCAAATAAAAAATTAACATACACCACTAAAGTACAAGGTGAAATTCGAACTATTAACGACACACCAGTTTACAGTAGACATTACCCATATCCCATTTCTCTAAAGGAAGTAGTTGAAGAGCAAATGCAGGAGTTGCTTAAAGACGGCATTATTCGACCTTCACGGTCACCCTACAATGCACCAGTTTGGATAGTACCCAAAAAAGGAGATGCGTCAGGGAAAAAGAAATTTAGAGTAGTCATTGACTATCGCAAATTGAACACAAATACAGTGTCGGATAGATACCCTATCCCCGAAATAGGAGAAGTCATTTCCCAACTGGGTAATAATAATTTTTTCTCTGTACTAGACTTAAAAAGTGGATTTCATCAGATTATCCTAAAGGAATCTGATATTGAGAAAACAGCTTTCTCCGTAAACGGAGGAAAGTATGAGTTCACTAGGCTTCCATTCGGATTGAAGAATTCTCCATCAATTTTCCAGCGTGCCTTAGATGATATCCTTCGAGATCATGTAGGCAAGATCTGTTATGTCTATATCGATGATATAATAATTTTCAGTAAAACAGAGGAGGAACATTTTCAGCATCTTAATGCTATCTTCACGACACTATTGGAAGCAAATATGAAAGTTCAAATCGACAAGTGCGATTTCTTTAAAAGCAGTGTTGAATTTTTAGGTGTAATCATATCTAGAGAAGGGGTTAGCACAAACCCAGAGAAAATTAAGGCAGTAAAGGATTTTCCCGTGCCAAAAACACTGAAAGGACTACGCTCATTTTTGGGCCTTGCCAGCTATTATCGTAGATTCATTCGAGACTTCGCAAAGCTCGCGAAGCCACTAACCTCTTTATTGCGAGGAGTAGTGGGAAGAATTAAAACGAGTTCCTCTGATAAAGTAGAGATAAAAATGGGCAATGAAGAATTGGACGCTTTTAACAGAATTAAGAACACACTAACATCACAAGATGTAATATTAGCCTACCCGAATTTTAAACAGACTTTTCATCTAACAACAGATGCTTCAAATATTGCCATAGGAGCAGTGCTCGAACAAGAAGGAAAACCAATTACTTTCATATCACGAACGCTTACAAAGACAGAAGAGAATTACGCCACGAACGAAAAGGAAATGTTGTCCATTTTTTGGGCCTTACAAAAATTAAGAATGTACCTATATGGTAAATCAAAGGTAGTAATTCACACAGACCATCAACCCCTGACATTCGCATTAAGCAATAAGAATCATAACGGAAAATTGAAAAGATGGAAAAGTTACTTAGAAGAGTTCAATTACGAACTAAAATATAAGCCCGGCCATTCCAATACAGTAGCAGACGCATTATCAAGAAATCCAACGGACAGTACAGAAATTAATGCTAGTAGCACCTCAGCTACAATACATAGTGATGACAGTTCAGGGCACGAACTTATTCCAACTATGGAGGTCCCAATTAATGTATTCAAAAACCAAATTTTCATCTTAACAGATGATAACACAAGCAGTAGCTTTGAAATAGTATTTCCGACCTATCACCGGCACATAATTAAACAGCCTAATTATACAGAACAAGACCTTATTAAAATTCTAAAGGAAAATATGGATCCAAAAATAGTTAACGGAATTTTTACATCCGAAACGATAATGGGAAAAATTCAGGAAATTTATCCAACCCACTTCAGAAACTACAAAGCTAGATACACTCAGAGACAGGTCACTGATGTAAGGGAAGAAGCCGAACAGAACGAAATTATAATCAGAGAACACACAAGAGCACATAGGAATGCCATTGAAAACAAAATCCAAATACTATCCAAGTATTTCTTCGCAGGGATGAGAAGGAAAATCGAAGCTATAGTTAATAGCTGTCAAACCTGCAAATTATCCAAATATCAAAGGCATCCGCCCAATATTGAAATTCAAGCAACACCCATTCCCTCATATCCTGGGGAAATCGTACATATAGACTTGTATTCCACACAAGGGAAAATTATTTTGACAGCTATAGACAAATTTTCAAAATATGCTCAGGTCAGGCTGGTAAAATCTAAAGCAGCAGAAGATTTGAAAATTCCTTTAAGGGAACTCCTTATAGCTTTTGGGGCAACAAAGACCGTAGTTATGGACAACGAAAAATCACTAAATTCAGCCACGATTAAATTCTTACTAAATAATCAATTGGGCATTCAAACATATACGACCCCACCATATAAATCGTCAAGCAACGGACAGGTTGAAAGATTCCATTCCACTTTTACTGAGGTGATGCGATGTTTCAAAAATGACAATCCAGCTGTAAATTTTGAAGACATAATGCTCAAGGCAGTAGAAGAGTATAACAGGTCAATTCATAGCACCACAAACAAAAAACCGATAGAAGTATTTTTTGCAACTCAGCTTACCCAAGAAACAGAAACCATAGAGCAAGACAGGGAGAAAATCAAAGAGAAGATTACTCAAAAACAAACAAAAGATTTGGAATATCATAACAAAAAAAAGAAGAGAATGAAAAATTATAACACAGGAGATAAAGTTTATGCGAAAATAGATAGGAGATTAGGGTCCAAACTGACACCTAAATACAAAGAAGAAATAGTTGCAGAAGATTTAAACAGCAAAATTAAAACAGTTTCCGGGAGGATTATTCATAAAAACCACTTAAAAAATTAAATTCTTTCCTGTAGATTTTTATTGCCGATGTGCCTAGGAAAAGCGACAATACTTGACTATACGAATACGAAATTAATAACTTTGGAGACGGGATTCGCCGCACGACAAAATGGAACGTTTAAAATCATTCACGTAATAGAACACGAAAAATACGAGCTAGCCCTATCAGTCCTCAAGGATCTTATTCATAATGCAACGGCCTCTAACCCAATCTATCCATTCTTAATATACGAGATATCGAGAGTAGAAAGCGAACTTAATAGATTAAGACCAATTCAAAAAAGAGATAAGAGATCGCTAGATATTTTGGGTACAGCATGGAAATGGTTGGCAGGTAGTCCCGATCATGCAGATTACGAAATTGTAGTAGACAGAATAAACCGTCAGTTAAGTAGCAACAATAAGCAAGTTGTTATCAACAAATTAGTAGAAAATAAGATTCAAGAGTTAATCACTATTACGAATGAGTTAATCAAGAAAGGAAAGGAAAATAAAAATAGAGATCACCCAGAGTTCGAAACTTTAAAATATAAATTAAGCTTACTAAGAGAAGAAATAACAAATATCATCTATGCCATCGATTGGGCAAAATCCAACACAGTAAATTCACTTGTTCTGTCAAACAAAGAAATAGAGATGATTCAGGAAACCATACAGAATAGTACAACTTTTGTAAACATAGAAGAAGTAATGGAATTTGCAGAAGTAAATATAGCCTCGGACGGCAAAGACCTTTTATACATCATTAGTTTACCAAGAGTAATAATTGAAGAATGTAAAACTATTTTGGCAATACCAGTAAAAAGAAACCAAAAAATTGATGAATTAGATTTCTCTAATATACTTAGATGTAAAAATACTAACTACGGGTTACTCAAAGATTGTAAGACCCATAATTTTAAAACCATTTGTAAACTGGAAGATTTGATAGAAATAGATAGCAATAAGTGTATAGGGGCATATTTGAACAGAAGACCTCCACAATGCTTCACCATCAATAGCCAGCACATACGACCACACTCTGAAGTTTTACCAGGGGTCATCTTACTCAACGACTTCAAAGGAGAAGTACAAATCGAGAACGAAACACTAAATTTGGAAGGTACCTTTTTAATTCAGGCACAAAATACAACTATAACCATTGGTAACAGCTGGTACATATTAAAAACAAGCGCAAAAGTCGACGCTATGCCACCCTTACTACAACTAATATCAAGTAAAAATAATACAGAAGAAGTACTGTCCCTCGAGATGATCAAGGAGTTACATGTTAACAACACAGAAGAAATAGAGAAAATATATACTAATAGTATCATCATGTCGTCATCCAACTGGTTTATATTCTTATTACTAGGACTTGGAATAATAATCTATGCAATCATAAAAATTAAATGTAAAACTACAACCAACGCAAGCAATATCACACTTGAAACAAAAAGCGATGACATCATATCACAAATCCAATTTGTTTTGGCGAACGAGGACGTCCGCACTTAAGTTGGGGGGAGTTAACATCTGACATTCCTAAAACCACTTATTGACCACTTATTGGCCCAAGATCGATACCAACAAATCTGTAATGTAGCCGCATTGACTCAAGTAAACAGGAATTTCATCTAACACCCGACATCCCTAAACCACTCAGGAACTACAATCACATTGACTCAAGTAAACAGGAATTTCATCTAACACCCCACATTTCTAAACCACTTACGGACCACTTAGTGACCCAAGATCGATACAAACAAAATCTGGAACATAATCAAATCTTGCCACACACTCAGATTTTGTCACATTAATATTCCCAGTAAACTTCCACGAATTAGAACCGCAACACTTTGGCAAACAACGACAACAGCCCTATCCCCAAACGTGGGAAATAAACAAAGCCACCGCCGCTGCCGACGTCGATGCATGGAGGCAGAGCTTTCATCCAACCTTTTGTAATAGAAGTCAGATCAGTTCTTTTCCTGTAAGCAAATCTTCCGGTCGTAGTCTTAAAGTTACTAACCGAAAGTTGAATAAAAATTATATTTTTTTAAACGGGAAGAAAACTCAATTTTAATTTACATATGTATGTACATACATTCAGTCAGCAAAAAAAGTTTAAGTAAAAGTTTTTTTTTTTACAAAAATTGATGAAATAGTGGCTAAAACAAAAGTAAATGAAATGAAAATGGATGTGCTAAGATATAATTTATTTAATATTTGGCAACATAAAAGTCTTGAGGTTAATCCCATTTTAACATACAAAATAAAAAAAAAAACGCAAATTCATAAAAATAAACAAGAAAATCTAACCAAAAAAGTTTAAGTAAACTTAAAAAAACTTAGCTTAATGGATATTAGTATTTAGTTGGCCCTCCTTTTGAAGCAATTACTGCTAGGAGACGTCGATGCGTACTCCATGTCATTTTCGAAAATTTTATCCTACTCGGAATGCAAAACCGAAGTAAGGGTAGCTTTGGACGATATTTGCATTTCACACCTACACTATGCGTGTGAGTGCTCTCTCGCGAATTCGCCGCACCTGCTGTGATTGCACTTTCTCAATTTATATACGCTTTTGATATTGCGGATGCAATTTCTCTTTCCTTTATGCGTATTCGTATAAATTGACCAATCGCTGATCTTGAATTTATTATTCTCTCTTGTTTTTTTCTAGCGACTGAGAGCGTGCAATTCCTACAGTTTTAGAGCCATTGGCCTCGCGAATTTTCTGCATATGATGATGTTGCTGCACCATTCTGATTTTGTTGTGTTTTTATACATGTATATATATTTCTTTGTTTCTTTTTTTTTTTTTTTTTTGAATTTCATATTTGCATATGTATATATATGTATTGTATATATAGCATACTTTGCTATTTTGATATTCTCCTGTATATCTCTTATTTTTTACATACCAGTATGTTTAAAAAAAAATATACATGTCTAAAAATTCTTTGCGTGGCATTTTCTCCTTGCCCTTTTTCAGCAAAAATCTGCCACGCCTTAACTTCCTCGTTGTCCGGCCGGTCCAACTTGTCCGTCTTGGCTTAGCTGAAAAATGCTGAAATCGGATTTGGAGAATTATACTTCTTGTTGGTTGTCTGTGTTTTCCTCTGATGTTGCCTGAGCTTTTAATTCGCTTATGTGGGCCGTTCTTGTCTTTCCGCTCGCTATATGTACCAATTTACATATTACACGTGATGTAAATCCTTTTATCTTATATGGCCCTCCATATCGCGGCGCTAATTTTGTATTATATCTTTCCTCACAATACTCTTGAAAGATGTACAAACCCACATAGCATTTGGAAGACTGTTTTAACAGAAATCGTTTTGATGAGCCTTTTTTGAGTCCCCTTGACGATGAAAAAACGACTAATCTTCTGGGCAATCGAAAGAAGACTTCCATATGCTCAAAGTATGATTGGTTTGAAATACAATTGAAATTTGGATATAAACTATTAAAATTTTTTCAGAAACAATTCATATCAAAAACAGGAGGAGATGGACCTGGACAGTTTTTGAGGGCAGCGATAAGAAAAGTTTTCACGGACGAGTTGCCTTCTGGCTACAGCTGAAAGGGAACAGCCACAAAGCCAAGCGCGGAAAAGTGCTATTTGGTGACATTAATAAAAAGTAGGTATATATCTCTATTATTGATGTACAATATTTATAATTTTTTTTTACTTTCAGATATTTGTCACGTTAAATACAAATGCACCGATAAGGAAATGAATGGCGTCCTCCAAAAGCATCTATCCATGCAAAGGATAGAATTTCCAAACGGAAACGTTATTGTGTAATGAAACTTGGCGTATAAGTTAATAAGTTAATCACTATTAAAAATATACATAATTGATATTGAAATATTTCTTGTCTTTTTCTTTTTGCTTTAAATTTTTTGAGTACACTAAAAAATATGTATTAAATTGAATAAATTTAAATAATATTATTTTTGATAAAATAAATAATGGAAATTATAATTAAAAATATCAAAGAAGCTAACTTCGGCCTTGCCGAAGTTTGTATACCCTTGCAGCTTCACTGTTTTATTATTTAATTAAAAAACAAAAATTTTAAAATAATTGGCATAAATGTTTAACAAAAAAAAAAAAACAAAAAAGAAGAAAAATACACATATCTTCATCTCACCGTCTTCACCGAGAATTGAACCAGCACCAAATATCGAGAAATCGCGCAGAAGAACTCTACATAATACGCCACCGTGCTTACTTAACTTACTTAAGCCAGTTCGACATATATAGCAAACGCATGGCATCTCGCTCTTTCAATTTCGTTCTGTGCAAGAACACAACTCAAATATTTCTTTCTCTCTCACACACAGCGTGGTGAAGAATTTTTGCATATTTATGTATGTGTGTGCGTGAGCATTAAAATAAATTTAATTTCTTTTATATTTGATTATTGATTTGTAACCTTAATAATTATCCGATCTTGTTCAAACTTGGTGTAGGGTGAATGGGTAAAAATTGAGTTTAAATGCAACAACAAAAAAACAATAATTTTATATAATTCTTATTTAACCCCGCGCGGATTCGAACTCGCGTCTTTTGTGTTTGTACGGCAGATTTCTTGGAATTTTTTTTTGTTTGTCTGCTGCCAAGGAAAATTGCTTATTTTACTCGAGGTACCTCCACGTTTTAATTAATAGCTTTGGTTATAATTATCCGATCCGACTAATTTTTAAACTTAACCTACATCATCGATTAAGGAACTTAACTTTTCATGTTTCAATCATGTAGCTTAAAATTTAAGTTCGAAAAAGCCCGAACAAAC
The DNA here is from genome assembly GCA_035045865.1 of Drosophila austrosaltans. Classification (NCBI taxonomy): domain Eukaryota; kingdom Metazoa; phylum Arthropoda; class Insecta; order Diptera; family Drosophilidae; genus Drosophila; species Drosophila austrosaltans. The sequence continues at coordinate 154,713 of JAWNOQ010000147.1, forward strand.
AGACAGACGGACATGTCTCAATCGACTCGGCTATTGATGCTGATCAAGAATATATATACTTTATGGGGTCGCAAACGTATATTTCCATGCGTTACAAACATCTGACCAATTTTATAATACCCTCTGCTAGGGTATAAAAATAATCGCTTATGACTGGGAATAGAATCGCTTATGACTGAAATAATGACTCAAAAAAGATTCGCGCATGAATGAAAATTGATATCAAAAGGGAGTCGCGTATGATTGAAAATGCGACTTCAATATGATTCGAAAGTGATTAAAGAAAGGGGTCATATGCGACTCTTCAAGAAGAGTCGCGGCTAGGGTACCATTTTCTCCCGACGAAAATGATCAGAAAATGAGCGCATATATGACTATTTTAATCAGTCGCGCGACTTATAAAAGACTCATTTATGCTCTGTTAACTTCAAAAATGCTTGCTGGGAATACATATAATGCATGCAAATACAAATATTTATAACAGTTTGTTAGCAAATAATTCTGTGGAATGATACACTGCGGAGCTTAACTATAGGCGCACCTACTTTTTTCTGTGTAGCAGTGTATGTTTTGTTTTTATAATTTTTGTTATATGTATACGTTTTTTTTTCCTAATAGAAAAACGCTGGGAATAGAAGAGATTGAAATAAATTACGATGTTGTCAAAAGTACTCTCCAAAGAAAGAGACAGCATTTCTTGCCTAAATCTCCTAGCTCAGCAACCGAAGTACGTACAGCTTTTGAAGATGAAAATATTATGAAACTCTTTGGTATGACCAAGAGAAATTCTCCGAAATGTTTTTTCAAAAAAGTATACTTGTCAAGCTCTTTCGCATACTGCGTATTTGCATCAGACAAGGTTATCGCTTTGATGCAAGCAAACATTCCGGAGGAAAATAGACATTTTTTGATTGATGCCACATTTGGAGAATTTGAGCAACTCTTAATAATATACATAAAACATTTGCAGAAGGTAAATATCGTACTATTTTAAATATTATTAAATAATTAAAATGTTTTTTATATTTAGATAACCCCTTTTATATTTGCTCTGATGTCAAGAAAAACAGAATTTTGCTATCAGCATTTGTTCATCTTGGTGCATTTTTTATATCTGATTATGAAAAAGCCATGCGCACAGCTTTGAAAAACTTGCATCCTACCATGAACTTCTATGCTTGCTGGTTCTATTTTACACAAGCTTGTAAGCGAAATGCAAGAAAATGTATTGGCTTTGAGAATGTGCTCAAACGCAATAAACAAGCCTACATACTTTTTCTGAAATTTTTGCATTTGCCGCTATTGCCACATTATAAAATTCTCGAAGCATTTAATATGTTGGAATTTCAAGCAACTGCTTTGGACAAGAACGTTTTTTCTCCCTTTTTAAAATATTTTAAAAAGCAGTGGATTTTGAAGGTATATTAACTTTTTTATTTATTATATACAATTTTTTTTCTATTTATAGGAGGGACCTCAAAACATATCGGTGTTTAAGCGTTCAACTAGAACTACTGGCTCTGTTGAAGCATACAATTTGAATTTAGGGAACAAAATTCAAGCAAAAGGGCATTTTTTTTTTTAAATTCGCCCAATGTATTATTGATGCCGAATATGAAAAAAGTCGCGAATTTAATTTACTTTTTCAAAACGGTGGAATTGGTAACCAGCCAGCGTCAAACCAACCAGCCAGTGTCAAAAAAACTACGTGTAAGTTGACTGGAGATGAAATTTCTTATTGCAGCTAAGAAGTTAATATCCTCATCTTTACAGGACCGTGCTCAAAAAATTATGGACGCTATGGATCTTTTAGACAAGGGAGACATCGATATTTTTAGGTTTTTGACGCTCATTGTGGCCCTCAATGAGAGATTGTCGAAGCAGGACCTATTCAACAGTGTGGACAGTGAAACAAATTTATGTAAGATGTCGCCTGAACTGAAATCTTCAACGTCATCGCTGTCTTCGAATGCTTCAAACTTAAGTCAGCTATCAGATGAATCAATTGTTCAAATGAACCCATGCAATGTAAGCTTAACAAACCCAAAGTCAGTTTTGCTGCGTCCATGCAATCATGTAAATATTTGTGCCATGTGTTGGGATCAAATTCTTTCCCACAACGAGGACAATTCAAATAGGAAACCTAAATGTCCAAGCTGTAACCAAGAAGTCATTGAGGCAATTCTCAATGTTAATTTCGTTCATAAAACGGAAAAAAAATGTAAAATGAACAAATAAATTGAATTTATAATTTCTGTGAAAGAATTGCTTATTCTGATTTCAAACTTTTTGATATCTCTATAGTTATTAGGAATGCATATGTACATACTCGAAATAAGTTCGAGACGATAGTTCATTTATTGAATGTACATACATACATATATACATAATTTTGACCGTTAAAAAAACGATATATCTTCGCGCGGAGATATGTCGTTTTGAAACGACATAATTTCGCGCGGAGATATGTCGTTTTTCTAACGGCGGAGATATGACGTTTTGAAACGACATTTCTCCGCGCACATCACCGGCAAAGATATGTCGTTTTACAACGACATATCTCCGCCAGAAAAATGTACTGGGCGGAGATATGTCGCTATGCCTGCCTTTCACTATACATATTGTTTTATTGGAGGTAAATTTTGTCACTTGTATTTTCTTTGTTTAAATTTTGTTCCAATATTTACGATTATCGTGCACGTTGCTGCTTCAGAACTTCACTTGCAATGCGTGATTGTATTTGGTCAACCGGCGAACGCCGATAGGACCGTTTTTTTTACCCTTACAGAGAGTATTATAAAATTGGTCCGATGTTTGTAACGCATAGAAATATACGTTTCCGACCCCATAAAGTAGAAATATTCTTGATCAGCATCAACAGCCGAGACGATTGAGACATGTCCGTCTGTCCGTCCGTCCGTCTGTCTGTTTAGCCAAGCGTTTTCGAGCTTAAATTTTAAGCTACATTGTTGAAACATAAAAAGTTAAGTTCCTCAATCGATAGAGCAGGTAAAGTTTAAAAATTAGTCGGATCGGATAATTATCACCGGAGCTATTAACTAAAACGTGGAGGTACCTCGAGTAAAATAAGCAATTTTCTTTGGCAGCAAAGAAACAAAAACAAATTCCAACAAATCAAGCACACACATACTTATGCAAAAATTCGTTACCACGCGGTGTGTGAGAGAGACAGAAACATTAGCGTTGTGTTGTTGCACAGAACGAAATTGAAAGAGCGAGATGCCATGCGTTTGCTATATGTGTATGTATGTCGAACTAGCTTAAGTAAGTTAAGTCAGGATGGTGGCGTAGTACGTAAAGATCGGTCGCACGATGGTTCGGTGTTTGGTGGGTTCGATTCTCGGTGAATAAGGGAAAATTTTTAGTTGAGTATTTCTTCTTTTTTGTTTTTTGATTTTATTAAACATTAATACCAATTACTTTAAAATTTTTGTTTTTAAATTCAATAATAAAACAATGAAGCTGCAAGGGTATACAAACTTCGGCAAAGCCGAAGAAACGCGACAAATAAATATAAATCTATACTTAGAGGGTAAAGGTGATTGGCCGACCACCCACTAGTGTTCAATCAATACTAAAATCGTATGGGGAAACAGCTTACCTTGAGGTTCAGCCCAGATCAGGCCGACCTTCAAAATTAAGTGCCAGAGATAAGCGACAAATTCTCAGTACAGTAAAGAGTGATCCAAAAAAGTCGGCACTCAAAATACAGGAGGACCTCACCTCTGGAGTTAGAGTTCATCCGCAAACTGTGCAAAATGTGCTACGCAAGGAAGGGTACAACGCACGAACTCCTCGTAGAAAGCCGTTGATTTCTGAGGTCTATAACAAAAAACGACTAGAATTCGCTCAAAAGTATCTAAACAAGCCGGATTCTTTTTGGGACTCTGTTATTTGGAGGGATGAATCCAAATTTAACATATTTGGGTCAAATGGAGCTCAAAAATTGTGGCGAAAACTAAATACTGCTTTACAGCTGAAAAATTTGACTCCAACTGTAAAGAAATGTCATGGTTTGGGGATGTATCGCCTCGAGTAGTGTTGGAAAACTAGTATTTATAGATACTAAAATAGACAAGCATCATTATCTGGGAATTTCGAAGGCCAACCTCAAGGAGAGCGCGACTCAGCTCTATTTAAGTGAGGGTGCATATTATTTTCAGCAAGATAATGACCAAAAACACACGTCATATCTTGTAAAGGAAATCACCAGACCTCAATCCTATTGAGCATATCTGGAGTTTGTTGGATAAGAGGAACCGGAAATATCAAATATCGTCCAAAGCTACCCTTACTTCGGTTTTGCATTCCGAGTAGGATAAAATTTTCGAAAATGACATGGAGTACGCATCGACGTCTGCTAGCAGTAATTGCTTCAAAAGGAGGGCCAACTAAATACTAATATCCATTAAGCTAAGTTTTTTTAAGTTTACTTAAACTTTTTTGGTTAGATTTTCTTGTTTATTTTTATGAATTTGCGTTTTTTTTTTTATTTTGTATGTTAAAATTAACCTCAAGACTTTTATGTTGCCAAATATTAAATAAATTATATCTTAGCACATCCATTTTCATTTCATTTACTTTTGTTTTAGCCACTATTTCATCAATTTTTGTAAAAAAAAAAACTTTTACTTAAACTTTTTTTGCTGACTGAATGTATGTACATACATATGTATGTTGAACTAGCTTAAGGGGTTAAGGGTAGTTAAAGACGTAAAAAATTGACCATTTTCAAAAACTTTTTTTTTGTAGTAAAAATTCTTTTTTTTAGTAAAGTCATAATGCAGCATTATTATTTGATGTTTAAACTTAATTTCACATATTTAAAAAAAAATTCACAATTTTCAAAGTTATGGCTGTTTGTTTTGACCGCTTCTCAAAAAAATGACTTTGCGGTGACCATATGGATATATCGCATATGACCCCATATTTAAGTCGCATTTTCAATCATACGCGACTCCCTTTTGATACCCATTTTCATTCATGCGCGACTCTTTATTGAGTCATTTTTTCAGTCATAAGCGTTTCTTTTCCCAGTCATAAGCGATTATTTTTTTAATTATAATTTCCATTATTTATTTTATCAAAAATAATATTATTTAAATTTATTCAATTTAATACATATTTTTTAGTGTACTCAAAAAATTTAAAGCAAAAAGAAAAAGACAAGAAAAATTTCAATATCAATTATGTATATACTTAATATTTATTAACTTATTAACTTATACGCCAAGTTTCATTACACAATAACGTTTCCGTTTGGAAATTCTATCCTTTGCATGGATAGATGCTTTTGGAGGACGCCATTCATTTCCTTATCGGTGCATTTGTATTTAACGTGACAAATATCTGAAAGTAAAAAAAAATTATAAATATTGTACATCAATAATAGAGATATATACCTACTTTTTATTAATGTCACCAAATAGCACTTTTCCGCGCTTGGCTTTGTGGCTGTTCCCTTTCAGCTGTAGCCAGAAGGCAACTCGTCCGTGAAAACTTTTCTTATCGCTGCCCTCAAAAACTGTCCAGGTCCATCTCCTCCTGTTTTTGATATGAATTGTTTCTGAAAAAATTTTAATAGTTTATATCCAAATTTCAATTGTATTTCAAACCAATCATACTTTGAGCATATGGAAGTCTTCTTTCGATTGCCCAGAAGATTAGTCGTTTTTTCATCGTCAAGGGGACTCAAAAAAGGCTCATCAAAACGATTTCTGTTAAAACAGTCTTCCAAATGCTATGTGGGTTTGTACATCTTTCAAGAGTATTGTGAGGAAAGATATAATACAAAATTAGCGCCGCGATATGGAGGGCCATATAAGATAAAAGGATTTACATCACGTGTAATATGTAAATTGGTACATATAGCGAGCGGAAAGACAAGAACGGCCCACATAAGCGAATTAAAAGCTCAGGCAACATCAGAGGAAAACACAGACAACCAACAAGAAGTATAATTCTCCAAATCCGATTTCAGCATTTTTCAGCTAAGCCAAGACGGACAAGTTGGACCGGCCGGACAACGAGGAAGTTAAGGCGTGGCAGATTTTTGCTGAAAAAGGGCAAGGAGAAAATGCCACGCAAAGAATTTTTATACATGTATATTTTTTTTTAAACATACTGGTATGTAAAAAATAAGAGATATACAGGAGAATATCAAAATAGCAAAGTATGCTATATATACAATACATATATATACATATGCAAATATGAAATTCAAAAAAAAAAAAAAAAAGAAACAAAGAAATATATATACATGTATAAAAACACAACAAAATCAGAATGGTGCAGCAACATCATCATATGCAGAAAATTCGCGAGGCCAATGGCTCTAAAACTGTAGGAATTGCACGCTCTCAGTCGCTAGAAAAAAACAAGAGAGAATAATAAATTCAAGATCAGCGATTGGTCAATTTATACGAATACGCATAAAGGAAAGAGAAATTGCATCCGCAATATCAAAAGCGTATATAAATTGAGAAAGTGCAATCACAGCAGGTGCGGCGAATTCGCGAGAGAGCACTCACACGCATAGTGTAGGTGTGAAATGCACGCATTTAGTCAATGTATGCGAATACGCATAAAGGAAAGAGAAATTGCATTCGCAATATCAAAAGCATACATAGAGCGAGAAAGTGTATCATCACACGTACAGGCGAATCTACAAGAGAGCACTCACACGCACCGTGTAAGTGTGAGAGCATGCGAAATGCACACAATGCGTGGGTGTTAACGCACACGAAAGTGCAACGAAAGCCGAAGATGCGTAAGCAGCGGTCAAGCAGAGGCAATGCGAGGTTTCGTGGTCAACGCTGCCAAAAACGAAAATCACTTCGAAAAATTAATCATCATGAGCGCACGAAAAATCAACCGAAATGACGATGAGGCTTTGCAATTGTTGGCATCGCCATATGTGTCGGAAGAGGAGTCCGATGGCGATGAGCCGGTACCTGATGGGCCGGCCATCGTCATCTCTTCCGACGAGGGAGAGGAAGAGGACGTGGGGAGCGAGGAGGAAGAAGAATTCGGAGAAGAGGTGGAAGACGAAGAAATGGAGGTGGTAGCGGTCTCTGAGGATGAGGAATAGAGGCCGATAGTTTGGCGAGATTGTTTGCGGAGGTAGAGGAAGAGCTGAGACGCATGGGGGCGGACATAAACGACCCGGCGCAGGAACCAGTCGCCTTCATCGATTTGGTGTCTGAAAGCGAAGAAGAAGCTGAACAGTGGCAGCCAGCGAGGCCACCGACACCGCACATTCAAGCAAACCCGGCATTCTATGCCGAATTTTGCAGGCCAGATGACGTATCGTCTCCCGAACCAGAGGTAAACCCAGCGTTCTGGGAAGAGTTTTGTGAGCCGCACGACAGCGATGAGGAGCCGCCGGAGCCAGAATTCTGGCAGGAGGAGCCTGAGATGGATGAAGAGGCCACCGACGACATCCCTGTGCCACCACGGCGTGACCAGTGGATGGAGTCGGTGCGCCAGGGCGACGTGTGGGTACACCGGGCCACCACCGTATATGGGTGGGCGGAACCGGCACAACCAAACCAACAGACCGGAGCCTGCCAGGGCTAAAAAGGGCTGCAGCAGCAACAACAACAGCCGATAGCCTTCCAGGGCCAAGAAGGGCACACGGCACAACCCACACGGGACCCGCGGCGGCTGGCGCGACAAATGTCAGCGCCCGAGGAGCGCAAAGCACCAAAGAGGCCGGTGCTCAATAGGCAGCGGTCGGTGCCATTGCCTACAAGGCAACAGCGGTGGCGCGAGATCGAGGAGACAGAGTGGCCACTCGCCATCGTAATTGCGGTGCAGGCGATGGGCGGGGGATCCCGCCAAGCACAGGTGGTGTGGGTCGGCCGAGTGCGATACCGCATTCGGATGGCGAGGGGACGAGCACGGGTGTTGGAGGAGGTGCTGTAGGTTTAAGGGTAGTAAATTATATAGGTTAGATTAGGAGAAAATTTTGCAATTTAGGGAATAAGTTAGGCTTAGGAGAAAATGAAGCAAGCAAGTCGTCCCTGCCGACATTGAGTATACCCTGTACCTACTAGTTATTATATTGAATAAAGTCAAACACCCTCGAAATAGCAATTAATTTCATAAAAAAATTTCTTTAGCATGCCGCAACAGCGAACGCACGCTATCTCGCTCACTCTTTCCAGCTAGTGTCGCCTTGGCAATTCAGTTCAAAATGCACATTCGTATATCTCCGATATTTATTGTCCGATTTCGACTAAAATTGGTCAGATGATGCCACATTATTAGGTGTGCCAAATAAGAATGTGATTCCCTAAAAACTGCTCTAATAATTTGTTTTTTCTGAATTGCGGGGGCGGAAGTGGGTGTGGCAAAAATTTTAAACTCTCTTGATCTGCGTAGTCACTAGACAAATGATCGAACAACCTCAAAATCGCAATCAATTCAAAACAAAATTCCCCTTTTCATGCAGCAGCAGCGAACGCATGCTATCTCGCTCTTTCTTATCTGCCAATGCCGCCTTGGCAATTCAGTACAAAACGGATATAGCCATATCTCCGATGTTTATTGTCCGATTTTAACAAAATTTGCTGAGCTGGGACAGTTTGGGTATATAATTAAGTGTACCAAGTAGGAATACGATATCTTGAAGGCAGCCCTAGCTATCGTTTTTTTCAAATTGCGGGGGCGGAAGTGGGCGTGGCTAAAATTTGAAACAAACTTGAACTGCTTTGACATTAGACGGATGCTCACACCAAATTTGGTAGCTCTAGCTTTTATAGTCTTTGAGATCGAGTGGCTCATACGGACAGACGGACATGTCTCAATCGACTCGGCTATTGATGCTGATCAAGAATATATATACTTTATGGGGTCGGAAACGCTTCCTTCTGCCTGTTACATACATTTTAGCGACTTTAATATACCCTTTTACTCTTTGGGTACAGGGTATAAAAATATGAAATGTAGGGAATAAGTTAGTTATAGGAGAAAATCATGAAATGTAGCATAGGGAATAGTTATAAGGCATAGATTAAGAAAAAAATGAGAAAAATAAAAAATAATGCAAATGAAAAAAGAGAAAAGATGCAGAATGAGCCAAACATGTTAATAAGTACATGTTTTGTTTGAAAAGATGCTCAATATCTGCCAAAGAGATACGAAAAGAAGCTTCGATGAATCGCCAATTTGAAAAGATGCCTACAATGGCCAACAAACAAGATGCGAGCCGAGCCAAAAAAAAAAAATAAAACAAAACAAAAAAATATATGAATAATACCTATAAAATGATGAAACGGAAGTAATAAGCTACATAAACATAAATGTTGAGGGAGGGGAGGCATTGGTCTCCCGAAGAAAGGGGGGAATGTGAGGAAAGATATAATACATCTTACCACACAAATACATGAAATACATAAAATATGCTTAATAATACATATTACCACACAAGTACATGAAACACATAAGCTATGTTATTTATAAAATCACTCCCTCACATTTTATCGAAATATATGTGTACATGATATACACAATGTTGCTCGCCCAGCCAATATGTGCAAACGTATGTTAGCAACATATCGTGTGTTAGCAACATGGCGAGAGCTTAGCAACATCAAAAGCTAAGCAACATCGCAAGCATTAGCAACATAAGCTGAGCGCTCATTGAGCGTACGAACGTTCGGTTTTTTGCCGAACGTCTCTGGGGTTCCATGGTTAGGCTAGTGTTTGCAATCAAAAAATCTTACGTTTGTCCCATCTATGTATTGTATAGTTAGTGAATTTTGTATAATTTTGAAGTTACAACCATTGTACATTTTTGTTAGTATTTAAATAGCTCATAAATTGTTATTGTTTATTAATTTGGTTTGATTGGGGTTCATTGGTTTGGGAATTTTTATACCCTGTACCCATAGGGTAAAAGGGTATATTAAAGTCGCTAAAATGTATGTAAGAGGCAGAAGGAAGCGTTTCCGACCCCATTAAGTATATATATTCTTGATCAGCATCGACAGCCGAGTCGATTGAGACATGTCCGTCTGTCCGTAGGAACACCAAGATCTCGGAGACCATAAGAGCTAGAGCTACCAAAATTGGTGTGAACATCCGTCTAGTGTCTACACAGGTCAAGTTTGTTTGTTTGTTTGTCAAATTTTGAGCACTCCCACTTCCGCCCCCGCAAATAAAAAAAGAAAATTTTAAAATGAATTTACTAGAGCTGTATTAAAGATATCGAATTCTTATTTGATGGACATAATTATATAGTCAGGCTGTACTAACTGACCAAATTTCGTTCAAATCGGACATTAAACATCGGAGATATAGCCATTTGCATTTTGTACTGAATTGCCAAGGCGGCATTGGCAAATAAGAAAGAGTGAGATAGCATACGTTCGCTGCTGCTGCATGTAAAAGGGAACTTCGTTTTTAATTGATGGCGATTTCGAGAGTGTCTGAACTTTTGTTTAATGCCTATGCAAACTAAGATAGTTTAAAAATTTTGCCACGCCCACTTTCGCCACCGCAATTTAGAAAAAACGAAAAGGAATCACATTCTAATTTGGCACACCTAATAATGTGGCCAAAATGCATAATCTGACCATATTTAGTCGAAAACGGACAATAAAAATCGGAGATATACGTTTTATACTGAAACATCAATTGCAAGATTGACTGTGGCAAGTGTGAGCGAGTAAGCATGTTGCGCCATATTGAAGGAAATTTTATATTGAATTGTATTAAAACTGATTCAGCTCTATTTAATATAACAAGTTGGTACAGGGTATACTCAATGTCGGCAGTAACGACTCGCTTGCTTCATTTATTTTTATACCCTTGCAAGGGTATATTAATTTTGGTCAGAAGTTTGCAACGCACAGAAGGAAGCGTTTCCGACTATATAAAGTATATATATTCTTGATCAGCACGACGAGCTGAGTTGATATAGACATGTCCGTCTGTCCGTCTGTCTGGATCAACAGCTTCTCCTCCGAAACCCTTAAAGCTACAGAGCTGAAATTTTGCACCCAGGCTTCTTTTTGCTGCAGGCATTGTATATCTCGGAATCATCCCGATCGGATGACTATATCATATAGCTCCCATAGGAACGATCGGTCAAGAATAGAATTAAACTTCAATAACTTTGTTGTTTTTTAATCAATTGTTACGAAATTTGGGGTTCCTAAGTTTAATACACCTCTAAACATATCCACCAAGTTTGATCAGAATCGGTTGACTATATCATATAGCTCCCATAGGAACGATCGGTCAATAATATAGTCTTAGAGCAATAACTTGGATGTTTTGAAAGCGATTGTGACGAAACTTGGTTTTCGGAAGTTTAGTATATATAGAAATGTCTGTGCTAAGTTTCAGACAAATCGGTCAAATATATGCTATAGCTCCCATAGGAACAATAGGGCCAAAAAAATTTTTTTTTTCGAAATCATTTTTTTCTCATGCTACAAACATTTAATGTAGGTTTGACTTGTTTTATATGCTTTCTAATGATTTTGTAACATTATAAATGTGTATATATTTAAATTGTTAAATAACAGTTTGCAAGGGTATACGAACTTCGGCACGGCCGAAGTTAGCCCATCCTTCTAGTTTTATTTATTTTTGGGACGAATATTACATGTGAAATTTATACATACATATGTAAGTTAATACCTAAAGTTATGCCGTAAATTAAGTAGTGCCTAAAATAATGCTATACTTGTATTACAACAGATTATCTATTCTATTTAGTCTGGTTGTCCGTTCTTGGTCAAGTAGTCCAATAACTGATTATTTCTTGTAAGCGTGGCAAGATGTAATTGGTGGAATTACATCGTATGACTTTTGGGTCTTCGTATTTCAATAAGCGTGGGTTAAGCAGGGACTTAAATTAGTACAGTCAGTTAAAGCCAAAAGCTCGATAAGAGAAGGTCGACTTGTTGTAATTATCTAAAGCACATGGCGCTGTTAATAAATAATGAAATAAATAATTTTACTAAAATAACTACTAAATAACTAAATAAATGATTATATTAAAAATACAAAAAAATAAAATTAAAATGTTTAACTGGCGCCCGAGCAGGGACCGCGAGACGAAAAATAAAATCGCGGCCAAACAAATTTTTATACCCTGTACCCATGGGGTAAAAGGGTATATTAAAGTCGCAAAAATGTATGCAACAGGCAGAAGGAAGCATTTCCGGCCCCATAAAGTATATATATTCTTGATCAGCATCAACAGCCGAGTCAATTGAGACACGTCTGTCTGTCCGTATGAACGCCAAGATCTCGGAGACTATAAGAGCTAGAGCAAACTAATTTGGTGTGAACATGCGTCTAATGCATACACAGATCAAGTTTGTTTCAAAACGAATTACTAGAGCTGTATTAAAGATATCGTATTCTTATTTGACACACCAAATCAAATACCCAAACTGCTTCACCTGACCAAATTTTGTTCAAATCAGACAATAAATATCGGAGATATACCTATATGAGTTTTCACTGAATTGCCAAGGGGACATTGGGTGGCAAGACTGAGCGAGACAGCATGTGTTCGTGTTATGCAGCTGTTGCTGCATATATGGCAGAATTTTGCATGAAATTGATGGCGATTTCAAGGATATTATATTTTATTAAATATATCTAGTTCTTACAGGGTATACTCAATGTCCCTGCCGACATTGAGTATACCCTGTACCAACTATATATATTAAATAAAGTCGAATACCCACGGGATAGGAATCAATTTAATTCAAAATTCCCTTTAACACGCAGCGACAGCGAACGCATGCCATCATGCGCTTCAGTACAAAACGCTTTTAAGTATATCTCCTATATTTATTTTCCGATTTCGACTAAATTTGATCAGATGATGCATATTAGCCCCACTATTAGGTGTGCCAAATAAGAATGTGATTCCTTAATAACTGCTCTAGTAATAAGTTTTTTATAAATTGTGGAGGCGGAAATGATCGTGGCAAAAATTTTTGTCTGTGTTGACCTGCGTAGTCACTAAACAAATAATCGAACACCCTCAAAATCGCAATCAATTCAAAACAAAGGTCTCTTTTACATGCAGCAGCATTTCTCTTTCTTACCTGCCAATGCCGTCTTGGCATTTCAGTACAAAGAAGAACATGATTTGGCAAAGTCTTTCCCGAAATTAAATTTTTCACCACAATCAGATTCGCATGCAGGAAAATCCACTAATTCTTTCTTTGCTCCTAATTAAAAATATGACACTTCCATGTCAAGTTTTAATATTTCTCTCTTTTCAACTAACCAGAAAAGGGAACTCTTAGAAATAATTAAAACAATAGTTCAAAATCTGTCAAGTCCAAAACTAGAAGAGGATGAAGATATTCAGGTAGACTTTACTCATAGATCAGATGAGCCCGAAAGAATTCCAGATGTCGTCAAATGTCTAAGCGAGTTTTAAGGGAAAACTGGTGAATTCAGTTCCTGGAGGAAAGCAGTTGATAGAGTACTTCTTATGTATGGAAAAAAAAGACACCAAAATATTATGCCATATTGCACACAATTCGAAATAAAATTATTGGGGAGGCCGATGCAGCTTTAGAAGCTTATTGGACTCCTTTAGATTGGATTAAAAGAATGCCTCATCTAACATTATTTTGATAAAAAAGATATTAGCACACTTGAATATCAGATGTCAGTACTCGTTTAAAGAAATGACTGCGTCGAAGAGTTATATCACAAAGTATACACTTACCTTTCATTGATATTAGATAAAATCGATTGTCTTGAATCCGATTGCTACCGAGACAAAACTTTAGATACATTCATAAGAGGACTTAACTTTTGAGTGTAAAAAAACAGACAAGCTTGCCCCAGGCACTCCATATGTGCTTAAAACTGAGTAATATGAATCTCAGAGCAAACTATTGTAGCAAGTTCTATCGAGTGATCACTGTACACAGTGAAGCATATAAATAATGCATTGCTGGATATTGCTGAATTAACAATAATAACACAAGCGACCAGCAATGTAACATGATACATCCTCACTCTTGCATATATCCATATATGCATATTTAGCTTACGTTAGCATTTATGACATAAGCAGACCGCTCCTCTGCCGGCGTCACTGGCAGCGCAGCTACGCGGTCTTAGCTAAGTAAACTCTTTGTTAAGAACCAACAATTCATTCTATAAGATTCAATTCAAGACACATGTAGAAAATAGAACATTCTATTATAATCTATACAAGACACATGAAGTGAACACATTCAATATACATACAGTGAACATTAATATTAATAAAAGAATAAATAATTAAACAATCAAACAAAAAGACTTGAACTATTTCATTGGATACAAAAATGGGAAATATTTAATTCTTGGATGCGAACGGGATCTATTTAATACATGGCGACCGTAACGCAGGTCAACTGACCTGGAAATCTGCAAAGGAAATATTAATAAAACAGCAACAATTATAACAACAATACATGGATACGTTTTCGGCATGGAATTAAAACAACAATAACAGCAACAATTATAATACATGGCATGGAGACAAAAATACAATGGAGGAAAAAGTGGAAAATAAATTGGCCAAAAATATAAAAACCTGAGTGAGTAGAGTGAGAGCATGGCAAGGAGAGGTGGTGTACAAAACAAAATCAACAAAAGAATAGCACACATCAAGTGGCTACTCTACACAAATTCAGTACCCCCTCCATGGGCAACTGCCCAAAAATTGCAAAAAGAACTTGACTTTTTAAAGTCAATTGTGAAAAACAAAAAGCCAACTGCTCCTCCTCACTCAGAGGCGAAGGCCATACGAAATATTGCCAAAAAACTAATAATCAATATTCCTCCAGTAACAGTGCCACTACCAAAAAGAAAAGAAGAGTGCCCTGAAGACTGCCCTGGACCTCTATGGAGTGTATTCTGTGAATACACATGTTGGAAAAAATCTGGTGCGAGGACCGGCACCGGTACCGCCTGAGCCCATAGGCCCAGGACAGCAGCAGCAGAGACGACACAGCGTGAAAAGCAGGCCGCTTTTTACGCCACCGATGGAGCATCAGCGTGCCAAACCGGCGACGACCAGCTGATGCCCGAAAGAGGGTACAGGAGACAAGAAAAATATTTATCAACACAAACACAAAAAACACTTATTATCAACACAAACACCTACATGAAATTTAAAAAAAAAAATGTTAAAATTTATTATAAGCTAAACGTATAAGAAACACACAAAAAAAAAAAAAACAATTGTAAAACAAAACATTGTTAAATTGAGCGGAACCATTTCCGATCAATAAGAGCATAGCCTGTAAAGCTATGCGCAAAATTAGGTAGGGTGGTGTAAAGGAAAATTTTTCTATATAAATATACAAAAGTTTTCTTAAAAATTGTCTCGAATTTTATATGTTTGATAATAGTATAAATAAGTTTGATGATTCAACCACAAATTTGATAATTGATAAAAAATCCAAAATGGGATTGATAGACACGAAGACAGTGGACTCCACTGCCAACGTGATAAATAAAGTTGAATCATCAAACGTTGATTTAAGCATTACTAATGCACTTTTAATGACCATGGTTGTCATCTTGCTCGCGTATACATATATTGTTCAAGGCATACAGGCTGCACAATAAATGCATTACAAAATGAAGCAAGCAAGTCGTCCCTGCCGACATTGAGTATACCCTGTACCAACTAGTTATATTAAATAACATAAAATATCCTCGAAATCGTCATCAATTTCATGCAAAATTCTCTTTAACATGCAGCAACAGCAAACGCATGCTGTCTCGCTCACTCTTGCCAGCCAATGTCGCCTTGGCAATTCAGTGCAAAACTTATATAGGTATATCTCCGATATTTATTGTCCGATTTCGACAAAATTTGGTCAGCTGGTCCAGTTTGGGTATATAATTAGGTGTGCCAAGTAAGAATACGATATCTTTAATACAGCTCT
This sequence comes from Drosophila austrosaltans, assembly GCA_035045865.1. Taxonomy (NCBI): domain Eukaryota; kingdom Metazoa; phylum Arthropoda; class Insecta; order Diptera; family Drosophilidae; genus Drosophila; species Drosophila austrosaltans. Next base: position 170,672 of record JAWNOQ010000147.1, read on the forward strand.
AGTAATACGTTTTCCCGATTTGCGGGGGCGGAAGTGGGCGTGGCAAAAATTTGAAACAAACTTGATCTGTGTACACACTAGACGCATGTTCACACCAAATTTGGTGGCTCTAGCTCTTATAGTCTCCGAGATCTAGGTGTTCATACAGACGGACGGACAGACGGACAGACGGACGGACGGACAGACGGACATGTCTCAATCGACTCGGCTGTTGATGCTGATCAAGAATATATATACTTTATAGGGTCGGAAGCGCTTCCTTCTGCCTGTTACATACATTTTAGCGACTTTAATATACCCTTTTACCCTTTGGGTACAGGGTATAAATATAACTTCAACTGCACATCATCACCAAACTGTAGGAACTGTGGAGCGAAGCCACCGAACACTTAACGAGTTCATACGTTCATACATTTCAGTTGACAAAACTGACTGGGATGTATGGATAAGATACTTCCGCATATTGCTTTAATACAACACCCTCTATGGCACATGATTATTGTCCATATGAGTTAGTTTTTGGTAAAGCCTCAAACTTGCCAAAACATTTCAATACTACTTTTTTCTTCATCGTGGATAGACGTGTTTTTCTGTGCTCCTGCATAATTTCTTTTATTTCGGTTTTAAACTCACCGCGCCTGCCTAAAAATTCAGCTAATAATTTAGCAAATTAAATATTGACATTATTCTGTCATTTAAATTTTTGTCATTGCGCTTTTTGTTTATATTAACTATACAAAAGCAAAATCAAAGCATTGAACTTAATATTTGAAAAAACAACAAAACTTTTTACAGCAGTGTTGTTGTTTTTGTTATTCTTTGCTCTTGCGTTTGTACCTTTTACCGCTTTAATACCACTCTCGCGCTATCGCCAACGCATTGTTGTTGCATGTGCAGTGCTGTTGGCTCTCCCGCTCTCTTTTTTTCTAATTTCTTTTATTCGCGCTCGCATCTATCTGTCTCGCGTACAAGTGATACGTGTATTTGTGTAGTGCTTAGTTCTCTTAGTTCTTGCACTAAATTTCTCTGCGAGTTTGACCCCAGTGTCGAATTTGCTTAATAAATCTGAGTGAGTTTTTTCTTTGGCCTTTTCGATATTTAATTTTTTTTATAAATTTTTGAGTTGTAATTAAATGTAAAAAATGTCTGTCTGCTCAAGCAAAAAGTGTTTGAACCCTCCTTCACCCCATAACGCGTTTCTTTCCTGTTGGCTGTGTGACAATGTCATGCACGTTAAATGTGCTGGCTACACGGCCAGAGTAAGGGATTGTTTGGAGCAAAAAGGGGGGCTCAAATGGGGTTGTGACTCATGCCGAGAGGTTGAGATCGAAATTAGAGTGTTTATGAGGCAAACCAGGGATAGATTGAAGAAATTGTCATCTGGTTTTCGTAAACTCTGCGATGAGTTCAATGCTGTGGAGAACGAATTTAGCAGCTATAAGCTGTTAAATGAGTCTCCAAAGCGTAAGAAAACTAGTATGCGCAATCTGTCCTTGCCTGTGCCCAATCCCGCCTCGGCCGTAGTTCCACAATCTCCTTCACTGCTCACTGTGACAAATCCTCCGCAGCTTATTTCGTTTACCACCCCCATTTCTCAAGGTGGTCGCAAGGACGAGGCTATCTCCGTTTCTCCAGGAAATGGTCTCTCTTTGCAGACGAATAAAGCTGTAGTTTCCGAAAAGTCCGGGCAATTATCAATAACTGTTGATATTGCCGATAGTAGTCCAGTTGGAGGTGCAATACCGGACACGCAAGCGGATTCAATCGTGGTCGCTGACGCTGCGGTTGATTTGCGGCCTGGTTCCTATAAGCCTTTAACTGGAGTTCCACCTAAGAAACATATATTTGTTTCAAGGCTTGATCCCGAACATTCGTCGGATGATGTCTTAGCTTTTATTAAGACAAAAATTCAAGCTCATCACTATAAAGCTAAAATAGCGGTGGAAAAATTTCAATTTAAATATTCGAGGGAGATATCCTCCTTTAAAATAAGTGTCCCAGTTGAACTGTTTGACAGTATATGTCATAGCAGTTTTTGGCCGGATCACATTTTAGTAAAAGAATACACGGCCAAAAAGAAAGCTCGGGATCCGGTTAGGCTTTCTATCCCATCTAACTCCTCATCTTCCGGAATATCAGCATCGGCTGGTGTTCCAAAAAACTAATCTCGTCCCTTCATCTGGCCTATCAGAACGTGAGAGGACGTAAATCTAAGCTTCCTAGACTCTATTTAGATAGTTTTGCATTTGAATTTAAAATTTTAGTGTTTACTGAGACATGGTAAAAGCCCGATATTACGATGCATCTGTTCTTTCCGCAAAATTTTCAATTTTTAGATGTGATCGGACTTCTCGTGTAGGCGGAGGAGTTCTGATTGCAGTTGACTCGGCCTTAACTTCTGACCAAATTCATTCACCGGACATTCTGGAGATTGAGTTTGTTAGTGTTAAGGTCAGATTCAAGTCTTTCTCTGTCTACATTACTTGTTCTTACATCCCGCCACAATCCGACATGGCGGTGTACGCAAAACATTTAGGTTCTATTCGATATATTTCTTCATTGCTTTCTGATAGAGATATCTTAATCGTCTTTGGTGACTTTAATTTACCAGAAATAGCATGGTCTCAATCTGATGAATCTACTTTGTTGCTTTCTTCTAAATCTCACTGCTTCGTTGATGGCCTTTTTGAGCTATCATTAGCTCAAATAAACCCTGTGCGAAATAACATAGGCAGATCCTTAGATCTGATATTTGTGTTGGATTCCACCAACTGTGCAGTTACTAGAACCGACCCTCTAGTCTTGCCTGAAGACAATTTTCATCCTACTTTGGATTTATCTGTAGATCTGTCGTTTCGTGCACCGATTGTTGGTGTCAGTCCTGTGATTAAATCTCGTAATTTTCGCAAGACTAACTTTGTTAAACTGAATGAGCTCATTCTGAGAACTGACTGGTCATCCTTATACAGTTGCTCAAACATGGATCTTGCTATCTCGTTGTTTTATGATACTCTTGGTTCGCTTTTTAAGGTTTGTGTCCCACTGAGGACTCCAGTGTCGTCTCACCGACCTCCCTGGTTTTCTCGTGAGCTATCCAACTTAAAAAATGTCAAATCCAGATATTATAAAAAATACAGGAAATCGGGACGTTCTTCAGACTTTGCTCTTTACGCAGTTGCTCGCTCCAATTTTATGTTGCTTAACAAGCACTGCTATAATAATTACCTCAATCGTTGTAAGCTTGAGTTTTTCCGTGATCCTAAACAGTTTTATAGCTTTGTGAATTCTAAACGTAAGATGGTTGTCCACCCATCAATGTTATCGTTTGAAAATAATATAGCGGACTCTGATCAAGCGATTGCTGATTTGTTCGCTGATTTCTTCACAACAACATATTCCTCAACGGAATACCGAGCGAATCTGTCGTATCCTTATCAGATAAAAAGGCCTAATTGTATTTGTAGTCCTTCGATCGATGAAAGTTCGCTTCTTAGCGTGCTTAATTTAGTAAAACCTGTGTACACACCTGGTCCTGATGGAATACCTGGTTGTGCACTCAGATTTTGTGCTGAGGCTCTATGTAAGCCACTTCAAAAACTTTTTTTCTTGTCCGTTAAATCTTGTCATTTCCCTTCTATATGGAAGGAATCTTATATAATTCCTCTTCATAAAAATGGTAAAAAGTCCGAAGCATCCAATTATAGGGGTATTTCTAAATTGTCCGCTATTCCTAAAGCATTTGAAAAGTTAATCACTTCTCAATTGCAACATTTTTGTAGATCTATTATTTCACCATCTCAACATGGGTTTGTGAAACGTAGATCTACTACCACTAACCTATTAGAATTTACATCTTTAACGATCGAAGGATTTAGGAACGCAAGACAAACTGATGTCATTTATACTGATTTCAGCAAGGCTTTTGATTCTGTTAATCATACACTTCTTCTTTTAAAATTAAACAAAATTGGCTTCCCAAGCCCTTTAATTTGTTGGATTCGTGAATACCTGACAGACAGAACACAGAAAGTTCTATTCAAGTCTTCAAGTTCAAGGACCATCCAAGAAACTTCGGGGGTGCCTCAGGGTAGTCATTTGGGACCACTGCTATTCACACTTTTTATCATCTCATGTATGCAGATGATGTAAAGCTTTGTCTCAGCTACAGAGACATTATATCACCTTCACGGTTGCAGTCTGACCTCCAAAACTTTCAATCTTGGTGTCGACACAACTTTTTAAACCTAAACACATCTAAATGCAAGGTCATGACTTTTTTCAGAAATACTCCTCAGTTGATTACCTACTTTCTTAATAACGTTCCATTAACCAGACTTAATGAGATGATTGACTTGGGAGTACTTATGGACCATAAATTGACTTTTAAGTCCCATATAAGCACTACTGTCGGAAAAGCCATGGGTGTTCTTGGGTTTGTTAAAAAATGGTCAAAGGAATTTGACGATCCATATACTACCAAAGTTCTTTACACCTCATTGGTTCGTCCAATTTTGGAATATGCATATGGTCACCCCAATACGATTCACATAAAGCAAGAATAGAATCAGTTCAAAAACAGTTCCTTCTCTTTGCTCTTCGTGGTCTGAACTGGGATCGTAATATCAACTTACCTTCGTACTCTAGTAGACTTCTTTTACTTGACCTTCCTTCCCTTACTAATCGTAGATTAATGCTTGGCGTCATATTTATGCACAAGCTCCTTAATGGGGATATAGACTCTCCCGAGCTATTGAACCGAGTAAAACTAACAGTTCCTTGTAGACCTACTAGAAACTATATTCCTCTAACACTTCCACGATGTACTACTAACTACCTAATGTATGAACCTTTTCGAGTTCTTTGTTCTGATTATAATCGTCTTTATCATGTAATCAGTTCAGAGCTCTCTATTCCTTCACTAAAAACTTCTATCCTTTCCTATCTAGCACGTAATTAGCTATAGTTTCGCTTTTTGTCTGTGTTTTGTGAATTGTCCCCGCGACTAGAGCCGTGCGTTATGCGGCTTGCGCCCCTCGGTCGGTTGGGCGGGAGGTGTGGGCAATTAGTGCTCCCGTTGGGATTCGCGCGTAAAAAACAAAAAAAAAAAAAAAAAAAAAAATACAATAAACAGAATTAACCCACTCTATAATATTGATGACTATGCTAAAGAATCAAAGTTCAGATTAGAACAGGCTTATAAACGAGCCAGAATAATGTTAGAACAGCATAAATTCAAAAATAAAGAGTTATATGATAGGAAGATAAATAATATAGAACTAGCAATAGGAGATAGAGTTTTGTTAAGAAACGATACAGGTCATAAATTGGAAACTAAGTATTTAGGTCCATATATAATAGAAGAAATAGAAAGTAGAGATAATGTTATAATAAAAGATAGTAAGAATAAAAAACAGGTAGTACATAAAGATAGGTTAAAGATTTTTAATTCCTAATTGGTTAATACATATAAATCAAAAAAAAAAAATTTCTTTATTGAATAATATATAATTTTTACAATTTTCTAATATTTTCTAAACATTTTTTTTTCTACTATATTTCATCAAATTTAAAAAAAAAGAGAGTAAAAAAAAATATATATATAATAATAATAAATATAATAATTAATAAATAAGTCAAACATAATCAAATTTTAAAATAACTCCATAAATTACGTTATTTTTCTAAAGGAGGGGGATGTAGCATGTTCTATCGAGTGATCACTGTACACAGTGAAGCATATAAATAATGAATCGCTGGATATTGCTGAATTAACAATAATAACACAAGCGACCAGCAATGTAACATGATACATCCTCACTCTTGCATATATCCATATATGCATATTTAGCTTACGTTAGCATTTATGACATAAGCAGACCGCTCCTCTGCCGGCAGCGCAGTGAACATTAATATTAATAAAAGAATAAATAATTAAACAATCAAACAAAAAGACTTGAACTATTTCATTGGATACAAAAATGGGAAATATTTAATTCTTGGATGCGAACGGGATCTATTTAATACACTATGCTCACAATACATATCGAAATCAAACACATAAACCATATAGAATTTCTAATCAGCCGTTTCATCAAATGCGAAGTTTTAATAATGTTTCCTATTCCCAGTTGTCTAATTTTCCACAACACCTGGGCAAGGGGTTTAACATTGATCAACAACAGAGACAATATTTTATTCCACAACAACACTTAGGAAAACCCGCATTTTCACTTAAGCCACCACCGCCAGGAGATAACAGCCGATTAATTCAAATAAGACAGTATAGAAATCCACCATAAGGGAATTTAGCGAATAATTACCAAGATAGGAGACAACAAACTCAACCCTCTAATAGTCACCAAGGAGTTCATATTACAGAAACATTTAATAGTTCCATGTCCCACATTGAAGATCTACAGTATGAATACGAGGATGTAGAAGAACCCTCGCTTGACTTAGAGAACCCTACTGATGATATTAATTTTTTAGATTAAAGTGTTCCTCTTTGCCGTATTTTTCGTTTACCATGACAAAATGGTTACAAATTAAAGTTTTTATTAGATACTGGATTAAACAAAAACTATGCCAGAAATTTAATACAAAACCCAATTCCAAACGAAAAATCTTTTGTAGCAAATTCGATAGGAGGAAGCATTCCTATTACAGATTATTCTTTTATACAAATACTTGATCCAGAGATATCAAAACAAAGGTTCTTTATATTACCAACTTTGGAAACATTTAATGGTATCATTGGAAATGATACACTTAAATTTTTGAATGCCATAATTTATATCCAAAATTATTTTTTTACTTTTTTCTTTTCTTTTTTTTTTATTTTCTAACTAAGCACAACTACCCGTTAAAGCAAATCGAACTAAAGGCGGTGTCCCACATATGTACAATTACGTCTTAATCATTTAACATCAAGAACGATGGTTAAGAAATTGTCCTACGCTTTTTGCGTCTTTTGACCCTGACAAAAGACTAACCTCTATAACAAATTTCAAAGCAGAAATACGAACAAGAACAGAGCTACCAATTTACTCAAAGTCATATCTGCATTTACTGCAGGTACTTTTATGAATTCTGCTACTGGTATTTGGTGGTTAATGTCAGGAGTAATTGACCTAGAGTTACTGAGCACTTGAGGAAAGATAGTTGGAGAGGAATATTTGGAGGGAATATTTGATCGTATATTGCCTTATAGGCAATATTTTTAGAAGCGTTTTGATTGTTTTTGCTCATGGTGTTTAATCGAAGACAGGCGGCTAGTAGCTGCCTGCTTCCAAGCTTACTTGTTTCTAACTTTGTTGTTGTTGTTTTATGGCTCACTTGTTTATTGCACTTAGAAAGTGCGTGGGAGACAACTGCTCGCAGTTAGCTGTATTCTAGGAGCACTGAAATTTCACTGCACTGTATGGAAGCAGGAACGCGACTAGAACTCCAGTTGGCTTAAGACTGCATGCAATCCCACGCGATCGAATGCCCTTTCAAAATCTGTCGCTAAAATAGAGATTTGATTTTTGGCGGAAAGGGCGTTCGACACGAAGTGTTGGATTCGCAGCAAAGCATCAGAGGTGCTCTGCTGTCGCTTAAAAGCTACTTGGTTCGGTGAGAATAAGTTGTTGCGAGTGATGAACCACATCAGACGAGTGGCAATTATTTTTTCAACTGTCTTTCCTGCTGGAAAGTAACAATATTGGACGTAAACTCTTGACTTCGTTTGCAGGCTCATTTGGTTTGGGAATCGGAATTATTATGGCGCTGCGCCACGTATGTGGATATGTGCCTGTCTGGAGCATGGTGTTATAAATATGAAGTAATATATCTTTCATAGATAGGGGCGTGTTTTCAAGCATGGGATAAGAAATCCTGTCCGCTCCAGGAGTTTTACCTTTAGCAGATTGAAGTGAAGCTTTGAGTCCTATTAGGGAGAACGGGAATTCAAGCAGCTTTGCAGAGCTGGATAGTGATGACGGAAAATATATTTTGTTTTTGAACACATTTTTTTGTTGTACGTATTCGGACAAAAAGTTTTCGTCGCTTGAATAGTTGGACCAGTGTTTACCGAATAATTCTGCCATATCAAATGGAGATGTGATTACATTATTATTTGAGTTGAAGCATTTTATTTGAGTGGGTGGGGAGCCAGCTAGGCTTCGTACATCAGCCCACAGCGTTTTTGGGGAAGATGATGGACAGATTTTTGAAGTAAAGGATTGAAGAGTGCTGTGTTTAGATACAAGTAAGCTCTTTTTAAAAATAGAGTTAGCTATTAAGGTGTTTTGGGACATATGTATTTAACCTGAAGTTATGACGGAGCTGCTGCTTATTACTAGTTCTTGTAACTCTTTAGTTTACCATGGAACTATGGTTCTGTGAGGCACTCTCCTACTTTGGGGAATACTACAATTAGCCGCTGCTCTAACACCTTTAGTTAGGTATGCAACCTGATGGTTTAGCGAGCGGGGCTCCCAGTTTTTAGCGATTTCGCAGCAGTAAGCCCCGTTTTGTATTTCGGTAGGGGTAGAGTCTTGACAGTCCGAAGATTCAAGGAAACCGATATGAAAATAGGGTAAAGGTCGGTGCCGTGCAGGTTATCTGCTATGGACCATTTACATTTCTGTAGGATTTGGGCTGAAGCAAGAGAAAGATCTATGTGAGTGAAAGAAGCGTGTGAGGAGAAATGAGGATAGCCATCATTTAGCAGAAGCAAGTTCGATAATGAAAGGACACTTTCGATTTTTTTTCACCAAAAAAAAAATCACCAAGTACTAGGAGTGGGCTTGAAACAGGGTTGATTATGTTCAAAATCTCAATACTTGAAAAGCTTTGGCAGGGGGGTATATAGATATTATTGATTGTTACGTGATTATTAAGCTTTAATAAAAGAGATGAGTAGAGTAGATTACTGGAAGGAAAAGTGCATTCGTGGGGAATATGTCGCTTGATCAGTGTGCCTATGCCTTGTTTGGCGGTAGATTGTGAGAGTGATTGGAAAATTAGCCCACGTAGGGTTTAGGGCAAATGAAGTTTCTATAATTATACGGTAGATGCGTTTCTTGTAAACATAAAATACCTGAATTATGTTCCCTTATAAGTAGCAATAGTTCGTAGTAGTTATTAATTATTCCGTTTGTATTCCATTGAATAATCTTAATTATTAATGAAGCAAGCAAGTCGTCCCTGCCGACATTGAGTATACCCTGTACCAACTAGTTACATTAAATAAAGTCGAACATCATCGAAATCACCATCAATTTAATACAAAATTCAGTTTAACATGCCGCAACAGAGCACGCATGCTATCTCGCTCACTCTTGCAAGCCAATGCCGCCCCTAGTGTTTCAGTATAAAACTTATATGCGAATATCTCCGACACTTATTGTCCGATTTCGACTAAATTTGATCAGCTGAAGCAGTTTGGTGTTCCAAATAAAAACACGATATCTTTTATATAGCTCTTGTAATTAGTTTTTTCTGAATTCCGGGGGCGAAAGTGGGCGTGGCAAAAATTTGATACAAACTTGATCTGTCTATGCAGTAGACGGATGTTCACACCAAATTTGGTAGCTCTAGCTCTTATAGTGTCTGAGATCTAGGTGTTTATACGGACGGACATGTCTCAATCGACTCGGCTAGTGATGCTGATCAAGAATATATATACTTTATGGGGTCGGAAACGCTTTCATCTGCCTGTCACATACATTTTGGCGACTTTAATATACTCTTTAACCCTATGGGTACAGGGTATAAAAATGTGCAATAAGACCAGATATTGTATGTTTGAAAAAATTGGATGAAATGAGGAGAAAGCGTGAAAAAATCAGGCTTCATCCATAGACTCACTGGAGTCGCCTGGACTTAGTGAGGCGTTTAGTTTAGATTTATTTCTTAGAGAATGTGACCCGAAGGGGTCAGCTGTACTTTTTGACGAAGATTTTTGGTTTGAAATTTCGTTGGAAGATGATAGATTAGTGATGTCTGTAGGATTTGTTTTGTTGTTTTTGCGCCAGGCAATTTTGAGACCGAGGATATTTTTTGGGATGAGAAGGCAGAAGTACCTGCTGAATATTTAGTTGCTGTTACAGCTGAGGTAGACCGATGTGGTTGTTTTATTAGAATCCGTATTTAAATTGAAAGAGGAGGAAGCAAAAACAGCGAAGCTATCTGCTGGTGTTGTTGTTGTGGACATTTTGCGATTTCAATTCGTTGACAATTTCGTTTTCTGGTATTTCATTAAGGTAGGGAGCGAAAATTGTCCCTTTAACTTTATTAAGGGTATCGTGAAGTTTGCATGTGATCTCACAGATTCCAGGGAGCTGTTTGACCTTAATGAACTTTTCAGCAACTGGCTTAGAATTCACTATCATGAGAAGGTTGCCATCACGAAGTGTAGAGATTGATTTAAAGTCTCTGCTTATTAAATTGAGTTCATGGGGAACAGCGAAACATGAGAAACTTTTTAGAAGTAAATTAATAAAACAAAAAGAAGAGAGGTGTCATGGGACACCCAGATGAAACGAAGTTTCTTTCGATTAAGGGTGTGAGAGCTGCTTTTTTCATGCAATTTTGAAGAAAACTATATTTTAATTAATACTTAAACAAATTTTTTTATATATTTTTGAAAACAATATACATGTGTATGTACATATTTCGAAATACTCCGCCCAACAGGAAACCATTTAAAAAAAGTAGCTCAAATGCCACGTTGATCCGAATAGCAAAAACCAAATCTTATTTGACCTGTAAGACTTCAGCCCATACAATGAACTATAAAAAATTTAAAATTCCAAAAAAATGAATTTTTTACAGATTTGATAAAAGTCACTTTTTCGACCCACTTTGGGAGACCATTTAGCTAAAAAAAAAAAACAACAAAGCGATCACAATTATATTAGTTGAGATAGGTTTTTATATAATAAAGATATTCGTCGGGGCAGAGAAAAAGGGTCGGGTTCGCGAATCCGAGCAGAGGTCGTACATATGTGCGAGTTTGTGGGCAGCGAGACGCACAAGTAAATGCACAAGTAAATATCAAAGAAGCTAACTTCGGCTCTGCCGAAGTTTGTATACCCTTGCAGCAAATTAATTGGTATAAATGTTTAACAAAATAAAAAAAAAAAACAAAAAAGAAAAAAACAATTCTAAAAATTTTCACTTCTTCACCGAGCGAGCATTGGAACCATCAAACACCGAGCCGATCGTGGCACCGATCTCTACATACTACGCCACCGTCCTTACTAAACTAGCGTAAGCTAATTCGACATACATATATGCATACCCATTGCATCTCGCTCTTTCAATTTCGTTTTGTGTAAGAACACAACACAAATATTTCTGTCTCTCTCTCACACCCCGTGGTGGTTGAATTTTTGCAGATGCATGTGTGAGCGTGAGCATTAAAATACATTTAATTTCTATCAAATATGATTATTGTTTGTAACCTTAATAATTATCCGATCTTGTTCAAACTTGGTGTAGGGTGTGTGGGTAAAAAATGAATTTAGATGCAACAACAAAAAAACAATAATTTTATATACAGTGAATGTCACTGAAAATCGTACAGCAACTTATTTCTTGCATTTTGTTAGCTCATTGCTAAACTAACAATTGGATGCATGCAAATTATAGTTTTACATAATAATAGTATAGATTACTTTTATTAAATGTAAAAAAAAAAGCGAAAAATGGGTTACTTTTTCCGAAAATTTGAAAATACTCTTTGTTGTACGAAAAATGATGCGTCACCGAAAATCGTACAGCTGATCATTTCTTAAAATATCCATTGATGAACGAAAAATTTGTTATTGAACTTTTCCAAAATTATACTAGCAGTTGTTTTTTATGGTTTTCCGGTAGTTTTATTCAGTTTTAGGGTTAATATTTGAAGAAAATGAAGCAAGTATCTCCTAAGGAACGTATAAGTAATTTTCCATTATGACAAGGGAAAATCTTGTAACGAAATAACAGGAATGCTTAACAGACATCAAAGCACTATCCATTACATCATTAAAAGACACAAATATGAAAATACTGTCTTTAATAAAGTCAGAATTCCGTCAAGTACAAAGCTGACAGTCACTGGTGGTTGTGGATAATATGCCAAATTAAACTAAATCTATTTAAATCAGCCCCAAAAATAAGCAAGGATCCAAAGATTTATTAGAAAAAGAATGTTGGTGAATCCACAATTAAAAGGTTGCTTCATACTAATGATTATCGCTTGCAACAAGCCATATCAATATGATCGTAACGGCAGAGACTACTGCAGTTTGCTCGGGAGTTCCAATCTAAGCTGAAGGAGTTCTGGAAATACGATGTTTTCTAGAATAAATCGAAGTTCAACATTTTTGCATCTGTTAACAAGCAGATTCTATAAAAAAAACCGAATACAGAAGTAGTTATGACCAAATTACGTCCAACTGTCAAACGCGGTGGTAGGTCGGTTATGGCCTAGGGATGTATGTCAGCTATAAAAATCAGTAATTTAATTTTTATTGACGAAATATTGATCCAGATTGGATATATAAACATCCTTAAGTCAAATTTAATACCAAGTTCCGAGAAATTATGAACTCGAAGCACCTTTAAGCAGTATTTAGATAATGGTCCCACACACGCCGCCTTAAACTCCAATACATGGGAGCTAAGCAACTGTCCAAAAATAATGGAAACTTCCGCCTAGTCTCCCGATATGAATGTCATCAAACATCTTTGGCTTATTCTTGAACAAAAAATTGGAAACTTTAAGGTTCCAAGAAGGATGACTTGAAGAAAGGTCCTTCTAAGGAGTGCGACAAAATCAGTGTCAAAAGGAGTGAAAAGTTAATATACTCAATGCTAAAAAGGATTGAGGCTTTTACAAATGCAAAGGGCAGTCCAACAAAACACAAAAATCTATGATTCTAGCATTAGTTTTAATATTATTTTAAAAAAATGCTGCTGTACGATTTTGAGTGACCGATACATTTTTGGACTTTGTACATCAAATGTTTTTTTTCCTAAATTTTTTAATGAAGTTTGGCTCGTTTTTTATTTTATTATTAAGATAATATGTTAACGAAACAATACTGATTTTCTTAAATTTTTCTGATTTTTGGAACATGCTTTTTTTTGCTTGGTGATGAAAATTGTTCATGTGTACGATTTTCAGTGACATTCACTGTATTTCTTATTTGGTGACGCGCGGATTCGAACTCGGGTCTTTTGTGTTTGTACGGCAGATTTCTTGGAATTTGTTTTTGTTTCTTTGCTGCCAAAGAAAATTGCTTATTTTACTCGAGGTACCTCCACGTTTTAGTTAATAGCTCCGGTGATAATTATCCGATCCGATTAATTTTCAAACTCACCATACTTGCTAGATCAAGGAACTTAACTTTTTATGTTTCAACCATGTACCTTGAAATTTGAGGCTGTCATCGTGATTCAATCAGACAGACGGACATGTCTCAATCGACTCGTCTATTGATGCTGATCAAGAATATATATACTTTATGGGGTCGGAAACGTATATTTCTATGCGTTACAAACATCTGAACAATTTTATAATACCCTTTGCAAGGGTATAAAAATGGTTGCACTTTTAACTGACGGACACATATTTTTGAGCTCGCGATCGCGAACTTTTTCTTCTTACCCCTGCCTCGCACATGTATGACCCTTTCTCAATCACAGAAACTTTGCTTGTGCGTATTTACTTTCCCCTTCAGCATTTGCTTGTGCGTCCCTCTGCCCACAAACTCGAGCTTGCTACCTCTTTTCCCTCCAGCGTTTGCTTCTTCGTCCCTCTGCCCCCAAACTCGAGCTCGCGATCGCTGCTAACTAAAATTAAATAACTAAAATAACTTGTCGATTTCATTAAACAAAATTATTGGCACATCCAAGGCAAAAACTTAAAAAAATATAAAAATAAAATGACAAAAATTAGTAAAAGTTATAATTAATATTTAGTATGTAGGCCTTTAGCTTTAACAACTGCTGATAGGCGGTTTGGCATTGAATTAACTAATTTTTTTGTGATATCTCCCCCAATTTTATTCCATTCTTCCATAAGTGCTTGCTTTAAGTCGTCCTTTTTTGTTATTGCGCGTTTTGTAATGCGTCTGTCTAATTCTTCTAGTGTTGGGTTGCTCATGAGTGAGTGAACAAAAAAGAGTTGTTCACTATACTGAGCAACTGAACATGTTCCTCTCGAATTGTTCTTTATTACTCACTTGCTCTTTTTTGCTCACTTGTTCTTTATTGCTCACTTGTTCTTTTTTGCTCACTTGTTCGTTATTGCTCACTTGTTCTTTTTTGCTCACTTGCTCACTATTGTTAACTTGCTCTTTTTGCTCACATGTTCTTTTGCTCAGCTGTTTTTCAACACTCACTTTTGTTGGCTTTGCTCATTTTTACGTACTGTTAGCTCATTTTGCGTTCTTCCGTTTTTTATTGTCTTCAAACTCACATTTTCGTGTTAGCGCCAATTTTTGTTTCGCTTTTAAAAATTCATTATGTCGCTAATCCGGAAACACAGTGAGATTTGGAATCATTTTGAGGACATAGGGAGTCAACAGGCCAAATGCAAATATTGCAAATGCACCCTTAGCTGGAAATCGCAGAGCAATTTGAGCCGGCACCTTAAAAGCAAACACCCTGCAGCTATGGAGCCCGTTACAAAACCCTCAACCAAAAATTACAAATTTTGTACATAAACCGTTGTCAGATGGAAAAGCAGAACAAATTGACCGCCAGCTTGTGAAAATGATCGCCAAGGGTCATCACGCTTTGCGATTGGTTGAAGAGCCGGAATTCAAAAAGCTTATTGATGATGTCTCGCACGCTCCAGGGTATAAGCTTCCCACAAGAAAGACGTTAACCACCTCTTTGATACCCAAAGCTCGTGATGAACATTTGGGACAAATTTTGGACAATTTGGGAATGGCCACTGTGGTATGTCTAACAACAGACGGCTGGACATCACTCAGCAATGAGAGCTATATAGCAGTAACTGTGCACTACATAAATCAGGATACAACAGTGCTACAATCACACACCATTGCTTGCGAGGCCTTTGAAGAGTCACACACTTCAGTAAACCTTTTTGGTTTTCTCAAAAAAATTGTTGGCAAGTGGGAATTACAAAATAAAGTAATGGCTATAGCTTCGGACAATGCCCACAGCATAGTTGGTGCTATAAAATTGGGCAATTGGAAACAGGTGAAGTGTTTTGCGCACTCTCTAAACATCATTGTTCAAAAGGCTTTGGAGAAAATCAGCAGTGTGCGCACGAAAGTAAAAGCTATCGCAGAGTACTTTAACCGTAGCTCATCAGGGCTAAAAAAGTTAAAGGACATGCAAGCTATGTTTAACTTGCCACAACTGAAACTCACGCAGGATGTGCCCACAAGGTGGAATTCCACCTTCAAAATGTTTCAACGACTGTCGATGTTGAAAGAGGCAGTTGAGGCAGCCCTCTCCACACGGACGGACCTTATTTTGTCCCCAGAAGACTGGAGTTTGATAGAAGGTGTACTTCCAATTTTACAACCCTTCTATCAACTAACGGAAGAGATCTGCGCGGAAAAAAACGTGACGCTATCAAAGATAATTGTCTTAGTTGGGTTGCTGCAAAAAAGAAATGGTGACAATAAATGCGTCTATTGCAAGCCATACTTTGCAGGAGGTTGTCAAGACGCTCATTTTTGAAATGGATGGCAGATTCAGAGAGGTGGAAACAAATGTTTTGTACGCAGAAAGCACCATTCTGGATCCAAAATTTAAAGGACGAGTATTTAAATCAACAGAAGCCTTTCAAAACGCGGTTTTTGATATAAAAAAAAAACTGACAAAAATGCGCACCGTTGTCGCACTGAATGAAGGTGTCCCAGCTGAAGAATTGGGTTCTACTGACAAAGACGACATCTGGAACGAGTACGACAATAAGTTCCAACAAGTAAGCCACCCCACAAATACAATTGCTGCTGGTATTCGAGAAATGGATAAATATTTAGCTGAAGAGTATATATCTCGGAAGGCTGATCCATTGGAATGGTGGAATCAGCGAAAAATGCAATACCCTCATTTATATACATATATTCTAAGTCGCCTATGCATAGTTGCCACCAGAGTACGGCAAGGGTACACCCTAACAATAAGTGTACCCGAATCATTTGTGCATTAACGACACTTAGAGTGCGATCGGCACTCTAAAATAAGGCTTGTTGACATGTACTGATAATTTTGAACATAGACATACGCACAATCGAAAATTGGTTTCGTGCTCTTTTTCTGCATGTATACATGAGTTGAGGACAAGCAAAAAGCTAAAGCAAAAGGAATGAGCGAAATTGAGAGCACAACATTTGAGACAAACAATATGTGAGAGACATGTGTGTTGTTGTTTTTTTTGCATTAGCTTCATACATCCATACATATTTGTTTCTGAATATGCACATATACATTCATATTAGTGAAATGAAAATAAAAAGCCTTGTTTTGCTGTCTTATTCCGTGTTATATATTCATATGTATGTACATACTTATGTATTTAATTTTAATGTTTAGAACATTACATATTTTATAAGTCTTCAGTGACTAAAAAATAACAAAAAAAAAAAAATAACAAATGCTTATAATTATTACAAATGTATGAGTCTTCAATGACTAGGTCTTACAATGTGCTTAAAAATATGATAATTAAATTTTGTCTTCAATGACTAGTAATAAAAAAAAAATAACGAAATGTAGCATGTGAATTATAAAAAAAAGTAAACATAACTTATTCTGATTTGTTAATATGCTTGTAATAAGAGTGTAAAAAAACTAAATTGTCAACAGATGTTGGTCCCAATCTATTCCGCTTTTCAGTAATGACATTGCCTGCTAATGAAAATACTCTTTCAGCCGGTGCACTACTTGCAGGAATTGAAAGAAACTTCAATGCCACCTTTGACTTAAAATAACCCTTTCTCTACAATATTGTTCTATTTCTTCTATTGGAGATTCTCTAGATTTCTTATTATATGGTGCAGTAACTAATGTTGGGAAAAAAAATTCTGGTTTTGATACAGATCTTAAGCTTGATGACGGCTCTGATAAAGTGGAGCTTTCTGTGCTTGATGAATATGGAGAAACATGTTGTGTTGTATCACTTTCTTTTGAAGTTCTTTAAAAATTCTTTCCAAGGATTCTAGCAACCCAACTAACATTTTTAATGTTGACCTATTGACATCCATCAATCTTTCAGTCCCTTTCTCGCTTAATATAGTGTTGACAGCCACCCAATTATCGTCGATAGATTTCAGCATTGCGTAGTTTGAGTTCCACCTTGTTGGGCATGAACTCTTTAACGAAATGTTTAACTTATGCTGCAAATTGGCTTTTTTGAAGAACCTTACAATTTTTTTGCGTGTCGTCACTGTTTCGTCTAGATCCGTTGTTTCAGCAAATGATTGTTCTAAACAATTGTTTAAAAGATGACTGCTGCAGTTTAGCCTGATGTTGTTTTCCAATGCTTTTATAATGTTACTGCCTCTGTCTGTTACAAATATGATCTCGTCAATGTTTTCAATATTAAATTTTGAGAAGACACTTTTAATTTTAGTTAAAATATTTGCTCCGGTGCTTTTCTCTGAATCCATTGACTTAAGACCCAAAATTAAATCACAAAGAACATTGCTTTTTTGATAATGAATTGTAATACCTAGGAAGTTTCGTTGTAGATATTGGTCAGACCACATATCGACGGTGGCAGCTAATCCTGCAGTATCTGCTGCTATTTTAATTTCCGATGATATCAACCCTATTTTTTCTTCAGCGTCTTTGTGGACCTTTCGACTTAACGTTGATGGACTAGGCAGCAAGTCATCCACATCTATGTGATCTCCATAGGCGGCACCAATTTTGAGAAAAAACTGCACCATGCTTTTAAATCCGGGCCCGGCTACTGATGAAAACGGCTGACAATCTTGGACAATCCATTGACTGCATTTTTCAATAGCTTCTGCTTTGAATGCTGCCGACACTTTCGTCAATTCTCTTGGTTGCCTTAATGTCATGCAACATTTATGCCGGGACAAATTTGATGTATGGCCAGCCACAAATTTTAGCACTTTTCGGCAGGTGCTGCAAAATAGCCACCCTTCCACGACACTTTCGTCTTCTTTAATAATGGAAAGTAAAATGTTCCACATAACACTTCTTCCCTTATGTTTTTGTGTTAAAGTGTACGTTCCACAATCAATTTTACTTTTTATAGAGTCCGGCGTTTCAGTCATTTTGGTTCTTCCTTCTAAGGCATCAATTAACAACTGAAATCAAGCGATTAAAAAACAAACCAGCGATCAGTGCTCAATGCCCTGCTCATGGATGAAAGTTGAAGACACTCGAAAACGTAACTGTAAAATACGAACGTTTCGTTCTTAGCGCATTATTGCTCATTGCTTTTTGGGATCTATCGTTGATGTTCGTACATTTGCTTTGAGTGCACGATGCCGTTCACTTATGTACGCAAAATTTTTGGGTGTTAGGTGAACTAGAATCGACGCTTACTGTTTGAGTGAGTGACGAAATGCAAAAACACGAAAAGCGATTTGTGCGTTTAAGTGTGTTATTCTTTTCTTGCTGTTTGTGAGTGCCACAAGCACTCTAAATTTATAAGTGTGTTTCGGGTGCCAAAAAGTGACACCCTTGACGTTCTCTGGTTGCCACATCTGTGCCATGCGAGCGCATATTTTCCAGTGCTGGTGAAACAGTAACCAAAAGACGGTCCCTGTTGAAGCCGACCAATGTGGAAAATCTTATGATTTTACATAATAACATGTAAATTTTGTGTATGTTCCTAAATAATAGTATTTTTATTTAACGAGAAGACTAATATTCCCAATGAAGGGAATTTCTTTAACTTTAACTTTTTGTTTTTTATTTTCTAATTTAGTTTTAAGTACAAGTTTTATAGAATATAAATACTCCCAATGAAGGGAATCAAATCTATAAATAAAGTTTTTGGTTTGTTTTGTTAAATTAGTTTTAAGTACAAGACTTATAAAAATCATAAAAAAAAAATTTTAAATGGAACATAACGTATTTCATTGTCTGTTGTGTGAAGAATTCAGTAGCTTTGAGCTGTTCATGAACAGTGAGCAACTGAGCAATGTGAGTGAGCAATGTGAATGAGCAACTGAGCAAAGTGAGCGAGTCGACTCACTTCGAAAAAAAGAACAAGTGAACATGTTCACCAAATTGAGCAACGTTTACCCAACACTAAATTCTTCCCACAAGTGCTCAATTGGATTGAGATCTGGAAATTGTGGTGGGTGCGGTAGCACATGGGCGGTATTGTATGCGAGCCACATTTTAACGACATGGGCAGAATGTTTCGGGTCGTTGTCATGTTGAAATATGAACGAGTTCGGCGATTTCAGCTTTTCGGCACTTTTTTTGAGGTTTTCCTTCAAAATATTCAAATACAAATTTTTGTCCATTATGCGATCGACAAATACCAACTCGCTCACACCTGCAGCAGACATGCAACCCCAGACCATAACCCCACCACCATCATGTTTTACCGTTGGTGTAATATTTTTTAGGTCGAATGCAGTATTCGGCTTTCTCCAAACAGTTTGACGTCCGTCCGAGCGAAATATGTATGTATATTGAATTTGCTCTCATCGGAGAATATCACTTGACTCCAGTAGTCCAATGGCTTGCTAATATATTCTTTAGCGTAGTCCAATCGCTTCTTTTTGTTGACATCTGAGATGCAAGGTTTTCGTCTAGCCACACGCGTTTTGTACTTGGCCCTGTGCAGTACTCTGCGCACCGTTATCGGTTGCATATCCTTCCCCATTTCTTGCTTAACTTCAACAGCAATCTGTGTTGATGAAATTTTGGGATTAACTTTCACCTTTCGAACAATTTTCATACAATCATGATCGTTCAACAACTTTGGGGGTGTGGGAGGTGTGAAGACTTCAATATAATAACGAGATGAATCAGGCGGAATCAAAGATGTTGTCTGATCCGCGCGCTCTATACCCTACCCTACCATGATTTTCATTGCGGATAATTTATATATGAAAATCCCTTAAATATATTAGACTACTATTTTTTTATATTGCCACATCACTAGGAAGAAAAATTATTATAGGGCCATATTCATTTTTCAATAAACATTTCATTTAATTTCAAATATGTAGTTGAGACTTAATATTAACATTGTTAATTATCTTCTAAGGAGAAATTTTAACAAAAAAATTTTATCTAAACATTATCAATTAGACAGGAGGAGAATAAATTTTTAATATATTTATCAGTTAATTAATTCATTGGTTTCCTTTTTTTTTTTTTTTTTTTTGTATTTAGGCCTTAAATAGATTTAATTAAAGTATATGTACACCATGCTAACTCTGCTCGCAGACTAATATTCAAACATCTGTTTACAACTTGAAAATCAAAACTCTTTATAACTTGCATCAAACAAGTTCGCTACAACCAACTATTTACGAGCTAAATGGCATAGCAAAAGAAACGCAGAAATTTACCGTTGCTTGCGGTAGCTTATATACACGCATAAGAGTGCAGCTGCGCTTGCTCTTTGCTTTTGAAAAAAAAAAACGCAAAACCCAAAAAAAAATAAATGAAATTATATAGGCATATTATATTAGAACATTTAAAAATAAAACTGCAAAAAATTTAATAATAAAATTAAGAAAAATAAATTTTTGATTTACGTTAAATTTTTCTTTTTCATTGTGCACATTAGGGTATGATCAATTCGATAATTAAAATTCACTCTTTTGTCACCGGAAAATTTAAATGAGTTCAATGAACTTCACTATCAGAACAGCTGATTAGATTTTATTAAACGATTGCAAAAATAGATAGTAAGATTGTAAATATGAAGCAAAGGAATATATCAAACAGCAAAAAAAAAAAAATAAATGCAAACATTACTTATGCTTTGTGGGAATCATATACATGGATAAAAGAAGGGCTTTCATATATATATGTATGTACATAGACATACATATGCATATGTATGTACAGTCGGTCACAGCTTATTTGACCCACCCGAGAAAATAAAATTGAGTCAAGTATATCTTTTAAACGGAGAAAGGTAGCAACAAAATTGAAACGCAGAATTTTCAGTTAATATATGAACTAAAGAATACGTAATTCATTTATTTTAATTTATTTAATTTTTTATACAAAAAAGAGCAAAAACTAGAAAAAGTCGACATTTCAATGTCACAACTTATTTGACCCAGCATAACTAAAACTTTTTTTTTTGATATAAACCGTATATGTTTAAAATTTATTGTTTGGTGTGTCTTCCATTTGTATCTAAGGTAGCTTTTATTCTATTTTACATCGATATAACCAACATTTTAGTGGTTTCCGGGCTGATTTTGGGCCATTCCTCGAGATGGGCTGTTTTTAAACCATTTCTGATGGATTTTGGCCGATTTTGGATGTTATTGTCCAATATCACCCACAAATTTTCATGGAGAATAAGATCTAGTGTTGGTGTCAGAAGTTTATCCACATCGGAGCAGCTCCAAATAAGCCAGGTGTGCACTTTTCCCCTACGTGTGCTTTGGGTCGTTATCCTGATGCAGCAGAAAATTATCACTTTTACCGAGATCCTGAGGATTTTCAACAATTTTTTTTTTTGTATACCTCTAGATATGCATTTTATGTCTTCATAGTTCCAACACCAGCTGACACACATGCAGGCCCAAACCATGACGCTTCCACCGCCATGCTTCTCAGTCGGCTTAGGCGGTGTACTTAAAGATCTGTATTTGCACCGCGGTGGACGTTGGGATGGCCATCCGAACTAAATATGTTAAATTTCGACATATCAGCTTATATAACCTGCTCCCAGAGGCCTAAGCTCATGTTTTGCTGCTCCACGACCACCGCCTGAGAGAAAAGACGCCTACGTAGGGTCTGGTTAAGAAGGCAAAGCTAGAACACAAAACATCCTCCTACCGCCCAATCAGTCTTCTGCCTGTACCATCAAAGGTATTTGAAAGAATACTTTTGGCAAGAATGCTGCCCATTATAGAAGATAAAAATATTATTCCTGAGCACCAATTCGGATTTAGGATGCATCACGGCACGCCTGAACAATGTCACAGGATAGTGGAAAAAATTCTATTGGTCTTTGAGAATAGAGAGTACTGCTCGGCTGTCTTTTTAGATACAAAACAGGCCTTTGATCGAAACTTCACAAGGGTCTTCTATTTAAACTAAAACAAGACCATCATAAAGCCAGTGTGGACGTACGGCATCCAACTCTGGGGCTCTGCATCCCACTCAAACATCGAAATCCTTCAGCGGTTTCAAAACAAAGTGCTGAGACGAATCGTAAACGCTCCCCCATATGTCAAAAACTCGGTACTACATAGAGACCTGAACATCCCTTACCTAAAGGAAGAAATCCGCAGGCTGAGTGAGCGTCACCTTTTGAGGCTTGAACAGCACGAAAATACCCTGGCTATCAACTTGTTGGACAACAGTACCCACACAAGAAGACTGAAGAGAAGGCACCCGCTTTACGTTCCATTCCTACCTCCATAGGACTGACGGCCCATCACATATATCTAAATTTGAACTGAATTAAATTTTTCATGTCAATCATGTAACTGCAACAAATATTAATTATTGTCTTTCAACAGATCTTCACAATAAAACAAAAAAATTTTATTTTACTTATTTAATTTATTTATTTTTTTTTATTGGTGCGCCTTTGGTGGTATCGGTGGCGGCAGCGGAGGTGGCGGCAGCGGAGGTGGCGGCAGCGGAGGTGGCGGCAGCGGGTTAGGCATCTCCCGATGTGGTGGCGACGTCGGTAGAGTTGGTTGGGGCTGCAGAGGTGGTGCCAATCTTCACACCCCTAGCCCGCGCTCGAAGTACAGCCCATCCATCGGGCGGCCGCCGGATAACCCTCCCTGACCCAACGCCTTTGTTCTTGCTTATTTTTAAAGGAGCCCTTGTTTCCGGCGGAGGAGGTGAGCTCACTTCGGTGGGCTTGGGGGCGACAGCCACGCCGAAATGTATGGTCTGAAAATAATAATTAATAAAACAATTTATTAAAAACAAATAAAATAAATATAAATCAGAAAATAAAAATTTTTTACTTACCGATTTAGTTATATTGAAGTTGATCTCCATTTTTAAGAAAGCTGTAGATTTGTGGTGCTGCCATACTTTAATTTTGGCGGTCCCCCTATTCTCATTCCCTACTTTATCGATAAAGGCCCTTAGCACAAAAAATAAAAGGGCCTTAGCACAAACAATTATGAATTTTCCCCCAAAAATGAAAGAATTCAATTTTCTCAAAAACTGGTCTAACGAATTGCATGAAA
The DNA here is from genome assembly GCA_035045865.1 of Drosophila austrosaltans. Classification (NCBI taxonomy): domain Eukaryota; kingdom Metazoa; phylum Arthropoda; class Insecta; order Diptera; family Drosophilidae; genus Drosophila; species Drosophila austrosaltans. The sequence continues at coordinate 194,035 of JAWNOQ010000147.1, forward strand.
TTTTCAGGGATTATATATTGAGTCATTTCCATTAATTTGGGATACCGTGCATGTTGAGCCACGAGCTGTGAGAGATAACGACGATTTTTTATTTCGCAAGAAGTGTGACCAATAAATGTCGCTGATCTTGCTGACCAGATTCTGTCAATTATGAATTTTCCCTGCTGGATACCACTGTAAAAAAAAGATGCATTAACTCTACCTTGTGTAGAAAAGTGGATTATATTTTATATTAGATACCACATAAAAAAAACAATCATAAACTCCACCTCGTGTGGAAAAGTGGATTAGGCCTAATGAGGATATCATTTAAAAAAAACGCGTCATGAACTCTACCTCAAGTTGGTGTGGAAGAGTTTGAAAAAATATCTTATTAAATAAATAATTTAAAATAATAAAATTTTAAATACTTGGAAATCTGGAAATCTGTCTATTGAGTCAACTTTCGTTCACAGTAAGTTTACAACTGTCTTCAGTGTCTCAAATTATTTCACAATTACTTACATTATAATTTCATTGCAGAAAAGGATAACTTCGTATCCCGTGAAAAGGTAAAGTCCAGATAATTGCTATTAAACAGATTTAACTCTTTATAGTATATATATTCTTGATCAGCATCAACAGCCGAGTCGATTGAGACATGTCCGTCCGTCCGTCTGTCTGTTTAGCCAGACGTTTTTGAACTTTAATTTTATGCTACATGGTTGAAACATGAAAAATTAAGCTCCTTTATCGATGATCCAAATCAAGTTTAATGAAGTAAGCAAGTCGTCCCTGCCGACATTGAGTATACCCTGTACCAACTAGTTATATTAAATCAAGATCGGCATCAACTTAATTCAAAATGCCTTTTATCATGCAGCAACAGCTACCGCATGCTATCTCGCTCACTCTTGCCAGCCAGTGTCGTCCTAAGCGCTTCAGTACAAAACGCATTTACGTATATCTACGATATTTATTGTCCGATTTCGACTAAATTTAGTCAGATGATGCATTTTGGCCACATTATTAGGTGTGCCAAATAAGAATGTGATTGCTTTAAAACTTCTCCAGTAAATCGTTTTTTCCAAATTGCGGGGGCGGAAGTGGGCGTGGCAAAAATTTTCAACTATCTTAATTTGCGTAGACACTAAACAAAAGTTCGATAACCCTCGAAATCGCAATCAATTCAAAACAAAATTCCCCTTTACATGCAGCAGCAGCGAACGCATGCTATCTCGCTCTTTCATATCAGCCTTGGCAGTTCAGTACAAAATGCGAATGGCTATATCTCCGATGTTTATTATCCGATTTGAACGAAATTTGGTCAGTTCGTGCAGTTTGACTATATAATTATGTGCACCAAATAAGAATTCGGTATCTATAATACAGCTTTAGTAAATTCATTTTAAAATTTTATTTTTTCATTTGCGGGGGCGGAAGTGGGCGTGGCTAAAATTTGAAACAAACTTGATCTGCCTAGGCATAAGACGGATGTTCACACCGAGTTTGGTAGCTCTAGCTTTTATAGTCTCTGAGATCTAGATGTTCATACGGACGGACGGACGGACGGACAGACAGACATGTCTCAATCGACTCGGCTGTTGATGCTGATCAAGAATATATATACTTTATGGGGTCGGAAAAGCTTCCTTCTGCCTGTTACATACATTTTAGCGACTTTAATATACCCTTATACCCTATGGGTACAGGGTATAAAAATTAGTCGGATCGGATAACTATCACCGGTAGAGTTGCAAAACAATCGATGGCACTATCGATAATATCGATGGTTTTACGAAATAGCGATACCTCGATAGTATTTCAGGACTATCGATTGTTTTGCAAAAAGCTAAATTTTATAAGTTGATTTTTTGTTCTTTCCCTGCAATATGGAAAAGTATTCATTAACATCAGGCAAGTGAATAATTTCTTTACGTACTTTAAATTTTGCACATGGTAGCACGTGCGAAATTTGTTTTACTTGCACTTATTAAGCTAATGCAGTTTTCTCTATTTACAAATAGCTTCTCCTAACCCTACCAGCGAAACAAATGCTGCGATTTTGATTGAACGGCTCGGAAGTTTGGACTCATTTTGAAAAATGCAAAAATAATTAAATGGCCAAATGCAAGGTATGTGGAAAAGAATACAAAAGCAGCGGGAATACATCCAACTTAATGGATCACCTAAAGCGTTGTCACTCTCTAAAACTTGGTGGCTGCACAGAATCGCAAACCATTTCCAAATTTGTGAAACGCAATGATTTCTATGATACGACCTCGACCAGGAAAATGTTGCTTGATAAATCTCTAGTCAAAATGGTAGCAAAAGACGTTCACGCTTACAGAATTGTAGAAGACCTTGGATTTCAGGAGTTCGTCCACTTGATAGATCCCAAATACAAGCTTCCAAGTCGTACCACGCTCCAAAATGTGTATATCAAAAATATGTATAACGAACTGGTTCAAGCATTGAAAAACGTTCTTAATGACATTGAATATTGTTCATTAACTACATGTCTCTGGACTTCCCAAAGCAATATAAGTAACATTACAGTTACATGCCATTTTGTGCAAAATTCTTGTCTGAAGTCCGCAGTACTCTCAACCAGACCGCTTAATAACGAAACAAACCACGGAAGTCAAAATATAGCGGAAACTATTAGAGAGATTGCTGATGAGTGGCACTTATATCCGAAAATCGTTACCATTGTAACTGACAATGCACATTCCATGATCAAGGCATGTGAAATTCTATCAAAAAAACATTTGCCTTGCTTTGCACATTCAATCAATTTACTGTTGAAGGATCTTTTGTCTCTGGAAAGTGTGAAAGGATTACTACGCACTGTAAAACGAATAGTGACCTATTTCAAAAGAAGCACGATTGAATATGCAATACTTAAAGAGGCTCAAGGACAAGAAAAACAGTATAGCCTAATACAAGAAGTTCCAACTAGATGGAATAGTGCGTTGCATATGATGCAACGCATTTTACTTGTAAGGGATGCTATTGGTCGCGTCCTTCTTAATTGTTCAAAAGCGCCATCACCTTTAAGAAACGAACAATATGATTGCATAACAGATTTATGTGAAATCTTAAAGCCATTCGACAACGTGACAAAGCAGGCTTTAGCTGTAAAGGCGGTTTCAGTATCCCTAATTATTCCAAATGTTTATGGCTTGGGATGCACTTTAGATGGCCTTAAGAGCAAAATGAGAACACCAATTCGCTCTGAAGCTTGTTCTTTCATTATAAATCGGCTTAAAGCAAGACTACTACATTATGAGACGAGAACCGTTCCGCGCTTAGCCACAATGTTGGACCCTAGATTTAAAAAGGAAGGTTTCGGAAATCCTGTCAATGCCCAACAAGCCTCTGCGGCTCTAGAAAGCGAAGTCACCGGTTTGGTTAATGTTGACGAAAATCAGCCACCCATGGAGGAACCGGCAAATCAGCCTGACAATGTTCTTAAGTTTTTGGCTGATAGGATTCAGCAAAAACACCGAACAGGTAGATCAGATGCGATTATAACTATGAGGCAATACCTTGAGCAGCGAAATTCTGAACAGGATACTGACTCCTTGGAGTACTGGAAGGTAAATTCTTAGTTCCACTATTATAAATATTACTCGTTAAAAATTTGAAACTTTGCTGATTAATTCGCAACACTTCAGGCACATTGCACTGTGCGCTTCAAAGTACCTTTGTGTACCAGCTAGCTCCACGGAATCGGAGCGCACTTTTAGTAATGCCGGGGAAATAATTGGCAATAGAAGAACAAGGCTAAAACCGAAGAATGTTGACACTCTTCTATTTTTAAACAAGTTGAATATTTTGTTGATCTCCCTTACCGAAAAGCTGATAATTTTTTAGATTTGATGTATATCTCTTTGCCTTATCTAACTTTAAGTATGAAGTTTGAATTTTTTGTTGATTTGCTTACTTTTGTTTAATTAATTGTAAGCTAGAACTATAAACTTTGTTTTGTTTTGCTCACATGAAAATTAAATGCAGACTTAAAAACAAGTTATGCCTATTATATTTCATATTTTTTCATTATTTTCCTTGGGATTCTGCAGATGCAGACTTTAAACCAAAAATTCAAATTCTTTTTTTTAAATTTTCGATAGTATCGATTGTTTTCAACAACGATGGTAAAAACATCGATGGTTTTTTCCATGGACGGACCATCGATAGTTTTGCAACTCTAATCACCGGAGTTATTAACTAAAACGTGGAGGTACCTCAAGTAAAATAAGCAATTTTCTTTGGCAGCAAAGAAACAAAAACAAATTCCAAGAAATCACGCACACACTACATATGACAGAAACATTTGCGTTGTGTTGTTGCACAGAACAAAATTGACAGAGCGAGATGCCATGCGTTTGCTATATATGTATTAGAGAGCTGCATGTCTTCACTCACAACGTACGTTTAAATGAATTCATTCGAATTGAAGTGAATTGAGTGAGTGAGACGCACACAATGAATTGAATGGGAATGAATGTTCTTGTGCGCTGGAACTCATAACCAAGGTCACTCACTCGAGTCAATTCGAATGAATGAAGCGTAAAGCCGATTGAAACCTTTGGAAAAGCCGAAGACACTCGAAATATTCTATTTATAGCAGACACATTTTAAGCATCGTTCATTTCGTTAAAGACAATTGTGACAGGCATAATGGAAAGTAGTCAAGCGGACGAATTTGTATGTATTTCGCAAACTAATTTTGATGTTTTTGTTTTTATTCTTGTTGCCTATTGTTATATTTTGTAATGTTAATTGTTGGAGTCTGTCTGGGGGCAGGTCACAATTTTTGCACAATGGAGCTTAAGTAGTCCCACGTTGGGCGTCAAAATTATGTAATGAAAGTATTGCTACTACTGTAGCTGGGAGTATGGTTGCTACAATGAAAGTGTACAGCAGTGGATGGTGACGCTGATATAAAATATCTAGTGAACATCAACAAAAACTTTATGGTGCTACTAAATTTGGAGGCAGTATTATATAGCGGTGCGGGACCCTCTGGAACCTTAGCTCATTCGGGATGGGGTGGGTTTTTGCCAATAATCTGTCTCTAACATACATAAACTTAAATTTTTAGGATCCCTTCTGAATCTAAATTTTACTATAAGACACGATAAGTCCAAATATCTAAACTCAAAAAAACACGAATTAGAAAAATCGGTGCTGTGCATAATTAATTGAAGTAAACCAAAATTAAAGCAAAGAGGTGTGAAGACTTCAATATAATAACGAGATGAATCAGGCGGAATCAAAGATGTTGTCTGATCCGCGCGCTCTATACCCTACCCTACCATGATTTTCATTGCGGATAATTTATATATGAAAATCCCTTAAATATATTAGACTACTATTTTTTTATATTGCCACATCACTAGGAAGAAAAATTATTATAGGGCCATATTCATTTTTCAATAAACATTTCATTTAATTTCAAATATGTAGTTGAGACTTAATATTAACATTGTTAATTATCTTCTAAGGAGAAATTTTAACAAAAAAATTTTATCTAAACATTATCAATTAGACAGGAGGAGAATAAATTTTTAATATATTTATCAGTTAATTAATTCATTGGTTTCCTTTTTTTTTTTTTTTTTTTTTTTTTGTATTTAGGCCTTAAATAGATTTAATTAAAGTATATGTACACCATGCTAACTCTGCTCGCAGACTAATATTCAAACATCTGTTTACAACTTGAAAATCAAAACTCTTTATAACTGTCTTGCATCAAACAAGTTCGCTACAACCAACTATTTACGAGCTAAATGGCATAGCAAAAGAAACGCAGAAATTTACCGTTGCTTGCGGTAGCTTATATACACGCATAAGAGTGCAGCTGCGCTTGCTCTTTGCTTTTGAAAAAAAAAACGCAAAACCCAAAAAAAAAATAAATGAAATTATATAGGCATATTATATTAGAACATTTAAAAATAAAACTGCAAAAAATTTAATAATAAAATTAAGAAAAATAAATTTTTGATTTACGTTAAATTTTTCTTTTTCATTGTGCACATTAGGGTATGATCAATTGGATAATTAAAATTCACTCTTTTGTCACCGGAAAATTTAAATGAGTTCAATGAACTTCACTAGCAGAACAGCTGATTAGATTTTATTAAACGATTGCAAAAATAGATAGTAAGATTGTAAATATGAAGCAAAGGAATATATCAAACAGCAAAAAAAAAAAAAATAAATGCAAACATTACTTATGCTTTGTGGGAATCATATACATGGATAAAAGAAGGGCTTTCATATATATATGTATGTACATAGACATACATACATATGCATATGTATGTACAGTCGGTCACAGCTTATTTGACCCACCCGAGAAAATAAAATTGAGTCAAGTATATCTTTTAAACGGAGAAAGGTAGCAACAAAATTGAAACGCAGAATTTTCAGTTAATATATGAACTAAAGAATACGTAATTCATTTATTTTAATTTATTTAATTTTTTATACAAAAAAGAGCAAAAACTAGAAAAAGTCGACATTTCAATGTCACAACTTATTTGACCCAGCATAACTAAAACTTTTTTTTTTTGATATAAACCGTATATGTTTAAAATTTATTGTTTGGTGTGTCTTCCATTTGTATCTAAGGTAGCTTTTATTCTATTTTACATCGATATAACCAACATTTTAGTGGTTTCCGGGCTGATTTTGGGCCATTCCTCGAGATGGGCTGTTTTTAAACCATTTCTGATGGATTTTGGCCGATTTTGGATGTTATTGTCCAATATCACCCACAAATTTTCATGGAGAATAAGATCTAGTGTTGGTGTCAGAAGTTTATCCACATCGGAGCAGCTCCAAATAAGCCAGGTGTGCACTTTTCCCCTACGTGTGCTTTGGGTCGTTATCCTGATGCAGCAGAAAATTATCACTTTTACCGAGATCCTGAGGATTTTCAACAATTTTTTTTTTGTATACCTCTAGATATGCATTTTATGTCTTCATAGTTCCAACACCAGCTGACACACATGCAGGCCCAAACCATGACGCTTCCACCGCCATGCTTCTCAGTCGGCTTAGGCGGTGTACTTAAAGATCTGTATTTGCACCGCGGTGGACGTTGGGATGGCCATCCGAACTAAATATGTTAAATTTCGACATATCAGCTTATATAACCTGCTCCCAGAGGCCTAAGCTCATGTTTTGCTGCTCCACGACCACCGCCTGAGAGAAAAGACGCCTACGTAGGGTCTGGTTAAGAAGGCAAAGCTAGAACACAAAACATCCTCCTACCGCCCAATCAGTCTTCTGCCTGTACCATCAAAGGTATTTGAAAGAATACTTTTGGCAAGAATGCTGCCCATTATAGAAGATAAAAATATTATTCCTGAGCACCAATTCGGATTTAGGATGCATCACGGCACGCCTGAACAATGTCACAGGATAGTGGAAAAAATTCTATTGGTCTTTGAGAATAGAGAGTACTGCTCGGCTGTCTTTTTAGATACAAAACAGGCCTTTGATCGAAACTTCACAAGGGTCTTCTATTTAAACTAAAACAAGACCATCATAAAGCCAGTGTGGACGTACGGCATCCAACTCTGGGGCTCTGCATCCCACTCAAACATCGAAATCCTTCAGCGGTTTCAAAACAAAGTGCTGAGACGAATCGTAAATGCTCCCCCATATGTCAAAAACTCGGTACTACATAGAGACCTGAACATCCCTTACCTAAAGGAAGAAATCCGCAGGCTGAGTGAGCGTCACCTTTTGAGGCTTGAACAGCACGAAAATACCCTGGCTATCAACTTGTTGGACAACAGTACCCACACAAGAAGACTGAAGAGAAGGCACCCGCTTTACGTTCCATTCCTACCTCCATAGGACTGACGGCCCATCACATATATCTAAATTTGAACTGAATTAAATTTTTCATGTCAATCATGTAACTGCAACAAATATTAATTATTGTCTTTCAACAGATTTTCACAATAAAACAAAAAAATTTTATTTTACTTATTTAATTTATTTATTTTTTTTTATTGGTGCGCCTTTGGTGGTATCGGTGGCGGCAGCGGCAGCGGAGGTGGCGGCAGCGGGTTAGGCATCTCCCGATGTGGTGGCGACGTCGGTAGAGTTGGTTGGGGCTGCAGAGGTGGTGCCAATCTTCACACCCCTAGCCCGCGCTCGAAGTACAGCCCATCCATCGGGCGGCCGCCGGATAACCCTCCCTGACCCAACGCCTTTGTTCTTGCTTATTTTTAAAGGAGCCCTTGTTTCCGGCGGAGGAGGTGAGCTCACTTCGGTGGGCTTGGGGGCGACAGCCACGCCGAAATGTATGGTCTGAAAATAATAATTAATAAAACAATTTATTAAAAACAAATAAAATAAATATAAATCAGAAAATAAAAATTTTTTACTTACCGATTTAGTTATATTGAAGTTGATCTCCATTTTTAAGAAAGCTGTAGATTTGTGGTGCTGCCATACTTTAATTTTGGCGGTCCCCCTATTCTCATTCCCTACTTTATCGATAAAGGCCCTTAGCACAAAAAATAAAAGGGCCTTAGCACTAACAATTATGAATTTTCCCCCAAAAATGAAAGAATTCAATTTTCTCAAAAACTGGTCTAACGAATTGCATGAAATTTTCAGGGATTATATATTGAGTCATTTCCATTAATTTGGGATACCGTGCATGTTGAGCCACGAGCTGTGAGAGATAACGACGATTTTTTATTTCGCAAGAAGTGTGACCAATAAATGTCGCTGATCTTGCTGACCAGATTCTGTCAATTAGGAATTTTCCCTGCTGGATACCACTGTAAAAAAAAGATGCATTAACTCTACCTTGTGTAGAAAAGTGGATTATATTTTATGTTAGATACCACATAAAAAAAACAATCATAAACTCCACCTCGTGTGGAAAAGTGGATTAGGCCTAATGAGGATATCATTTAAAAAAAAACGCGTCATGAACTCTACCTCAAGTTGGTGTGGAAAAGAGTTTGAAAAAAAATCTTATTAAATAAATAATTTAAAATAATAAAATTTTAAATACTTGGAAATCTGGAAATCTGTCTATTGAGTCAACTTTCGTTCACAGTAAGTTTACAACTGTCTTCAGTGTCTCAAATTATTTCACAATTACTTACATTATAATTTCATTGCAGAAAAGGATAACTTCGTATCCCGTGAAAAGGTAAAGTCCAGATAATTGCTATTAAACAGATTTAACTCTTTATAGTATATACAGTGGCTCCAACGCCAAATCGGACACGATTTTTTTTTTTATGCAAATGTGTTTTTTATTAAGTAGTAAGTAGCTTATATTAACTTTCATAATTTTTCTTAAATCTAGACAGCCTTAATTTCCTAAAAACAAAAAAAAAATTCAAAAGTTAAGCGGGAACATTTTTTTTTTTTTTTAAACGAACAACAAGTCCGAATTTGAGCTTCATCGCCAAATCGGACAAAAGAAAACAGCAAGGAAAAGATCCGTTATTTCGCGGAACTTTTGGTTTTTGTTTTGCTTTTTGCACTTTGTTATGTTCTCAAGCTCATTGAAGTGATAATATCACAAATTATTTTTACGAAATGGCTCCACGTGGCAAGCAAACCGGTGTCGAAGCACGGTAAATAATTTTGAAGTTACATTTCGATGGGAAAACTGTCAGGGAAATTGCAGACCTGGTCGGAAGGAGCAAATCCACCGTCCATGACATTATAAAAAGATTTCGCGAAGATGGAAGCTTGATGAACAAGAGCCAGGAGGGCAAAAGAAAGCGTTTAAATTCAAGAGAAGAGCGGTCGATAATAAGAGAAATTAAGATTGATCCGTTTAAAACAGCCAAAGAGCTCAGGTTGTCGGTGAAAAATAAGTTTGATAAAGATGTTTGTGACAACAGTGTTAGGAATACTTTGCATAGATATGATTTTCATGGCCGAGTTGCCAAGAAAAAGCCATATATAAGCCCTAAGAACAAGGCGTTCAGGGTTAAGTTCGCAAAGGAGTACTTGCTTAAAAGCGATGATTTTTGGAATCATGTAAGGTTGTATATGATTAAAATAAAATGGTTTTTTTTAATTAAAAGTGTTATTTAAAGGTTTTGTTTACTGATGAAAGTAAATTTAATTTACATGGGTCCGATGGTAAAGTGTATGTGTGGCGTAAACCAAACACTGAATTCGAGCCCAAAAACACCATAGGCACAGTTAAGCATGGTGGAGGTTCTGTCATGGTTTGGGGCTGCATGTCAAGTGCTGGAGTTGGCCAATTACATTTCATCGATGGCATAATGGATAAATTGGGCTACCTTGAGATTTTGAAAAAAAATGTTAAGCAGAGAGCGGAGAAATTGGGGATCCTTCACGATTTTGCTTTTTATCAAGATAACGATCCCAAGCGCACGTCAATGGTAGCTAAGCTTTGGCTGATACATAATTGTCCTAAATTGATTCAAACGCCTGCCCAGAGCCCGGATATAAACGTCATTGAAAACCTTTGGGAAGTATTGGCTATGAAAGTCTACCAAAACCGGTATAGCACGCTTGACCAGTTAAAAGAGGGACTACTGTCAGCTTGGAACTCCATAGAGCCAGAGATTTGCCACAATTTGCTCAAATCTATTCCCAATCGCTTGCAGGCTGTTGTGGCTAGTAAAGGTTTTGCAACCAAATACTGATTACCAACATTTTCATTTGTTTTTCTTTTAAGTTTTCTTTTGTCCGATTTGGCGATGAAGCTCAAATTCGGACTTGTTGTTCGTTTAAAAAAAAAAAAAATGTTCCCGCTTAACTTTTGAATTTTTTTTTTATTTTTATTAAATTAAGGCTGTCTAGATTTAAGAAAAATTATGAAAGTTAATATAAGCTACTTACTACTTAATAAAAAACACATTTGCATAAAAAAAAATTCTTGTCCGATTTGGCGTTGGAGCCACTGTATATTCTTGATCAGCATCAACAGCCGAGTCGATTGAGACATGTCCGTCCGTCCGTCTGTCTGTTTAGCCAGACGTTTTTGAACTTTAATTTTATGCTACATGGTTGAAACATGAAAAATTAAGCTCCTTTATCGATGATCCAAATCAAGTTTAATGAAGTAAGCAAGTCGTCCCTGCCGACATTGAGTATACCCTGTACCAACTAGTTATATTAAATCAAGATCGGCATCAACTTAATTCAAAATGCCTTTTATCATGCAGCAACAGCTACCGCATGCTATCTCGCTCACTCTTGCCAGCCAGTGTCGTCCTAAGCGCTTCAGTACAAAACGCATTTACGTATATCTACGATATTTATTGTCCGATTTCGACTAAATTTAGTCAGATGATGCATTTTGGCCACATTATTAGGTGTGCCAAATAAGAATGTGATTGCTTTAAAACTTCTCCAGTAAATCGTTTTTTCCAAATTGCGGGGGCGGAAGTGGGCGTGGCAAAATTTTTCAACTATCTTAATTTGCGTAGACACTAAACAAAAGTTCGATAACCCTCGAAATCGCAATCAATTCAAAACAAAATTCCCCTTTACATGCAGCAGCAGCGAACGCATGCTATCTCGCTCTTTCATATCAGCCTTGGCAGTTCAGTACAAAATGCGAATGGCTATATCTCCGATGTTTATTATCCGATTTGAACGAAATTTGGTCAGTTCGTGCAGTTTGACTATATAATTATGTGCACCAAATAAGAATTCGGTATCTATAATACAGCTTTAGTAAATTCATTTTAAAATTTTATTTTTTCATTTGCGGGGGCGGAAGTGGGCGTGGCTAAAATTTGAAACAAACTTGATCTGCCTAGGCATAAGACGGATGTTCACACCGAGTTTGGTAGCTCTAGCTTTTATAGTCTCTGAGATCTAGATGTTCATACGGACGGACGGACGGACGGACAGACGGACATGTCTCAATCGACTCGGCTGTTGATGCTGATCAAGAATATATATACTTTATGGGGTCGGAAAAGCTTCCTTCTGCCTGTTACATACATTTTAGCGACTTTAATATACCCTTATACCCTATGGGTACAGGGTATAAAAATTAGTCGGATCGGATAACTATCACCGGTAGAGTTGCAAAACAATCGATGGCACTATCGATAATATCGATGGTTTTACGAAATAGCGATACCTCGATAGTATTTCAGGACTATCGATTGTTTTGCAAAAAGCTAAATTTTATAAGTTGATTTTTTGTTCTTTCCCTGCAATATGGAAAAGTATTCATTAACATCAGGCAAGTGAATAATTTCTTTACGTACTTTAAATTTTGCACATGGTAGCACGTGCGAAATTTGTTTTACTTGCACTTATTAAGCTAATGCAGTTTTCTCTATTTACAAATAGCTTCTCCTAACCCTACCAGCGAAACAAATGCTGCGATTTTGATTGAACGGCTCGGAAGTTTGGACTCATTTTGAAAAATGCAAAAATAATTAAATGGCCAAATGCAAGGTATGTGGAAAAGAATACAAAAGCAGCGGGAATACATCCAACTTAATGGATCACCTAAAGCGTTGTCACTCTCTAAAACTTGGTGGCTGCACAGAATCGCAAACCATTTCCAAATTTGTGAAACGCAATGATTTCTATGATACGACCTCGACCAGGAAAATGTTGCTTGATAAATCTCTAGTCAAAATGGTAGCAAAAGACGTTCACGCTTACAGAATTGTAGAAGACCTTGGATTTCAGGAGTTCGTCCACTTGATAGATCCCAAATACAAGCTTCCAAGTCGTACCACGCTCCAAAATGTGTATATCAAAAATATGTATAACGAACTGGTTGAAGCATTGAAAAACGTTCTTAATGACATTGAATATTGTTCATTAACTACATGTCTCTGGACTTCCCAAAGCAATATAAGTTACATTACAGTTACATGCCATTTTGTGCAAAATTCTTGTCTGAAGTCCGCAGTACTCTCAACCAGACCGCTTAATAACGAAACAAACCACGGAAGTCAAAATATAGCGGAAACTATTAGAGAGATTGCTGATGAGTGGCACTTATATCCGAAAATCGTTACCATTGTAACTGACAATGCACATTCCATGATCAAGGCATGTGAAATTCTATCAAAAAAACATTTGCCTTGCTTTGCACATTCAATCAATTTACTGTTGAAGGATCTTTTGTCTCTGGAAAGTGTGAAAGGATTACTACGCACTGTAAAACGAATAGTGACCTATTTCAAAAGAAGCACGATTGAATATGCAATACTTAAAGAGGCTCAAGGACAAGAAAAACAGTATAGCCTAATACAAGAAGTTCCAACTAGATGGAATAGTGCGTTGCATATGATGCAATGCATTTTACTTGTAAGGGATGCTATTGGTCGCGTCCTTCTTAATTGTTCAAAAGCGCCATCACCTTTAAGAAACGAACAATATGATTGCATAACAGATTTATGTGAAATCTTAAAGCCATTCGACAACGTGACAAAGCAGGCTTTAGCTGTAAAGGCGGTTTCAGTATCCCTAATTATTCCAAATGTTTATGGCTTGGGATGCACTTTAGATGGCCTTAAGAGCAAAATGAGAACACCAATTCGCTCTGAAGCTTGTTCTTTCATTATAAATCGGCTTAAAGCAAGACTACTACATTATGAGACGAGAACCGTTCCGCGCTTAGCCACAATGTTGGACCCTAGATTTAAAAAGGAAGGTTTCGGAAATCCTGTCAATGCCCAACAAGCCTCTGCGGCTCTAGAAAGCGAAGTCACCGGTTTGGTTAATGTTGACGAAAATCAGCCACCCATGGAGGAACCGGCAAATCAGCCTGACAATGTTCTTAAGTTTTTGGCTGATAGGATTCAGCAAAAACACCGAACAGGTAGATCAGATGCGATTATAACTATGAGGCAATACCTTGAGCAGCGAAATTCTGAACAGGATACTGACTCCTTGGAGTACTGGAAGGTAAATTCTTAGTTCCACTATTATAAATATTACTCGTTAAAAATTTGAAACTTTGCTGATTAATTCGCAACACTTCAGGCACATTGCACTGTGCGCTTCAAAGTACCTTTGTGTACCAGCTAGCTCCACGGAATCGGAGCGCACTTTTAGTAATGCCGGGGAAATAATTGGCAATAGAAGAACAAGGCTAAAACCGAAGAATGTTGACACTCTTCTATTTTTAAACAAGTTGAATATTTTGTTGATCTCCCTTACCGAAAAGCTGATAATTTTTTAGATTTGATGTATATCTCTTTGCCTTATCTAACTTTAAGTATGAAGTTTGAATTTTTTGTTGATTTGCTTACTTTTGTTTAATTAATTGTAAGCTAGAACTATAAACTTTGTTTTGTTTTGCTCACATGAAAATTAAATGCAGACTTAAAAACAAGTTATGCCTATTATATTTCATATTTTTTCATTATTTTCCTTGGGATTCTGCAGATGCAGACTTTAAACCAAAAATTCAAATTCTTTTTTTAAATTTTCGATAGTATCGATTGTTTTCAACAACGATGGTAAAAACATCGATGGTTTTTTCCATGGACGGACCATCGATAGTTTTGCAACTCTAATCACCGGAGTTATTAACTAAAACGTGGAGGTACCTCAAGTAAAATAAGCAATTTTCTTTGGCAGCAAAGAAACAAAAACAAATTCCAAGAAATCACGCACACACTACATATGACAGAAACATTTGCGTTGTGTTGTTGCACAGAACAAAATTGACAGAGCGAGATGCCATGCGTTTGCTATATATGTATTAGAGAGCTGCATGTCTTCACTCACAACGTACGTTTAAATGAATTCATTCGAATTGAAGTGAATTGAGTGAGTGAGACGCACACAATGAATTGAATGGGAATGAATGTTCTTGTGCGCTGGAACTCATAACCAAGGTCACTCACTCGAGTCAATTCGAATGAATGAAGCGTAAAGCCGATTGAAACCTTTGGAAAAGCCGAAGACACTCGAAATATTCTATTTATAGCAGACACATTTTAAGCATCGTTCATTTCGTTAAAGACAATTGTGACAGGCATAATGGAAAGTAGTCAAGCGGACGAATTTGTATGTATTTCGCAAACTAATTTTGATGTTTTTGTTTTTATTCTTGTTGCCTATTGTTATATTTTGTAATGTTAATTGTTGGAGTCTGTCTGGGGGCAGGTCACAATTTTTGCACAATGGAGCTTAAGTAGCCCCACGTTGGGCGTCAAAATTATGTAATGAAAGTATTGCTACTACTGTAGCTGGGAGTATGGTTGCTACAATGAAAGTGTACAGCAGTGGATGGTGACGCTGATATAAAATATCTAGTGAACATCAACAAAAACTTTATGGTGCTACTAAATTTGGAGGCAGTATTATATAGCGGTGCGGGACCCTCTGGAACCTTAGCTCATTCGGGATGGGGTGGGTTTTTGCCAATAATCTGTCTCTAACATACATAAACTTAAATTTTTAGGATCCCTTCTGAATCTAAATTTTACTATAAGACACGATAAGTCCAAATATCTAAACTCAAAAAAACACGAATTAGAAAAATCGGTGCTGTGCATAATTAATTGAAGTAAACCAAAATTAAAGCAAAGAGGTGTGAAGACTTCAATATAATAACGAGATGAATCAGGCGGAATCAAAGATGTTGTCTGATCCGCGCGCTCTATACCCTACCCTACCATGATTTTCATTGCGGATAATTTATATATGAAAATCCCTTAAATATATTAGACTACTATTTTTTTATATTGCCACATCACTAGGAAGAAAAATTAATATAGGGCCATATTCATTTTTCAATAAACATTTCATTTAATTTCAAATATGTAGTTGAGACTTAATATTAACATTGTTAATTATCTTCTAAGGAGAAATTTTAACAAAAAAATTTTATCTAAACATTATCAATTAGACAGGAGGAGAATAAATTTTTAATATATTTATCAGTTAATTAATTCATTGGTTTCCTTTTTTTTTTTTTTTTTTTGTATTTAGGCCTTAAATAGATTTAATTAAAGTATATGTACACCATGCTAACTCTGCTCGCAGACTAATATTCAAACATCTGTTTACAACTTGAAAATCAAAACTCTTTATAACTGTCTTGCATCAAACAAGTTCGCTACAACCAACTATTTACGAGCTAAATGGCATAGCAAAAGAAACGCAGAAATTTACCGTTGCTTGCGGTAGCTTATATACACGCATAAGAGTGCAGCTGCGCTTGCTCTTTGCTTTTGAAAAAAAAAAAACGCAAAACCCAAAAAAAAAATAAATGAAATTATATAGGCATATTATATTAGAACATTTAAAAATAAAACTGCAAAAAATTTAATAATAAAATTAAGAAAAATAAATTTTTGATTTACGTTAAATTTTTCTTTTTCATTGTGCACATTAGGGTATGATCAATTGGATAATTAAAATTCACTCTTTTGTCACCGGAAAATTTAAATGAGTTCAATGAACTTCACTAGCAGAACAGCTGATTAGATTTTATTAAACGATTGCAAAAATAGATAGTAAGATTGTAAATATGAAGCAAAGGAATATATCAAACAGCAAAAAAAAAAAAAATAAATGCAAACATTACTTATGCTTTGTGGGAATCATATACATGGATAAAAGAAGGGCTTTCATATATATATGTATGTACATAGACATACATACATATGCATATGTATGTACAGTCGGTCACAGCTTATTTGACCCACCCGAGAAAATAAAATTGAGTCAAGTATATCTTTTAAACGGAGAAAGGTAGCAACAAAATTGAAACGCAGAATTTTCAGTTAATATATGAACTAAAGAATACGTAATTCATTTATTTTAATTTATTTAATTTTTTATACAAAAAAGAGCAAAAACTAGAAAAAGTCGACATTTCAATGTCACAACTTATTTGACCCAGCATAACTAAAACTTTTTTTTTTTGATATAAACCGTATATGTTTAAAATTTATTGTTTGGTGTGTCTTCCATTTGTATCTAAGGTAGCTTTTATTCTATTTTACATCGATATAACCAACATTTTAGTGGTTTCCGGGCTGATTTTGGGCCATTCCTCGAGATGGGCTGTTTTTAAACCATTTCTGATGGATTTTGGCCGATTTTGGATGTTATTGTCCAATATCACCCACAAATTTTCATGGAGAATAAGATCTAGTGTTGGTGTCAGAAGTTTAACCACATCGGAGCAGCTCCAAATAAGCCAGGTGTGCACTTTTCCCCTACGTGTGCTTTGGGTCGTTATCCTGATGCAGCAGAAAATTATCACTTTTACCGAGATCCTGAGGATTTTCAACAATTTTTTTTTTGTATACCTCTAGATATGCATTTTATGTCTTCATAGTTCCAACACCAGCTGACACACATGCAGGCCCAAACCATGACGCTTCCACCGCCATGCTTCTCAGTCGGCTTAGGCGGTGTACTTAAAGATCTGTATTTGCACCGCGGTGGACGTTGGGATGGCCATCCGAACTAAATATGTTAAATTTCGACATATCAGCTTATATAACCTGCTCCCAGAGGCCTAAGCTCATGTTTTGCTGCTCCACGACCACCGCCTGAGAGAAAAGACGCCTACGTAGGGTCTGGTTAAGAAGGCAAAGCTAGAACACAAAACATCCTCCTACCGCCCAATCAGTCTTCTGCCTGTACCATCAAAGGTATTTGAAAGAATACTTTTGGCAAGAATGCTGCCCATTATAGAAGATAAAAATATTATTCCTGAGCACCAATTCGGATTTAGGATGCATCACGGCACGCCTGAACAATGTCACAGGATAGTGGAAAAAATTCTATTGGTCTTTGAGAATAGAGAGTACTGCTCGGCTGTCTTTTTAGATACAAAACAGGCCTTTGATCGAAACTTCACAAGGGTCTTCTATTTAAACTAAAACAAGACCATCATAAAGCCAGTGTGGACGTACGGCATCCAACTCTGGGGCTCTGCATCCCACTCAAACATCGAAATCCTTCAGCGGTTTCAAAACAAAGTGCTGAGACGAATCGTAAATGCTCCCCCATATGTCAAAAACTCGGTACTACATAGAGACCTGAACATCCCTTACCTAAAGGAAGAAATCCGCAGGCTGAGTGAGCGTCACCTTTTGAGGCTTGAACAGCACGAAAATACCCTGGCTATCAACTTGTTGGACAACAGTACCCACACAAGAAGACTGAAGAGAAGGCACCCGCTTTACGTTCCATTCCTACCTCCATAGGACTGACGGCCCATCACATATATCTAAATTTGAACTGAATTAAATTTTTCATGTCAATCATGTAACTGCAACAAATATTAATTATTGTCTTTCAACAGATTTTCACAATAAAACAAAAAAATTTTATTTTACTTATTTAATTTATTTATTTTTTTTTATTGGTGCGCCTTTGGTGGTATCGGTGGCGGCAGCGGCAGCGGAGGTGGCGGCAGCGGGTTAGGCATCTCCCGATGTGGTGGCGACGTCGGTAGAGTTGGTTGGGGCTGCAGAGGTGGTGCCAATCTTCACACCCCTAGCCCGCGCTCGAAGTACAGCCCATCCATCGGGCGGCCGCCGGATAACCCTCCCTGACCCAACGCCTTTGTTCTTGCTTATTTTTAAAGGAGCCCTTGTTTCCGGCGGAGGAGGTGAGCTCACTTCGGTGGGCTTGGGGGCGACAGCCACGCCGAAATGTATGGTCTGAAAATAATAATTAATAAAACAATTTATTAAAAACAAATAAAATAAATATAAATCAGAAAATAAAAATTTTTTACTTACCGATTTAGTTATATTGAAGTTGATCTCCATTTTTAAGAAAGCTGTAGATTTGTGGTGCTGCCATACTTTAATTTTGGCGGTCCCCCTATTCTCATTCCCTACTTTATCGATAAAGGCCCTTAGCACAAAAAATAAAAGGGCCTTAGCACTAACAATTATGAATTTTCCCCCAAAAATGAAAGAATTCAATTTTCTCAAAAACTGGTCTAACGAATTGCATGAAATTTTCAGGGATTATATATTGAGTCATTTCCATTAATTTGGGATACCGTGCATGTTGAGCCACGAGCTGTGAGAGATAACGACGATTTTTTATTTCGCAAGAAGTGTGACCAATAAATGTCGCTGATCTTGCTGACCAGATTCTGTCAATTAGGAATTTTCCCTGCTGGATACCACTGTAAAAAAAAGATGCATTAACTCTACCTTGTGTAGAAAAGTGGATTATATTTTATGTTAGATACCACATAAAAAAAACAATCATAAACTCCACCTCGTGTGGAAAAGTGGATTAGGCCTAATGAGGATATCATTTAAAAAAAAACGCGTCATGAACTCTACCTCAAGTTGGTGTGGAAAAGAGTTTGAAAAAAAATCTTATTAAATAAATAATTTAAAATAATAAAATTTTAAATACTTGGAAATCTGGAAATCTGTCTATTGAGTCAACTTTCGTTCACAGTAAGTTTACAACTGTCTTCAGTGTCTCAAATTATTTCACAATTACTTACATTATAATTTCATTGCAGAAAAGGATAACTTCGTATCCCGTGAAAAGGTAAAGTCCAGATAATTGCTATTAAACAGATTTAACTCTTTATAGTATATACAGTGGCTCCAACGCCAAATCGGACACGATTTTTTTTTTTATGCAAATGTGTTTTTTATTAAGTAGTAAGTAGCTTATATTAACTTTCATAATTTTTCTTAAATCTAGACAGCCTTAATTTCCTAAAAACAAAAAAAAAATTCAAAAGTTAAGCGGGAACATTTTTTTTTTTTTTTAAACGAACAACAAGTCCGAATTTGAGCTTCATCGCCAAATCGGACAAAAGAAAACAGCAAGGAAAAGATCCGTTATTTCGCGGAACTTTTGGTTTTTGTTTTGCTTTTTGCACTTTGTTATGTTCTCAAGCTCATTGAAGTGATAATATCACAAATTATTTTTACGAAATGGCTCCACGTGGCAAGCAAACCGGTGTCGAAGCACGGTAAATAATTTTGAAGTTACATTTCGATGGGAAAACTGTCAGGGAAATTGCAGACCTGGTCGGAAGGAGCAAATCCACCGTCCATGACATTATAAAAAGATTTCGCGAAGATGGAAGCTTGATGAACAAGAGCCAGGAGGGCAAAAGAAAGCGTTTAAATTCAAGAGAAGAGCGGTCGATAATAAGAGAAATTAAGATTGATCCGTTTAAAACAGCCAAAGAGCTCAGGTTGTCGGTGAAAAATAAGTTTGATAAAGATGTTTGTGACAACAGTGTTAGGAATACTTTGCATAGATATGATTTTCATGGCCGAGTTGCCAAGAAAAAGCCATATATAAGCCCTAAGAACAAGGCGTTCAGGGTTAAGTTCGCAAAGGAGTACTTGCTTAAAAGCGATGATTTTTGGAATCATGTAAGGTTGTATATGATTAAAATAAAATGGTTTTTTTTAATTAAAAGTGTTATTTAAAGGTTTTGTTTACTGATGAAAGTAAATTTAATTTACATGGGTCCGATGGTAAAGTGTATGTGTGGCGTAAACCAAACACTGAATTCGAGCCCAAAAACACCATAGGCACAGTTAAGCATGGTGGAGGTTCTGTCATGGTTTGGGGCTGCATGTCAAGTGCTGGAGTTGGCCAATTACATTTTATCGATGGCATAATGGATAAATTGGGCTACCTTGAGATTTTGAAAAAAAATGTTAAGCAGAGAGCGGAGAAATTGGGGATCCTTCACGATTTTGCTTTTTATCAAGATAACGATCCCAAGCGCACGTCAATGGTAGCTAAGCTTTGGCTGATACATAATTGTCCTAAATTGATTCAAACGCCTGCCCAGAGCCCGGATATAAACGTCATTGAAAACCTTTGGGAAGTATTGGCTATGAAAGTCTACCAAAACCGGTATAGCACGCTTGACCAGTTAAAAGAGGGACTACTGTCAGCTTGGAACTCCATAGAGCCAGAGATTTGCCACAATTTGCTCAAATCTATTCCCAATCGCTTGCAGGCTGTTGTGGCTAGTAAAGGTTTTGCAACCAAATACTGATTACCAACATTTTCATTTGTTTTTCTTTTAAGTTTTCTTTTGTCCGATTTGGCGATGAAGCTCAAATTCGGACTTGTTGTTCGTTTAAAAAAAAAAAAAATGTTCCCGCTTAACTTTTGAATTTTTTTTTTTATTTTTATTAAATTAAGGCTGTCTAGATTTAAGAAAAATTATGAAAGTTAATATAAGCTACTTACTACTTAATAAAAAACACATTTGCATAAAAAAAAATTCTTGTCCGATTTGGCGTTGGAGCCACTGTATATTCTTGATCAGCATCAACAGCCGAGTCGATTGAGACATGTCCGTCCGTCCGTCTGTCTGTTTAGCCAGACGTTTTTGAACTTTAATTTTATGCTACATGGTTGAAACATGAAAAATTAAGCTCCTTTATCGATGATCCAAATCAAGTTTAATGAAGTAAGCAAGTCGTCCCTGCCGACATTGAGTATACCCTGTACCAACTAGTTATATTAAATCAAGATCGGCATCAACTTAATTCAAAATGCCTTTTATCATGCAGCAACAGCTACCGCATGCTATCTCGCTCACTCTTGCCAGCCAGTGTCGTCCTAAGCGCTTCAGTACAAAACGCATTTACGTATATCTACGATATTTATTGTCCGATTTCGACTAAATTTAGTCAGATGATGCATTTTGGCCACATTATTAGGTGTGCCAAATAAGAATGTGATTGCTTTAAAACTTCTCCAGTAAATCGTTTTTTCCAAATTGCGGGGGCGGAAGTGGGCGTGGTAAAATTTTTCAACTATCTTAATTTGCGTAGACACTAAACAAAAGTTCGATAACCCTCGAAATCGCAATCAATTCAAAACAAAATTCCCCTTTACATGCAGCAGCAGCGAACGCATGCTATCTCGCTCTTTCATATCAGCCTTGGCAGTTCAGTACAAAATGCGAATGGCTATATCTCCGATGTTTATTATCCGATTTGAACGAAATTTGGTCAGTTCGTGCAGTTTGACTATATAATTATGTGCACCAAATAAGAATTCGGTATCTATAATACAGCTTTAGTAAATTCATTTTAAAATTTTATTTTTTCATTTGCGGGGGCGGAAGTGGGCGTGGCTAAAATTTGAAACAAACTTGATCTGCCTAGGCATAAGACGGATGTTCACACCGAGTTTGGTAGCTCTAGCTTTTATAGTCTCTGAGATCTAGATGTTCATACGGACGGACGGACGGACAGACGGACATGTCTCAATCGACTCGGCTGTTGATGCTGATCAAGAATATATATACTTTATGGGGTCGGAAAAGCTTCCTTCTGCCTGTTACATACATTTTAGCGACTTTAATATACCCTTTTACCCTATGGGTACAGGGTATAAAAATTAGTCGGATCGGATAACTATCACCGGTAGAGTTGCAAAACAATCGATGGCACTATCGATAATATCGATGGTTTTACGAAATAGCGATACCTCGATAGTATTTCAGGACTATCGATTGTTTTGCAAAAAGCTAAATTTTATAAGTTGATTTTTTGTTCTTTCCCTGCAATATGGAAAAGTATTCATTAACATCAGGCAAGTGAATAATTTCTTTACGTACTTTAAATTTTGCACATGGTAGCACGTGCGAAATTTGTTTTACTTGCACTTATTAAGCTAATGCAGTTTTCTCTATTTACAAATAGCTTCTCCTAACCCTACCAGCGAAACAAATGCTGCGATTTTGATTGAACGGCTCGGAAGTTTGGACTCATTTTGAAAAATGCAAAAATAATTAAATGGCCAAATGCAAGGTATGTGGAAAAGAATACAAAAGCAGCGGGAATACATCCAACTTAATGGATCACCTAAAGCGTTGTCACTCTCTAAAACTTGGTGGCTGCACAGAATCGCAAACCATTTCCAAATTTGTGAAACGCAATGATTTCTATGATACGACCTCGACCAGGAAAATGTTGCTTGATAAATCTCTAGTCAAAATGGTAGCAAAAGACGTTCACGCTTACAGAATTGTAGAAGACCTTGGATTTCAGGAGTTCGTCCACTTGATAGATCCCAAATACAAGCTTCCAAGTCGTACCACGCTCCAAAATGTGTATATCAAAAATATGTATAACGAACTGGTTCAAGCATTGAAAAACGTTCTTAATGACATTGAATATTGTTCATTAACTACATGTCTCTGGACTTCCCAAAGCAATATAAGTAACATTACAGTTACATGGCATTTTGTGCAAAATTCTTGTCTGAAGTCCGCAGTACTCTCAACCAGACCGCTTAATAACGAAACAAACCACGGAAGTCAAAATATAGCGGAAACTATTAGAGAGATTGCTGATGAGTGGCACTTATATCCGAAAATCGTTACCATTGTAACTGACAATGCACATTCCATGATCAAGGCATGTGAAATTCTATCAAAAAAACATTTGCCTTGCTTTGCACATTCAATCAATTTACTGTTGAAGGATCTTTTGTCTCTGGAAAGTGTGAAAGGATTACTACGCACTGTAAAACGAATAGTGACCTATTTCAAAAGAAGCACGATTGAATATGCAATACTTAAAGAGGCTCAAGGACAAGAAAAACAGTATAGCCTAATACAAGAAGTTCCAACTAGATGGAATAGTGCGTTGCATATGATGCAACGCATTTTACTTGTAAGGGATGCTATTGGTCGCGTCCTTCTTAATTGTTCAAAAGCGCCATCACCTTTAAGAAACGAACAATATGATTGCATAACAGATTTATGTGAAATCTTAAAGCCATTCGACAACGTGACAAAGCAGGCTTTAGCTGTGAAGGCGGTTTCAGTATCCCTAATTATTCCAAATGTTTATGGCTTGGGATGCACTTTAGATGGCCTTAAGAGCAAAATGAGAACACCAATTGGCTCTGAAGCTTGTTCTTTCATTATAAATCGGCTTAAAGCAAGACTACTACATTATGAGACGAGAACCGTTCCGCGCTTAGCCACAATGTTGGACCCTAGATTTAAAAAGGAAGGTTCCGGAAATCCTGTCAATGCCCAACAAGCCTCTGCGGCTCTAGAAAGCGAAGTCACCGGTTTGGTTAATGTTGACGAAAATCAGCCACCCATGGAGGAACCGGCAAATCAGCCTGACAATGTTCTTAAGTTTTTGGCTGATAGGATTCAGCAAAAACACCGAACAGGTAGATCAGATGCGATTATAACTATGAGGCAATACCTTGAGCAGCGAAATTCTGAACAGGATACTGACTCCTTGGAGTACTGGAAGGTAAATTCTTAGTTCCACTATTATAAATATTACTCGTTAAAAATTTGAAACTTTGCTGATTAATTCGCAACACTTCAGGCACATTGCACTGTGCGCTTCAAAGTACCTTTGTGTACCAGCTAGCTCCACGGAATCGGAGCGCACTTTTAGTAATGCCGGGGAAATAATTGGCAATAGAAGAACAAGGCTAAAACCGAAGAATGTTGACACTCTTCTATTTTTAAACAAGTTGAATATTTTGTTGATCTCCCTTACCGAAAAGCTGATAATTTTTTAGATTTGATGTATATCTCTTTGCCTTATCTAACTTTAAGTATGAAGTTTGAATTTTTTGTTGATTTGCTTACTTTTGTTTAATTAATTGTAAGCTAGAACTATAAACTTTGTTTTGTTTTGCTCACATGAAAATTAAATGCAGACTTAAAAACAAGTTATGCCTATTATATTTCATATTTTTTCATTATTTTCCTTGGGATTCTGCAGATGCAGACTTTAAACCAAAAATTCAAATTCTTTTTTTTAAATTTTCGATAGTATCGATTGTTTTCAACAACGATGGTAAAAACATCGATGGTTTTTTCCATGGACGGACCATCGATAGTTTTGCAACTCTAATCACCGGAGTTATTAACTAAAACGTGGAGGTACCTCAAGTAAAATAAGCAATTTTCTTTGGCAGCAAAGAAACAAAAACAAATTCCAAGAAATCACGCACACACTACATATGACAGAAACATTTGCGTTGTGTTGTTGCACAGAACAAAATTGACAGAGCGAGATGCCATGCGTTTGCTATATATGTATTAGAGAGCTGCATGTCTTCACTCACAACGTACGTTTAAATGAATTCATTCGAATTGAAGTGAATTGAGTGAGTGAGACGCACACAATGAATTGAATGGGAATGAATGTTCTTGTGCGCTGGAACTCATAACCAAGGTCACTCACTCGAGTCAATTCGAATGAATGAAGCGTAAAGCCGATTGAAACCTTTGGAAAAGCCGAAGACACTCGAAATATTCTATTTATAGCAGACACATTTTAAGCATCGTTCATTTCGTTAAAGACAATTGTGACAGGCATAATGGAAAGTAGTCAAGCGGACGAATTTGTATGTATTTCGCAAACTAATTTTGATGTTTTTGTTTTTATTCTTGTTGCCTATTGTTATATTTTGTAATGTTAATTGTTGGAGTCTGTCTGGGGGCAGGTCACAATTTTTGCACAATGGAGCTTAAGTAGTCCCACGTTGGGCGTCAAAATTATGTAATGAAAGTATTGCTACTACTGTAGCTGGGAGTATGGTTGCTACAATGAAAGTGTACAGCAGTGGATGGTGACGCTGATATAAAATATCTAGTGAACATCAACAAAAACTTTATGGTGCTACTAAATTTGGAGGCAGTATTATATAGCGGTGCGGGACCCTCTGGAACCTTAGCTCATTCGGGATGGGGTGGGTTTTTGCCAATAATCTGTCTCTAACATACATAAACTTAAATTTTTAGGATCCCTTCTGAATCTAAATTTTACTATAAGACACGATAAGTCCAAATATCTAAACTCAAAAAAACACGAATTAGAAAAATCGGTGCTGTGCATAATTAATTGAAGTAAACCAAAATTAAAGCAAAGAGGTGTGAAGACTTCAATATAATAACGAGATGAATCAGGCGGAATCAAAGATGTTGTCTGATCCGCGCGCTCTATACCCTACCCTACCATGATTTTCATTGCGGATAATTTATATATGAAAATCCCTTAAATATATTAGACTACTATTTTTTTATATTGCCACATCACTAGGAAGAAAAATTATTATAGGGCCATATTCATTTTTCAATAAACATTTCATTTAATTTCAAATATGTAGTTGAGACTTAATATTAACATTGTTAATTATCTTCTAAGGAGAAATTTTAACAAAAAAAATTTTATCTAAACATTATCAATTAGACAGGAGGAGAATAAATTTTTAATATATTTATCAGTTAATTAATTCATTGGTTTCCTTTTTTTTTTTTTTTTTTTTTTGTATTTAGGCCTTAAATAGATTTAATTAAAGTATATGTACACCATGCTAACTCTGCTCGCAGACTAATATTCAAACATCTGTTTACAACTTGAAAATCAAAACTCTTTATAACTGTCTTGCATCAAACAAGTTCGCTACAACCAACTATTTACGAGCTAAATGGCATAGCAAAAGAAACGCAGAAATTTACCGTTGCTTGCGGTAGCTTATATACACGCATAAGAGTGCAGCTGCGCTTGCTCTTTGCTTTTGAAAAAAAAAAAACGCAAAACCCAAAAAAAAAAATAAATGAAATTATATAGGCATATTATATTAGAACATTTAAAAATAAAACTGCAAAAAATTTAATAATAAAATTAAGAAAAATAAATTTTTGATTTACGTTAAATTTTTCTTTTTCATTGTGCACATTAGGGTATGATCAATTCGATAATTAAAATTCACTCTTTTGTCACCGGAAAATTTAAATGAGTTCAATGAACTTCACTAGCAGAACAGCTGATTAGATTTTATTAAACGATTGCAAAAATAGATAGTAAGATTGTAAATATGAAGCAAAGGAATATATCAAACAGCAAAAAAAAAAAAAAATAAATGCAAACATTACTTATGCTTTGTGGGAATCATATACATGGATAAAAGAAGGGCTTTCATATATATATGTATGTACATAGACATACATATGCATATGTATGTACAGTCGGTCACAGCTTATTTGACCCACCCGAGAAAATAAAATTGAGTCAAGTATATCTTTTAAACGGAGAAAGGTAGCAACAAAATTGAAACGCAGAATTTTCAGTTAATATATGAACTAAAGAATACGTAATTCATTTATTTTAATTTATTTAATTTTTTATACAAAAAAGAGCAAAAACTAGAAAAAGTCGACATTTCAATGTCACAGCTTATTTGACCCAGCATAACTAAAACTTTTTTTTTTTGATATAAACCGTATATGTTTAAAATTTATTGTTTGGTGTGTCTTCCATTTGTATCTAAGGTAGCTTTTATTCTATTTTACATCGATATAACCAACATTTTAGTGGTTTCCGGGCTGATTTTGGGCCATTCCTCGAGATGGGCTGTTTTTAAACCATTTCTGATGGATTTTGGCCGATTTTGGATGTTATTGTCCAATATCACCCACAAATTTTCATGGAGAATAAGATCTAGTGTTGGTGTCAGAAGTTTAACCACATCGGAGCAGCTCCAAATAAGCCAGGTGTGCACTTTTCCCCTACGTGTGCTTTGGGTCGTTATCCTGATGCAGCAGAAAATTATCACTTTTACCGAGATCCTGAGGATTTTCAACAATTTTTTTTTTGTATACCTCTAGATATGCATTTTATGTCTTCATAGTTCCAACACCAGCTGACAGACATGCAGGCCCAAACCATGACGCTTCCACCGCCATGCTTCTCAGTCGGCTTAGGCGGTGTACTTAAAGATCTGTATTTGCACCGCGGTGGACGTTGGGATGGCCATCCGAACTAAATATGTTAAATTTCGACATATCAGCTTATATAACCTGCTCCCAGAGGCCTAAGCTCATGTTTTGCTGCTCCACGACCACCGCCTGAGAGAAAAGACGCCTACGTAGGGTCTGGTTAAGAAGGCAAAGCTAGAACACAAAACATCCTCCTACCGCCCAATCAGTCTTCTGCCTGTACTCTCAAAGGTATTTGAAAGAATACTTTTGGCAAGAATGCTGCCCATTATAGAAGATAAAAATATTATTCCTGAGCACCAATTCGGATTTAGGATGCATCACGGCACGCCTGAACAATGTCACAGGATAGTGGAAAAAATTCTATTGGTCTTTGAGAATAGAGAGTACTGCTCGGCTGTCTTTTTAGATACAAAACAGGCCTTTGATCGAAACTTCACAAGGGTCTTCTATTTAAACTAAAACAAGACCATCATAAAGCCAGTGTGGACGTACGGCATCCAACTCTGGGGCTCTGCATCCCACTCAAACATCGAAATCCTTCAGCGGTTTCAAAACAAAGTGCTGAGACGAATCGTAAATGCTCCCCCATATGTCAAAAACTCGGTACTACATAGAGACCTGAACATCCCTTACCTAAAGGAAGAAATCCGCAGGCTGAGTGAGCGTCACCTTTTGAGGCTTGAACAGCACGAAAATACCCTGGCTATCAACTTGTTGGACAACAGTACCCACACAAGAAGACTGAAGAGAAGGCACCCGCTTTACGTTCCATTCCTACCTCCATAGGACTGACGGCCCATCACATATATCTAAATTTGAACTGAATTAAATTTTTCATGTCAATCATGTAACTGCAACAAATATTAATTATTGTCTTTCAACAGATTTTCACAATAAAACAAAAAAATTTTATTTTACTTATTTAATTTATTTATTTTTTTTTATTGGTGCGCCTTTGGTGGTATCGGTGGCGGCAGCGGCAGCGGAGGTGGCGGCAGCGGGTTAGGCATCTCCCGATGTGGTGGCGACGTCGGTAGAGTTGGTTGGGGCTGCAGAGGTGGTGCCAATCTTCACACCCCTAGCCCGCGCTCGAAGTACAGCCCATCCACCGGGCGGCCGCCGGATAACCCTCCCTGACCCAACGCCTTTGTTCTTGCTTATTTTTAAAGGAGCCCTTGTTTCCGGCGGAGGAGGTGAGCTCACTTCGGTGGGCTTGGGGGCGACAGCCACGCCGAAATGTATGGTCTGAAAATAATAATTAATAAAACAATTTATTAAAAACAAATAAAATAAATATAAATCAGAAAATAAAAATTTTTTACTTACCGATTTAGTTATATTGAAGTTGATCTCCATTTTTAAGAAAGCTGTAGATTTGTGGTGCTGCCATACTTTAATTTTGGCGGTCCCCCTATTCTCATTCCCTACTTTATCGATAAAGGCCCTTAGCACAAAAAATAAAAGGGCCTTAGCACTAACAATTATGAATTTTCCCCCAAAAATGAAAGAATTCAATTTTCTCAAAAACTGGTCTAACGAATTGCATGAAATTTTCAGGGATTATATATTGAGTCATTTCCATTAATTTGGGATACCGTGCATGTTGAGCCACGAGCTGTGAGAGATAACGACGATTTTTCATTTCGCAAGAAGTGTGACCAATAAATGTAAATTTTTTTGCTGAAAAGATTCTGTCAATTATGAATTTTCCCCCAAAAATGAAAAATGCGATTTTCTCAAAAACTGGTCTAACGAATTGCATGAAATTTTCAGGGATTATATATTGAGTCATTTCCATTAATTTGGGATACCGTGCATGTTGAGCCACGAGCTGTGAGAGATAACGACGATTTTTTATTTCGCAAGAAGTGTGACCAATAAATGTCGCTGATCTTGCTGACCAGATTCTGTCAATTATGAATTTTCCCCCAAAAATAAAAAATTCAATTTTCTCAAAAACTGGTCTAACGAATTGCATGAAATTTTCAGGGATTATATATTGAGTCATTTCCATTAATTTGGGATACCGTGCATGTTGAGCCACGAGCTGTGAGAGATAACGACGATTTTTTATTTCGCAAGAAGTGTGACCAATAAATGTCGCTGATCTTGCTGACCAGATTCTGTCAATTATGAATTTTCCCCCAAAAATAAAAAATTCAATTTTCTCAAAAACTGGTCTAACGAATTGCATGAAATTTTCAGGGATTATATATTGAGTCATTTCCATTAATTTGGGATACCGTGCATGTTAAGCCACGAGCTGTGAGAGATACCGACGATTTTTCATTTCGCAAGAAGTGTGACCAATAAATGTCGCTGATCTTGCTGACCAGATTCTGTCAATTATGAATTTTCCCCCAAAAATGAGAAATTCAATTTTCTCAAAAACTGGTCTAACGAATTGCATGAAATTTTCAGGGATTATATATTGAGTCATTTCCATTAATTTGGGATACCGTGCATGTTGAGCCACGAGCTGTGAGAGATAACGACGATTATTTATTTCGCAAGAAGTGTGACCAATAAATGTCGCTGATCTTGCTGACCAGATTCTGTCAATTATGAATTTTCCCCCAAAAATGAGAAATTCAATTTTCTGAAAAACTGGTCTAACGAATTGCATGAAATTTTCAGGGATTGTATATTAAGTTATTTCCAACAATTTGGCATACCGTGCATGTTGAGCCACGAGCTGTTAGAGATAACGACGATTTTTCATTTCGCAAGAAGTGTGACCAATAAATGTAAATTTTCTTGCTGAAAAAATTCTGTCAATTATGAATTTTCCCCCAAAAATGAAAAATTCAATTTTCTCAAAAACTGGTCTAACGAATTGCATGAAATTTTCAGGGATTATATATTGAGTCATTTCCATTAATTTGGGATACCGTGCATGTTGAGCCACGAGCTGTGAGAGATAACGACGATTTTTTATTTCGCAAGAAGTGTGACCAATAAATGTCGCCGATCTTGCTGACCAGATTCTGTCAATTAGGAGTTTTCCCCCAAAAATGAAAAATTCAATTTTCTCAAAAACTAGTCTAACGAATTGCATGAAATTTTCAGGGATTATATATTGAGTCATTTCCATTAATTTGGGATACCGTGCATGTTGAGCCACGAGCTGTGAGAGATAACGACGATTTTTCATTTCGCAAGAAGTGTGACCAATAAATGTAAATTTTTTTGCTGAAAAGATTCTGTCAATTATGAATTTTCCCCCAAAAATGAAAAATGCGATTTTCTCAAAAACTGGTCTAACGAATTGCATGAAATTTTCAGGGATTATATATTGAGTCATTTCCATTAATTTGGGATACCGTGCATGTTGAGCCACGAGCTGTGAGAGATAACGACGATTTTTTATTTCGCAAGAAGTGTGACCAATAAATGTCGCTGATCTTGCTGACCAGATTCTGTCAATTATGAATTTTCCCCCAAAAATGAAAAATTCAATTTTCTCAAAAACTGGTCTAACGAATTGCATGAAATTTTCAGGGATTATATATTGAGTTATTTCCAACAATTTGGCATACCGTGCATGTTGAGCCACGAGCTGTGAGAGATAACGACGATTTTTCATTTCGCAAGAAGTGTGACCAATAAATGTAAATTTTTTTGCTGAAAAGATTCTGTCAATTATGAATTTTCCCCCAAAAATGAAAATGCGATTTTCTCAAAAACTGGTCTAACGAATTGCATGAAATTTTCAGGGATTATATATTGAGTCATTTCCATTAATTTGGGATACCGTGCATGTTGAGCCACGAGCTGTGAGAGATAACGACGACTTTTTATTTCGCAAGAAGTGTGACCAATAAATGTCGCTGATCTTGCCGACCAGATTCTGTCAATTATGAATTTTCCCCCAAAAATGAAAAATTCAATTTTCTCAAAAACTGGTCTAACGAATTGCATGAAATTTTCAGGGATTATATATTGAGTTATTTCCAACAATTTGGCATACCGTGCATGTTGAGCCACGAGCTGTGAGAGATAACGACGATTTTTCATTTCGCAAGAAGTGTGACCAATAAATGTAAATTTTTTTGCTGAAAAGATTCTGTCAATTATGAATTTTCCCCCAAAAATGAAAATGCGATTTTCTCAAAAACTGGTCTAACGAATTGCATGAAATTTTCAGGGATTATATATTGAGTCATTTCCATTAATTTGGGATACCGTGCATGTTGAGCCACGAGCTGTGAGAGATAACGACGATTTTTTATTTCGCAAGAAGTGTGACCAATAAATGTCGCCGATCTTGCTGACCAGATTCTGTCAATTAGGAGTTTTCCCCCAAAAATGAAAAATTCAATTTTCTGAAAAACTGGTCTAACGAATTGCATGAAATTTTCAGGGATTGTATATTAAGTTATTTCCAACAATTTGGCATACCGTGCATGTTGAGCCACGAGCTGTTAGAGATAACGACGATTTTTCATTTCGCAAGAAGTGTGACCAATAAATGTAAATTTTCTCGCTGAAAAAATTCTGTCAATTATGAATTTTCCCCCAAAAATGAAAAATTCAATTTTCTCAAAAACTGGTCTAACGAATTGCATGAAATTTTCAGGGATTATATATTGAGTCATTTCCATTAATTTGGGATACCGTGCATGTTGAGCCACGAGCTGTGAGAGATAACGACGATTTTTTATTTCGCAAGAAGTGTGACCAATAAATGTCGCCGATCTTGCTGACCAGATTCTGTCAATTAGGAGTTTTCCCCCAAAAATGAAAAATTCAATTTTCTCAAAAACTAGTCTAACGAATTGCATGAAATTTTCAGGGATTATATATTGAGTCATTTCCATTAATTTGGGATACCGTGCATGTTGAGCCACGAGCTGTGAGAGATAACGACGATTTTTTATTTCGCAAGAAGTGTGACCAATAAATGTCGCTGATCTTGCTGACCAGATTCTGTCAATTATGAATTTTCCCCCAAAAATGAAAAATTCAATTTTCTCAAAAACTGGTCTAACGAATTGCATGAAATTTTCAGGGATTATATATTGAGTTATTTCCATTAATTTGGGATACCGTGCATGTTAAGCCACGAGCTGTGAGAGATACCGACGATTTTTCATTTCGCAAGAAGTGTGACCAATAAATGTAAATTTTTTTGCTGAAAAGATTCTGTCAATTATGAATTTTCCCCCAAAAATGAAAATGCGATTTTCTCAAAAACTGGTCTAACGAATTGCATGAAATTTTCAGGGATTATATATTGAGTCATTTCCATTAATTTGGGATACCGTGCATGTTGAGCCACGAGCTGTGAGAGATAACGACGATTTTTTATTTCGCAAGAAGTGTGACCAATAAATGTCGCTGATCTTGCTGACCAGATTCTGTCAATTATGAATTTTCCCCCAAAAATGAAAAATTCAATTTTCTCAAAAACTGGTCTAACGAATTGCATGAAATTTTCAGGGATTATATATTGAGTTATTTCCAACAATTTGGCATACCGTGCATGTTGAGCCACGAGCTGTGAGAGATAACGACGATTTTTCATTTCGCAAGAAGTGTGACCAATAAATGTAAATTTTTTTGCTGAAAAGATTCTGTCAATTATGAATTTTCCCCCAAAAATGAAAATGCGATTTTCTCAAAAACTGGTCTAACGAATTGCATGAAATTTTCAGGGATTATATATTGAGTCATTTCCATTAATTTGGGATACCGTGCATGTTGAGCCACGAGCTGTGAGAGATAACGACGACTTTTTATTTCGCAAGAAGTGTGACCAATAAATGTCGCTGATCTTGCCGACCAGATTCTGTCAATTATGAATTTTCCCCCAAAAATGAAAAATTCAATTTTCTCAAAAACTGGTCTAACGAATTGCATGAAATTTTCAGGGATTATATATTGAGTTATTTCCAACAATTTGGCATACCGTGCATGTTGAGCCACGAGCTGTGAGAGATAACGACGATTTTTCATTTCGCAAGAAGTGTGACCAATAAATGTAAATTTTTTTGCTGAAAAGATTCTGTCAATTATGAATTTTCCCCCAAAAATGAAAATGCGATTTTCTCAAAAACTGGTCTAACGAATTGCATGAAATTTTCAGGGATTATATATTGAGTCATTTCCATTAATTTGGGATACCGTGCATGTTGAGCCACGAGCTGTGAGAGATAACGACGATTTTTTATTTCGCAAGAAGTGTGACCAATAAATGTCGCCGATCTTGCTGACCAGATTCTGTCAATTAGGAGTTTTCCCCCAAAAATGAAAAATTCAATTTTCTCAAAAACTGGTCTAACGAATTGCATGAAATTTTCAGGGATTATATATTGAGTCATTTCCATTAATTTGGGATACCGTGCATGTTGAGCCACGAGCTGTGAGAGATAACGACGATTTTTCATTTCGCAAGAAGTGTGACCAATAAATGTAAATTTTTTTGCTGAAAAGATTCTGTCAATTATGAATTTTCCCCCAAAAATGAAAAATGCGATTTTCTCAAAAACTGGTCTAACGAATTGCATGAAATTTTCAGGGATTATATATTGAGTCATTTCCATTAATTTGGGATACCGTGCATGTTGAGCCACGAGCTGTGAGAGATAACGACGATTTTTTATTTCGCAAGAAGTGTGACCAATAAATGTCGCTGATCTTGCTGACCAGATTCTGTCAATTATGAATTTTCCCCCAAAAATGAAAAATTCAATTTTCTCAAAAACTGGTCTAACGAATTGCATGAAATTTTCAGGGATTATATATTGAGTTATTTCCATTAATTTGGGATACCGTGCATGTTAAGCCACGAGCTGTGAGAGATACCGACGATTTTTCATTTCGCAAGAAGTGTGACCAATAAATGTAAATTTTTTTGCTGAAAAGATTCTGTCAATTATGAATTTTCCCCCAAAAATGAAAATGCGATTTTCTCAAAAACTGGTCTAACGAATTGCATGAAATTTTCAGGGATTATATATTGAGTCATTTCCATTAATTTGGGATACCGTGCATGTTGAGCCACGAGCTGTGAGAGATAACGACGATTTTTTATTTCGCAAGAAGTGTGACCAATAAATGTCGCTGATCTTGCTGACCAGATTCTGTCAATTATGAATTTTCTCCCAAAAATGAAAAATTCAATTTTCTCAAAAACTGGTCTAACGAATTGCATGAAATTTTCAGGGATTATATATTGAGTCATTTCCATTAATTTGGGATACCGTGCATGTTGAGCCACGAGCTGTGAGAGATAACGACGATTTTTTATTTCGCAAGAAGTGTGACCAATAAATGTCGCTGATCTTGCTGACCAGATTCTGTCAATTATGAATTTTCCCCCAAAAATGAAAAATTCAATTTTCTCAAAAACTGGTCTAACGAATTGCATGAAATTTTCAGGGATTATATATTGAGTCATTTCCATTAATTTGGGATACCGTGCATGTTGAGCCACGAGCTGTGAGAGATAACGACGATTTTTCATTTCGCAAGAAGTGTGACCAATAAATGTAAATTTTTTTGCTGAAAAGATTCTGTCAATTATGAATTTTCCCCCAAAAATGAAAATGCGATTTTCTCAAAAACTGGTCTAACGAATTGCATGAAATTTTCAGGGATTATATATTGAGTCATTTCCATTAATTTGGGATACCGTGCATGTTGAGCCACGAGCTGTGAGAGATAACGACGATTTTTTATTTCGCAAGAAGTGTGACCAATAAATGTCGCCGATCTTGCTGACCAGATTCTGTCAATTAGGAGTTTTCCCCCAAAAATGAAAAATTCAATTTTCTCAAAAACTAGTCTAACGAATTGCATGAAATTTTCAGGGATTATATATTGAGTCATTTCCATTAATTTGGGATACCGTGCATGTTGAGCCACGAGCTGTGAGAGATAACGACGATTTTTCATTTCGCAAGAAGTGTGACCAATAAATGTAAATTTTTTTGCTGAAAAGATTCTGTCAATTATGAATTTTCCCCCAAAAATGAAAAATGCGATTTTCTCAAAAACTGGTCTAACGAATTGCATGAAATTTTCAGGGATTATATATTGAGTCATTTCCATTAATTTGGGATACCGTGCATGTTGAGCCACGAGCTGTGAGAGATAACGACGATTTTTTATTTCGCAAGAAGTGTGACCAATAAATGTCGCTGATCTTGCTGACCAGATTCTGTCAATTATGAATTTTCCCCCAAAAATGAAAAATTCAATTTTCTCAAAAACTGGTCTAACGAATTGCATGAAATTTTCAGGGATTATATATTGAGTTATTTCCAACAATTTGGCATACCGTGCATGTTGAGCCACGAGCTGTGAGAGATAACGACGATTTTTCATTTCGCAAGAAGTGTGACCAATAAATGTAAATTTTTTTGCTGAAAAGATTCTGTCAATTATGAATTTTCCCCCAAAAATGAAAATGCGATTTTCTCAAAAACTGGTCTAACGAATTGCATGAAATTTTCAGGGATTATATATTGAGTCATTTCCATTAATTTGGGATACCGTGCATGTTGAGCCACGAGCTGTGAGAGATAACGACGATTTTTTATTTCGCAAGAAGTGTGACCAATAAATGTCGCTGATCTTGCTGACCAGATTCTGTCAATTATGAATTTTCTCCCAAAAATGAAAAATTCAATTTTCTCAAAAACTGGTCTAACGAATTGCATGAAATTTTCAGGGATTATATATTGAGTCATTTCCATTAATTTGGGATACCGTGCATGTTGAGCCACGAGCTGTGAGAGATAACGACGATTTTTTATTTCGCAAGAAGTGTGACCAATAAATGTCGCTGATCTTGCTGACCAGATTCTGTCAATTATGAATTTTCCCCCAAAAATGAAAAATTCAATTTTCTCAAAAACTGGTCTAACGAATTGCATGAAATTTTCAGGGATTATATATTGAGTCATTTCCATTAATTTGGGATACCGTGCATGTTGAGCCACGAGCTGTGAGAGATAACGACGATTTTTTATTTCGCAAGAAGTGTGACCAATAAATGTCGCTGATCTTGCTGACCAGATTCTGTCAATTATGAATTTTCCCCCAAAAATAAAAAATTCAATTTTCTCAAAAACTGGTCTAACGAATTGCATGAAATTTTCAGGGATTATATATTGAGTCATTTCCATTAATTTGGGATACCGTGCATGTTGAGCCACGAGCTGTGAGAGATAACGACGATTTTTTATTTCGCAAGAAGTGTGACCAATAAATGTCGCTGATCTTGCTGACCAGATTCTGTCAATTATGAATTTTCCCCCAAAAATGAGAAATTCAATTTTCTCAAAAACTGGTCTAACGAATTGCATGAAATTTTCAGGGATTATATATTGAGTTATTTCCAACAATTTGGCATACTGTGCATGTTGAGTCAATTGGCGTTAAGTCGTGAGCTTGATAGCATCAC
Organism: Drosophila austrosaltans; assembly: GCA_035045865.1. Lineage (NCBI taxonomy): Eukaryota > Metazoa > Arthropoda > Insecta > Diptera > Drosophilidae > Drosophila > Drosophila austrosaltans. Next base: position 231,144 of record JAWNOQ010000147.1, read on the forward strand.
AAACAGTAAAAAACAGTAAAAACAGTAAAGTAAAAACAAACAGTAAAAAGCCAAATCTACTTACCTAACTCGTGCATAATAGCAATCAAAAGACTTTACTAAATTAATTCTGCGAAATATATAAAAAAAAAAGAGAAAAAGCAGCTAATCTAAAAGTGAGGTTAAACCTGACCTACAGTCAACCACGAGGTATTTTGTTTAATAACTCGAAGCCCAATTTTGCTACAACATTAAAAATCTTAACAACTAATTGCCCTATATATACCGAGATAATCTTGCATGGCCTCCGGGCATTCTCCAAACGCCGACATGGCTCAGTTAAATAATGACGCCACGCCGAAAAATGGCACCACGCGGGAATCTGACGCCATGCTTAAACCAGACGCCATTATTGAAGCTGGCGTCCACCCCCCTCTGTCTCCATGCAATAGGAAACGAGCATTCTCGCCAGGAGAAATATGTGACTCCAGCAATGATTTGCAGGACGCTACAAATGCATTTATGCCAATGTCGCCAACTTGCAGCTCCCTAAATGCTAGGCTGCCGTCTAATAAGGCTGACATCATCAGCATTAGTGATGAAGAATCGACCTACCCATTTCTCGACCCAAGCGGTGTTATACTAGCAGCTGTATGCTCCCCCAGCCCGAGTGGTTTTGTTAAGGATGACGACCCAAATAATAAAACGCAAATACCCAGCATTCTTGACTGGCAAAAAGAAGTTATGCGTGCTAGCAATGAGAGCCCACACCATTCCTCTCCCTTTAAAAGGCTAAAACTTTCCAGGATTTCCTCCACACCTAAGGCCTCAGCCTCGAAGCCAGGCTCATCGGCTAACTCTTCTTCTAATTACATGCACAATGTCTCACCCTCAAAAAGACAACCTGACATGCTAAATCGCTCAAAAAATAAAATATATAAAAATAAATTAACCAAAAAAGACAGCTTACCATTGGTAGATAAAAATCCTATTTGTACGCTAATTAAATCAATAATCACCAACGATAACACTAAAATCAACCCCACTGTTAAAATCTACACCAGCAAAGATATAAAACAACACATGCAATCAATATCTAAGTCTAGAAAAAACTTGTTTAACAATAAAATGGACTCAACCAACCCCACTGTTGACCAGATACTAAGTAATAACTTATACACCAATAACATTCCAACGTCATCCAACAATAGCAAAAACCTAAACTCAACAAACAAAAACCAGCCAAATAATAAAAACTCTAACTTCTCTAAATCACCCACAATTATAAATAAACCCAAAATCAATAAAATTACCCCACCAAAAGCAAGCCAAACAAACACTAATCAACCAATTGCTAGTACCCTGCCCCAGATGGCCGCAGCCACTACGAAGGCAAAGCAACCAAACACGGGCGAGCTAAATCTCCATGATGATCTGCCATGGTCCCAAGTATCTATACAAAAACCAACTAAACTTGATAAGGTCCCACCTATTATCATCAAAAATATAATTTCTATTTCTCCCCTCTTAGAAATGATCTCCACAGCTGTTGGCCCTAGCAAATTTGTTACAAAAAGCCAACCTGGCGGCATTGTCAAAATCTCCTGCAAAGATCTAATTACACATAACAAAGTGGCTAGTTATCTTAAAGATGCAAATGAGGACACTCACACATACCAGCCAAAGTGTGACAGAGGCTATAGAATTGTATTAAAACATCTACACTACTCTACTCCGAGCGAGACAATTCGAGGGGAGCTCACCAAACTCGGCTACTCCGTCCGATACGTCTCGGTCTTGAGAAACAGGAAGGACAACAAACCGATGAATATTTTTGAGGCTGAACTGGAGCCGAGAGTTGATGGCTTCAATGATAAGTCCCTGCTCATAAACTTACTTGGAGGTCAACGTGTCAAAATTGAACGACAACGGAGAAGGGCAGAGCCTCCTCAATGTACTAAATGCTTAAAATTCTGGCATACCAGAAATTTCTGCTCTGCCAAGCAAATCTGCATTAAATGAAGTGTGCACCACATCGACGGGCAATGCCCTGAAAAGTGGATTGCAAAACCGCGATGCGCCAACTGTGGTGGCCAGCACACAGCTATATATAAAGGCTGCCCTACTTACAAGGCAGCCCTCCTCAAACTCATGGGTAAACCCAATAAAAAAATACTTACCACCGCTGCAACTACAAAACCACACCACAAACGCATGAATAACGCTGTTGACACCAGCCAATTAGCGGATCAAACTCAGCTTTATTTGAAAAATATTGCACATATCCCACTTAATGCTAATGATAATAATAATCCTAAAACTAACAATGTTATGCTTAATCCTAGGTCCACACCTACCAAAGCAGCCACCCAGCTCCAAAACGACTCACACAGGGATACAGAGAGTACCACAAATAACCGAGCTCTGGAGAACAAGTTGCAGGCAACAACTAATGCGGCAACAGTGGCCAGCAGTGAAGTAACTCGCTCACCCAGGAAAATTCATCCACATCTACACCAGAGGAGAGGCTCAAGAAACTCTAGCCACACCCGCAACAGACTTTCCGGAAATCTCTGGAATGGTATCCAAAATAATATGGAACCACATAAATTTACTGAAGCCAAATTGGCAGTTAAAAGAAACTTACCTGCTTCTGATGATCTCGGCTCGCATTTTGGCATCAGTGAGAATCTTGGTGCCATACGCAAAGTCACCCAATGCACTCAGGAAGTGCATCCTGTGCAGATGTGCCAATCTAAGGAAAATGTAATGCTACAGTCACTAACTAGTAAGTTGGAATCACTCATTTTTATACTTACCAAGTCTATCGTTGGCGGTAAGCCTGAATTAATTAATCATCAAACTAAGCTAAACATTTAGCATTGCAATTAACGAAACACCCTCGCTTACATAAACCTAAAATCATAACTCATCAACTCATTAAACTAACCCATTCATTGATGGATCGATACAACACACAATGTAAGGATAAATAAGCCAAAAACATACTCAATTCATCTCATCGTAATTATCAACACAAATTACTATACTTCACACAATATGCATGCAATTTCATACACTCCATTCGTGTAATATTTCATTAATTTAATCCCTTACCCGCACTAGCAGCGTTTGCCACACACAGTTGGTTTTACTCATTGCCCATAATGGAAATCTATGCGCTCGAGGGTATAGCTCCACAGATTATAGCACATGAATACTCCTACAACTACTCCAATGTACTGCCGAGGAGTAATTTCTGCTACTTACCTCAATTCACTCACCCCAGTTGGATATTGCCAAAGCAGCCTCAACAGCAAATTTCGCACGCGAACCTTAATCAGGCTCCAACGCACTATGAGCAACTTACCTCAGTCACTATCAATCATCCATCTGGACCGCAGCTGCTTTATCTCTGTAAAATAAAAGCTAACCACCTGATGTCCGTAAAGTTAGCGACGGTCTGTTAATACAGAGTTAGCGACGGTCGCTGTTAACCCACTGTTAACTTTTTTTTAATTTTTAAAATTCAATTATTTTGTTAATAACAAATTTATTTGAACCAAATAAAGATTAAATTCATTAATAATACCATTATCTACTAATATTATTAGCTTTTGGGCGGTTTTAAACATTGGAAGTATGAAAATTTGGACCATGAAAAAATGAGGTCCCCACATTTTGGAGCATAGCTCCACTCACAGCTCGTGGCTCGGTATGCACGGTAGTTCAGATTATCCCTCAGATATTCATTAATATCTCCACAAAGTTTGATCACAATCTTCAGACCAGTTTTTGAGAAAATTCCATTTAAGTGGACCAACCTATGATTTTCTCCCATACAAAAAAGGCAAAATAAATCAAGTTCATGTTGCTGGCCAAATAACGAGACTCACAGCTCGTGGCTCGCAATGCACGGTAGTTCAGTTTATGCTCCATATATTTCTAAATATCTCCACAAAATTTGATCAAAATCGTCAGACCAGTTTTTGAGATATATCAAAAAATGTATGCATGTCTTGGGTATGAAAATAATTACATATATGTGAGGGTACAAATTGGCGCCCCAGCAGTGTTGAAAAGCAGTTGGCGGTGGAGTGACATTTATTGGTCACACTGCTTGCGAAATAAAAAATCGCCGTTATCTCTCACAGCTCGTGGCTCAACATGCACGGTATGCCAAATTGTTGGAAATAACTCAATATATAATCCCTGAAAATTTCATGCAATTCGTTAGACCAGTTTTTGAGAAAATTGCATTTTTCATTTTTGGGGGAAAATTCATAATTGACAGAATCTTTTCAGCAAAATAAGTGACATTTATTGGTCACACTTCTTGCGAAATGAAAACTTCTTGATATAAAATTCGTCGTTATCTCTCACAGCTCGTGGCTCAATATGCACGGTATGCCAAATTGTTGGAAATAACTCAATATATAATCCCTGAAAATTTCATGCAATTCGTTAGACCAGTTTTCGAGAAAATCGCATTTTTCATTTTTGGGGGAAAATTCATAATTGACAGAATCTTTTCAGCAAAATAAGTGACATTTATTGGTCACACTTCTTGCGAAATGAAAACTTCTTGATATAAAATTCGTCGTTATCTCTCACAGCTCGTGGCTCAATATGCACGGTATGCCAAATTGTTGGAAATAACTCAATATATAATCCCTGAAAATTTCATGCAATTCGTTAGACCAGTTTTTGAGAAATTTGAATTTTTCTTTTTTTGAGCAAAATTCTTAAATGTTGGAATCCCACAAACAAATGTGTGACATGCAAAGGTCACACTTTTTCTGTGCAAACTTTTTAAATGTAATTCTGATAGGGTTTTTCAAAATCGCAAAATGGTTAAATTTGATCCTATATGTATTTCAATCGAGTTCTATCAACACCTTTGGGAGGAATATTCGAAGAAAATAAGAAGGAACTATTTTTATTTGTAGGTCATCATTAGCCCCCACAGACAATGTCCCATTAAAAGAACAGCATTTAAAAAGTTCTTTACAAAAGCATTTGACAGAATAGGACTACACACGATACTCGACCAACTCAAAACATGGAACATCGGACCCAATATTTTCAGCTATGTAAAAAACTTCATGACAAACAGAAAAATCATAACAAAAATAGGAAACAACTTTTCAATGGCACGCCCCCCCTCTCAGTCATCCTCTTTACCATCGCGTTCAACAAACTCAACTCAATCATATCCCTTCACAAAAACATCCAAGTAAGCGCATATGGTGACGACTTTAATCTTTTCATAAATATCCCAAATACCAAAAACCAAAACATAGACCTAACCACACTATTCTCACAAATATCAGAATGGTGCGATTACTCTGGAGCGCAATTATCCCCTACAAAATGCAAACACCTACACATCTGTCGCAAACACAACTGCTCATGCCACATCCTTACAACCAACTATCAGTTAACAAATGTTAACTGCTTGAAACTCTTAGGCATCCACATCAACAACAAATACAACTTTCACGACCACATAAAATACCTAAAAGCTTCGTTAGAAAAAAAGATTCACATTTTAAAATGCCTATCAAACCACAAATTCAACTGCCACACCTCCTCCCTAATTAACGTCACCAAAGCAATAATAATATCAAAAATTGACTACTGCCTCCCCCTGTTTGGAAATGTCCCTCAATCTACCTTCCGACCCCTTAATTCAATAGCCAATTCTGCAATAAGAATATCACTCGGTGCCTTCAGAACCACCCCTGCCAACAATATGCTTCACGAAGCCCAAATACCCCCACTACACATACGAAATCAAATTGCCACAGCTAAACTCTGCAAATCACTAATAACCTCACACAACTCCCCTATCATCAACATAATAAAAAACTATAAACATAATAAGAAAGTTAGATACCAATCAACAATAGACAGAATCATCAGCACTGCCAAAGTCTTCGATATCCCACACAAATTTTATCCCAGCAACCCAATAATACATACCCCACCATGGCACCTAAACACTCTATTAACGGATTCCTCTCTCAGAAAGTATCTAAAAACCTCAACTCCTCCTCTCATATACAACAAATTATTTAAACAAATCCTTGACGACAACAACAAATACAAGACCATATTCACAGACGGCTCCCAAATAAAAAAAATCACATCTTTCGCCATAACCAATGAACACAACATAACAAAATCAGGCTTAATACCATTTTACTCAACAGTTTTTTCAGCTGAAATCATCGCGATCACAGAAGCCCTCAATATTTTTAAAAACAAGCCCGGCAAATATGCCATATACACTGACTCCCTCTCAACCATAGACGCAATAGAAAACATCAACAACTCATCCTATTATCCATCCTTCATCCGAAACATCCTCACCAAATACCAACCAAAATTTAAAATCATCTGGTTACCCGGCCATGTAGGCATTAAGGGTAACGAGTTAGCCGACCTTGCTGCGAAAGACCAATCTTCCACTCATCCTAACCCCAAATCATAACCTTCAAGACATAAACAAATACTTAAAAAACTCGCTCAAAACACTTACAAGAAACACAATACACAACACATCAAACTGGTACCAAACTCTTGACCCGCAGGAATACAAAGCCCCAATAAACACGTCAAGATCCCAACAAATTAAAATCACAAGGCTTAGACTTGGCCACACCAACATCACCCACCAACACTACCTCGACCCAACATTAAATTCTTCATGTCCATTCTGCAATAATACAGAAATAACATTACGCCATATTCTTAAAGAATGTCAATCCCTAAAAACCTCTTATAATAAAATATTCAAAAATCTTGACCCAATTCAACTCCTATCCCAACCAACACCAAATAATATAAATATTATCCTTAAGTTCCTCACCCAAACAAAAATTGTAAACCAAATATAACCACAACAAGAGAGTCGAAGGCCTCAGCAGCCAGCACTCTATAATTAAGTTAGCTATATAATTTTACATTGTAAGTTAACTGTACATAAATAAATAAAAAATAAATATGCTATAGCTCCCATAGGAACAATCGGATAAAAAAATTTTTTTTTCTCAAATCACATTATTTTCTTAAGCCATTAACATCTAAGGTAGGTTTGACTTGTTTTATATGCTTTCTAATGATTTTGTTCCATTACAAATATGTAAATATCAAATAACAGTTTGCCAAATTTGCATGCGCTCTTCTTCTTCCTTGTACCTGGAACGCGTTTTTATCACGAGGTTGCATTAGTTTTTTGGATTTTTGACAAATTTGCGCAAAAAAGCCCAAGACTGCACTATATAGGTCTGATAGGTAAATATTCCCTCTACCACGTGTATATGATTATATCGTGAATCTCCGTGAATCTCTGTTGATTCTACTCCACCAAAGTTCAAAAAATGCGAAAATTCAGTGTGTTTTTGAAACGTCTCCAATTTATTAGGTATTTTAAATTTTATTGTACTTTTTACAACAAATAACTAACAATTGATCTACTTTTTGAATAAAGTAAAAATATTCAAGATCAGTTGTTTAATTCGGCCAATATTCAGTTTCAAAGTTGCAAGTTTTTGTAAAAATTTTACATTTTTTTCATACCTGAAAACTGTTTCCACTTTGAGATGATATAACACCCACAATTCTTATCGGATTTGAATAATATTTTGGATCCATAACTTCTGAAGTATTATCTGTCGATTTCATTTTTCATTTTTGCCCAACGCGATGGTGAAAAAAATGATTTTCGGTCAGCTATCCGGGCAGAGGCCCCACTGTACGACGGTCAGACAGCTAGAGTGTGGGTACATAGAAATTAATATGAATAAAAATGAAACAGTCTTCTTTTAAAGCAAATTAAAACAAGTCTTAATTCTTTACCTTGATCAAATAATTAAACAAATATATATACACCTGGATCCTCCAACTTTGTAACTGGCGCAGTCGAAATTCTAAGGACCTACTAACCATGAGGATAATCCTAGTTATTATATTGTAAGTTAATTTTAATGATAAGAGTGATGTTAAAAAAAAAATAAAAAAAAAAAGAATAAAACATAATAATGAATAAATAAAGTGAATAAAAAAAATTCAAATTGAAACGAAAATGAATATATGCACAGGTAAAATGAAAGTAAAACAAAAAAAAGAGAAGGAAAATTTATTTCTGTCTAGTGCGTAGTGGAACAAGTGTAAACAATCTAAACAAATCTTAACATGTTGGGATTTTAAACCAACTTTGCAGCAAGCAATTATGCAGGATAAATACAATAGACTTTAGATAGTGATATACTTTGAGTTCTTTATTAATGAATTGGGCACACGATCTTGTCTTTGCGACGTAACAGAGCGAACTAATATAATAAGGTTACAGTGTTGCAAGATAGGGCGAATTATAACAGGGATGCCAGATAGTTACTTTACTTTGACATAAATACATCGTTAATTTCAAACACACCCCCTCAAAGAAAGGAACTTTAAATCTTAGATATAGGTAACACCCAATGATAGACTGCATTCATCATGTTTGTTACCGCTTAGCCCCTTTGTTAAGACATCTGCTGGCATTCGCTCCGTCTGCATATACTCCACGGAAATGTCGCCACTTCTATACTTCTGCTGGATGAAGTGGTGACGCACGTCAATATGTTTTGTCCTGGGATGAAAACCAAAACCTTTGACCAAATGTTGTGCGCTTTGATTGTCGTTGAAAATGCGCACGGATTCGCATTTTATACCAACATTTCTTATGAGCGCCTTCAGGTATAAAGCCTCTTTTACTGCCTCTGACAAAGCCAAATACTCTGACTCTGTACTTGATAATGCAACTGTTCGTTGCTTGCGTGCCTCCCAGCTTATGGCGGCACCAGCCAATATAAACGCTTGGCCAGAATAGGAGCGCCTATCGGATAGATTGCCTCCCCAATCTGCATCGACTACACCATAGATGTCATCACCTGTCTTCTTAAATAGAAGTCCTCTCTTCTTTGTACCGTTGAGGTAACGTAGGATTCGTTTCGCTGCCTTCCAGTGATCGACCGTGTAGTTAGAGTTGAACTGACTCATGAAGTTTACTGCGTATGCAATATCTGGACGTGTGGTAACTGAAAGAAACATTAAAGAACCAATTAAGTTTTGATAAGGATACTTTTCCATCTCCTGTTCCGTTGGTTCATTCGGGCGCCGCAGTACTGATTTTGATTCCATTGGTGTCACTGACGCCTTGCAGTCAGTCATGCCAAATCTTTGCAAAATGGCATCAATATATTTTTCCTGAGATATAAAAACTCGATGCTGCGACATATCCTGTTTAAATTCCATGCCCAAGCACGTTTTCGCTGGGCCAAAGTCTTTCATCTTGAACATCTTGCTGAGATCCGACTTTGTTTGCTGCAACCACTCTGGATGATTTGAGGCCAATAACAAATCATCGACGTATATAGTGACTATTAACAGTTTGTCTTTCTCCCTTTTTACGAACAGACATGGGTCCTGTTCAGTAGCTTCCAGACCTATTTCATGCAGCTTTGTTGACAGCTTCCAATACCATCGTAGTCCAGATTGACGTAATCCATATAAAGCTCTCTTTATTAGACAAACGGGATCCTTCATTTTTCTTAAAGATTTTTGCCATTGTTTGGCCGTTTTGATGTACTCTGCATCCGGGTGTTGTTGCTTCGATCCAATTGGAACTCCAGACTTAACCTTTTCCATAAATTCGTTGAACTCTTCTGGAATGTCCATATAAACTTTTTCTTCCAATTCGCCATTGAGATATGCGGTGACCACGTCCATTTGATGAATTTCCATGTCAAATTCTGCTGACAACGCTGCTAATAATCTGACTGAAGTAAATCGTGCCACTGGCGAATACGTTTCGTGAAAATCCTCTCCAGGTTTTTGTGCATAACCTTTTGCAACTAATCGAGCCTTCTTTCGGCCTTTCTCACTGCCGTCATCTTTTGTTTGGAAAACCATCCTGTTTCCAATTACTTTTCGATCTTTGGGTCGTTCTGCAATTTGCCAAGTTGTGTTTAGGATCTGCGCCATAAATTCATCTTCTACTGCTCTCATCCAGTTTTTAGCATCATCACTACTTTGTGCCTCCTTAATGGTCAATGGGTCGTTTGTTGCGGCACTGAATGCCAACTCGCATTCCTCGAATACATCTTCATTTGAAGATCCACTAGCTTCTTCATCATTTTGGCCATTTTCATTTTCCTTTACTGGTTGATAGACTTTCCGTGGTCTACCTCGTTGACCTGTCCTTAATAACCTTGGACGACCTCTTCCGCGTTGCGATTCTTGATTTGCTGCTTCTATGATGCTCTCATCATCTGATGAACTGCTTTGTGATTCATCTGCGCTGCTTTTTAGTTGAATATCTATGCCCTCTGCGGGTTCCTTATAGAATTCTTCAAATTTACTTTTGAATCCTGAAACATTCAAAAATTTGACATCATTACTAATTATTACATTTCTTTTCTTCGGTTGATACAGCCTGTAAGCTTTTGACTCTGAAGCATATCCCAGCAGTATACACTCTTCCGATCTTGATTCAAACTTTCCCTTGTTCTTATCCTTTATAAGAGCAAATGCCTTGGTACCAAATGTACGCATATGTCTGACTGATGGGACCTTTGAAGTCCAGTACGTGTACGGCAAGTCTCCAGATAATGCTTTTGTTGGACATCTATTTCGGATATAGCACGACGTGTTGATTGCTTCTGCCCAAAACGAGGGTGGAGCACCAGATTGTTTCATCATACACCTGGACATCTCTACCAGTGTACGGTTGTATCTCTCAGCTATGCCATTCTGCTGAGGTGTGTGTGGTACGGTTAAACGTCGACTAATACCATTCTTCCTTAGAAATTCATCAAACTCTTTATTACGGAATTCCGTTCCGTTATCACTTTGCAACGCCTTGATTTTGTGACCTGTAATATGCTCAACGAAAGTCTTGTATATTTTAAATGTTTTAAATACTTCCGATTTTTGTTTGAGAAAATAAACTGAACTGTAACGGGAATAATCGTCAATAAAGGTTACAAAATACTTATATCCACTCATTGATTGAGTACGCATAGGTCCACACACGTCACTGTGGACTATTTCTAATGTCTGTCTTGACCTTGTTTCTGTTGCGCTTTTATACTGGTTTGCCGCCTGCTTCTCAGTGATGCAAATCTCACACTGCGATAATTTCGTGTTCTCTTTTATGTTCATACCGTAAACTTTTCCCGATTTTGCTAAACTTTTTAAGTCACTCTCGTTTAAATGGCCCATACGGTAGTGCCATATGTCTATTTCATTTGCTTTGTCATTCACATTGTTCACTTGGCTTTGTTCTTGGGCATTTAAATAATACAAATTCCCGTATCTTTTTGCACGTAGCCATACTTCTTTATTATTTTTCATAATAACTGCTTCATTCTTGCGAAAATGAACTTCGTACCCCTTGTCGGTAATTCTCGATACTGATAGAAGATTTTGCCCATCGACAAGCAAAACTTCTTTTAATGTCACATCATTGTATCGCTGTTTTTCTTTTATTTCAATGTTCACTTCACCGACACCATTTACCTTTGCGGTATTGTTATTTGCCAAATGCACTGTCTTCTCGATTTTCTCTATCTGCTCAAAAACACTTTTATTTGAGCTCATATGTGCCGTACAACCACTATCGAGACACCACATATTATTTGTCATCTCTATATTGAATGCTTGCTCACCAATACTTAGAGCTTCACTTTTTCGGCGCCAGCCAGTCGCGCTTGACTTATTTTTCACATTCTTCACTTTTGTCTTGTTTGGACAATTTCTTGCGAAATGCCCAACTTGGTCGCACGAGAAACATCTTCTTGTTTCTTTCTGTATATGTTCTTCTCTATTGCCTTTTCGGCGATTGACATATAGTGCACTTTGTTCTTCGCGTGTATTTTTGGTTTTGCGTGCTTCTGACTCTTCTAATATTTTTACGCGCAAAATATCAGGGCTGGGCAATTCATCACGTGTTTCCATTGCACACCGAAATGTTTCATAAGAGTCAGGCAAACTATACAATAACAAAATTGCAAGTAAATCATCTCCAATAATTACACCGATTTCTTTAAGTTTTTTCACTGCGTCGAAAAATTCATTTATATGCTGACGCGTATCACTTTCCTCACTCATACGGGACAACGCTACCCGTTTTAACAAACTTGCTTTGCGCACAGGCCCTTTTGATTGAAATGTCTCTTGCAACTTAATCCAACATTCTCTTGAGGATTCACAATTTTCAATCAAGGCCAACTCCGATGTGCTGATCGACAACAAAATATCAGCACGAGCTTTTTCGTCTAGAGCTTTCCACGCCGCTCTTTCTGACGCCTCCTCTGGGCATGTCTTTACCCCGTTTACATATTGCCACAATTCGTTTTTCACTAGAATTGCACACATTTGCAATTTCCACGTATCATAGTTCTCCGCGTTGAGCGGTTCTATTCGCATATACGCACTTGCCATTTTGCACGGCTTAACTTTTCAAAACACTTTCTGTCTATATATCTATTTGCACAATTGTTGCTGGGCCCATAACCTGTTGGGATTTTAAACCAACTTTGCAGCAAGCAATTATGCAGGATAAATACAATAGACTTTAGATAGTGATATACTTTGAGTTCTTTATTAATGAATTGGGCACACGATCTTGTCTTTGCGACGTAACAGAGCGAACTAATATAATAAGGTTACAGTGTTGCAAGATAGGGCGAATTATAACAGGGATGCCAGATAGTTACTTTACTTTGACATAAATACATCGTTAATTTCAAACATAACAATTAAAACAAATTCTTTTTGATAAATAAAAATCTTTCCAAACTTTCGATTGATAGTAATTTTGAAACAATCGATGGTGGTCGATAGTCGATAAAAACAGTGATTGAAAATCATTGAAATTTGTAGGAAAAAACAAATAATTTGAATTTTTTTTAATTCATATGGAACACTTTAAAACAATTATATATTTTCACAAGTGTGAGTGATTTACATTTGGAAAAAAAGAGAAAGAGTACAGGCTTTGGGTCTTTTCTGCCAAAATATTGAACTTATAAATTTAAGAAACATTGCTTACATTTTATGAAATTACATTTTAAATAAAAAGCCGGAAATACAAAAGCCTTATAAACGACTTATAAGCTAAAACTTGAAAACTATAATAAATAAAATCTATTATAGTGAAAGATTTTTGTTTAAAAACAACAAAACGCTCACATTTTCTTCTTTAAGCCGTGTTCGCCTATCAGAAACAATTTGTCCCGCCTTGCTGAAAGCTCTTTCCGACTCCACAGACGTTGCGGGGATGCATAAATATTTATACATTAGTAATTTTAATAAAGGAAAATTCACCTGGTTGACCTGCAATCAAATGTATTACCAAAACTTAGTTTTATGTATCGAAGATTGATTTATTAATTTTACCTTGATCCATAAAAGAGGGTCCATTTCCTGTGGGGCTATGTTTCTTTCCAGGTACTGCCTTTTCATAACGATTGCATCAGATCGAACATTACTCTTTTTAGTAGCACACCGTTGATTCAAAAAATCAAAAATTGTGCCCGCAGTGGTCGTGCTTCCAGACTGACAGGGTCTTCAACATGAGTCAAATTGCCCAAATCATTATCCAAGATACTTGTTACTTGTTCAGCATTTGCGTTGGATTGAAAGCCATCTTTTTTGAAGCGTGGATCCAAAATCGTAGCCATCCTTGTTACCGTGCGTAGCTCATATATAGATAGTCGTTTGTAATCGGCTCCAACATAGCATCTTTCATAGATTTGCCTACCGCAGTTGCCAACTGAGATGAAAGATTTACAATTTGCCGATATAGTCCATATGCCAATGGTATTATTAATGACACTGTAACGTATTTGCCACCAGAAACTTTTTCGGACACGTTCTTAAATAATGCTAATATTTTGTCAATATGTTTCAACACGTTGATTTCCTCTGCAGTGAATGGTAATGGTGCATTTGTTGTTGATAATAGCACACTGACAATGGCTTCATGGGTTAATAAAACTCTCTTAATCATGTCGTGGAAGCTGTTCCAACTTGTTGGGGTTTCTTGCAATAAGGTATATGCAAATTTTTCGTTCGCAATTGAACTTTTCTTATACAATTTTACAATATTTTTACATTTTTAAATTTTACATTCAAGCCATCTTGGCTACCAAATTAACTGTATGAGCAAAGCATGGCAGATTTTGGATTTTTAAAATTTCACATGCTTTCAGCATTGAGCTTGCATTGTCAATTACAATGCAGACAGTTTTTTCAAAGATATGCCAAGATGTTAATATATCTCTTAAAGTGTCTGCAATATTTTGCGACGAGTGATTTGTAGTATCGATCAGTTTTTTGGTTGAAAGCGATGCCGTTTTGATGCCGTACTTATGTACGAAATGAACCGTTACCGTTAAAAAGCTCCCGTTAGCACTAGATGTCCACATATCGCAAGTGATAGAAACGTTCGAAACTTGCTCCAAAATTGTTGACAATTTTTCAAACAAATTGGTCATCAGGACGTTTTCCAAATGACTCCGACTGGGAAGCTTGTATATATTTTTACGAATTGTTATTTTAAATACTTGACAACTTTACACTTTTTAATGTTTGTACACAAGCGACGACACAAATAAAAAAAAGCGCGATGCTTGGTGATGTGCTGGATGCTTGGTGATGTGTGTTTTGACGATACTATCGTCCACTATACCGACTTTGAATCATCGATAGTTCAGTTGCTCGATAGTGCCCTACCATCGATGGTGACGATAGTGCCATCGATAGTTTGGCACCTCTATTAAGCTGTGTATCCACACTCAAATTTGTATGACAAACGTTTGGCGTTTGAAGCAAATTTGAACGTGGATAGTGTTGTTTGCAGTAATTTTCGTGTTTGAAGTGCGCGTTTGACGAAAATAGAAATGGTTCTATCTTCGACGTGTTTGACAAATTTGTTTGACAATGGATAGTAGTGTTTGACAAACGCGTTTGTCATACAAATTTGAGTGTGGATACACAGCTTTACATATGTGTCTGACAATGAATAATATCAAAGTGTTTGTGTGCGGTATGAGTCCACGTCAAACGTGCTGTGGTTCGATTTCGATGTCAGTGCGACAGAAAAGTTGGCGGCAGATGTGGACATACTCAGAAACACACAACATGTATGATAAAACAGTTTGAAATCGCTGCAATAGGTTTATATTTCATATAAAAATATATCTACATATACATGTCTGATAATACATAATAAAAAAAAAAAAATGGAAATTATAAAATTATAGTAGAGTCTGTATTTCAGGTCCACTTACAGACCCCCGAAAAAAAAAAAAATATACTAATTACGCATGTGTATATAATCTAGTGGAATCTTACACTTGACTTTGGTTTTTCAGTGTCAAGCAAGAGCAAGATATACATATGTACATACATATGTATATGTATAAAAAAAAGAGAATTACAAAATATTTTCAAATGGTTGTATTTATTTGATTTGGTATTTCAGGGCGACTTACCAAATCGAAGACAAAAAAAAAATAAAATATACCAATGACGGCATATACATAAACATGCATAACTATGTATATATATAAAAAAAAGAGAGCAAAACCAAAAAAAATAAATAAAACACATTTTTAAGTGATTGTACTTATTTGGTTTGGTATATCAGGGCGACTTACCAAATCGAAGATAATCAAAGACTACCTATAAAGACATATACACATGCATAACTATATAAAATAATAATTATTTAATAAAAAAAAAAAAAAACGAATGAAACATTTTCAAATGGTTGTATTTATTTGATTTGGTATTTCAGGGCGACTTACCAAATCGAAGACAAAAAAAAAATAAAATATACCTATGACGGCATATACATAAACATGCATAACTATGTATATATATAAAAAAAAGAGAGCAAAACCAAAAAAAATAAATAAAACACATTTTTAAGTGATTGTACTTATTTGGTTTGGTATTTCAGGGCGACTTACCAAACCGAAGACAATCAAAAGAATACTTTTGAAGATACATATATGCACATACATACATATATGTATATAAATACATATGTATAAGTAACAAAAAAAAAAAAAGCACAAATTTTTGCATTTTAAACAAAAAGATCACAATAAAACAAGATCAAATTATTGCCATGCAGTATTTATATTTTTAAATTTTGATTTCAACAATTTACTAATTACATTTATCTCTACAGATAAATTTTACAATCGCCAAGGATTTACTCGTTCCACCATACACGAAAACACGACCGCACATAAGTTTACAAATCAATAAACACCTAATTCTTGATATATAACAAAAACAAAAAGAGTAAAGAAATCATTAGTAGTCGCTGTTAGGCGTAAATGGCAACATTAAAAAGGGCAAAGAACTTAATTCCAAACACTAGGAGCAGAACTCGCCTTAGTTATAGCTGATCTGATATTAGGGAAGACCCACCAGTAGTCAGACTGGACGACATTACACCCATGACATCAGCTTCCAGTTCTCCACCCCTTAGCCAAGGGGATATAATTCATACAGGCATACTATCTTCATTAAAAATCCCTGACGCAATCCGGTTTTTACTATCTTATAATGGCAATCCAGTGTTGCCAACTTTTGGTCAAAAAAAAAGCTGTTTTTAACGGGGCGAAAAGTGAGAAAAAGCTAAGAATTTAAAAGAAAAAGCGGAAAAAAATCCATTTTCTTATGCCTTAAAAATTTTATATTGGATTAATTTCTTCTTTAAAATAATTGCATAATTTCGTCTAGCTCCGAATCGCCCTGGGACTCCTCGTACGATAAATTTGTACCTTTCATTCTGAGGTAATTGGAAGGCAGTTCGTAACTGTAGCAGCATTTTCCATGCCTTCGTAAGCCATATCTGTATATGCACATAAATAAAAATCAGTTAAAAGTTTTTAACTCACAAAAACATGTTACCTTATGCAGAGTATGCTATTAAGCGTGCTCAGGTGAATCCTGTTTCTCAGCTTTGATTTGACTAGGTTAACCTGGCTGAAAACGCGTTCTATTTCTGCGTTTGACCATGGCAACGACAGAATTTGAAGAGCGATGGTTGCCTCCAGAATCTTTATAAAGATAAACTTCCAGCCAAAATTTGGTTGTGTCGCTCACGTTTTCCCATCTCTAATATTAAGTCTTCAAATTGGCGCTCAATTTGCGAAATATTTTCGACATTGAAGAACTCCAATATTTCAGTGATGCCAGTTTTTTTTGCCCGCAAAATATTTTCAACGGAAAACTTGTCGACCTGCTTCAAAATGTTTAAGTTGTCTGGTAATCTGAAGTTGAATGGAAAATTATTTTATCATTTAAAAAGAAGTTAAGTAATATACATTACCTTTGTTTTAATTGCTTAATTAGCTCTACCACAAAATTTGTGCAGTTCGCTCGAAGTTCCTTTTCAATGCTGGTATCAATATCCAGAGATTTCATTTTTTTCTCAAATTCATATCCTTTATAAAAATTTTCATCCACAAACTCTTCAAATTCATCTATTTGTAATATATGTACTTCAACGTCACTTGGTATAATAACATTCTTGAGAGAATTAATAGCGAAAACTAAATCGTTCAGCAATTCTGTAGAATTCGTGTTTGAAAGCATTTGTTTACTGTCTGTAAATCCGATAGAATCGGTTTCAAAAATAGCAAATAAAGGTGATTTTTCTCATCTTCGAACAACTTGTGTAAAATGTGAGCTTTGTGACATTTTTCATTGCTTGCCGCTAAAGCAAAATGCAGTTTCAGCTCTTCCCACTGGTTCACAATGCGTGTGACTGCTAACTCTATTGAGAGCCATCGAGTGTCGGACATTTTTGGAATCTTTAGTGGAGTCTTATGAAATAAACAAAGAATTATATTTTAAAAATAAAAATAAATAAATAAATCGTAATAACCAAATAACAGACACTTACACAAAAATAATGAATTAGTGTATTAATAAAACAAATAAGGACGGTCACTTTGAAGAACAACAAATCTTGACAATACTCACATATAGAAGGTTAAAACAAATATTTTACGGTTCATTAAAAGATACTGGAAATCTTTTATTTAAAAAGTGACACTCATACCTTGTTGTCGTTTAAACACTCATAAATTTTTTTATACTCGATTTGTCGAGATGAACTTTTCGAAACACCAATGATGTTTGCAAATGAAACTTACAGCGAGTTGTACGGAATGGCAGACGCATTTTATTAAAATTAATGAGGGTGCTTCCTTCTTTAGCTCGGTGTACACACTTTTATTTGAGCCCACCATGACATTAGCTTTGTCGGTTCCCATTCCGATTAAATTTTTAATGTCGAGTTTATAATGCAGCAGTACGTTTCTCACGGCCTGTGCAATGCATGATGCATTTCCAAACT
Source organism: Drosophila austrosaltans (assembly GCA_035045865.1). Classification (NCBI taxonomy): domain Eukaryota; kingdom Metazoa; phylum Arthropoda; class Insecta; order Diptera; family Drosophilidae; genus Drosophila; species Drosophila austrosaltans. The sequence continues at coordinate 249,559 of JAWNOQ010000147.1, forward strand.
CTAACGACGTTAGGTTTAGGAATGTTGAAAAGAATACATCACGCTCAAAGGAAAAATAATTGATAGCCACACCTAAAAACAAAAATTGAAAACTTAAATTACAATACACATACTACAGAAATATAAATTATCTGAACATTAAAAGTAAGGAAACTATGAACGTTAATAAATACCCAAAAGCTTATTGATGCTGATATCAGTTGACTCGTCTAATAATAGACTAAATTTTGAGCCTCTAATATCAATACGTATTTCTTCGGCAAAATGTTTTCCAATAACATTTTTAATAATGCTTGTGCATTTGGTCCTGTGCAGCCTTATTCTTCCTGCAGTGTCGCCATCAAAATTTTTGGTACACAGGTTGCCTAAATGATCTATTTGTGCCATTGCTGTGTGCTGTGCAATAAATAGACATAATGCTGATTCCTGTTCTATAGTTTTGGCAGACAAGCTCACAAAATCTATTTTGTTTTTTTGCTGAAATCCATTTAAAGCACTGGTGTGTTTTTTCGTTGCTGCGTGGGCCCGCAAATCGCTTAATTTTGCAGTTAAAGTGATCTTGCAATAACTGCAATAAACCCTCTGAATGTCCGTGTCATCCTTACGCAACCAATCCTTAAATTCGTCACTTTTTAGCCAAGCTTCACGAAACTTTTGTTTATACTCTTTCGGCATCTTTTAATGAATGTTACCGTTTACGCGCACTTTTATTATTGAGATGAAAGCTTGCTTAAACTAGAGGTGGAATTGAAAGTATCGATCTTTTCAATATTTGTATTAAGAAAGAGATGATAGTTTGCCTAAATTAGATGTGACATATTAAAATATCGATAAAAGAATAATAAAGTTCCTATGTTTTCATAACTTTTATAATAATGTTAGCAAAAAATAGAAAAGCTAAAAAAAAGCCAAATACATTTCTAAAAAATCCAAAAGTGCCGCTTCCCGCATTTTCAAAATTTATCCCGCAATTTGTCACCAAAAAAAGCCAGATTTGACGGGAAGAAAGCGAAATTGGTAACACTGTGGCAATCCCAAAACCATAGGAGAATTTGTAAGTAATGTTGAAGAGATTCTTCTTCTTATAAGAGGAACAGATAAAACTCCATATGGGCAGATGCTACTTAGGGCTATCAGAAATAAAATTGAGGGCCCAGCAAACGGGGCTATTATAGATGCTGGATCAGGTTTAGTTTGGGATGAGATAAAAGAAGCTCTCATTCAGAGCTGTTCGGACAATAGAGACGAACCGACTCTTATGTATGAACTACATAGCCTTGGACTAGGCTCCTTATCGCTACGCCCATTATACGAAAAAGTCAGCGAAATCAAATTAGCACTATTTAGATTAACAGAAACAAGGGAAGCGAGCCCCTCCTCATTAAAACAAAAAATGAACTATTCGCAGATATCTGCCTCATTTCATTCCTATCCGGAATTAGGGGACCGTTAGGGACGGCAGTCAGATCCATGAGACCTACCAATCTTCGGCAGGCAGGATTGGGCCCTAAAAGAAAGAGAAATCTACTTTTCTCAAGACAATAAAAGGAAACAAACACAAAGACAAAATTCATACGGAACACAAAACGGTAGATATCGGCGTTTCGACAGTAGTAACGACTCGGACAGACGTGTCGACAGACGATTCACAAACAGATACGACAGGAACGATTTTAATTCAAGAAGAAATAATAGAAACAATTTGGCAATTATGCCGAGAGAGGACAACAGGAATGATTCTCATTCAAATCAAAATAATAGAAACATTTTGGCGATCATGCCAAGAGGAAACGACTTCAACCAACACAATAGAAAAAATTACAATTATTCAAGAAACACACAACAGAGAGGAGCAATCCACAATATCGACCACCCACAAGGTGAACTACACAACTATGATGAGCAGGGAAATTTTCAACCAGGTGCCTCGACGGCCAAACAGGATACTTAATAATTAGAGACCCTAACACTCCGTTGCCATACATCAAATTGTGTATAGGCCCCTATAAAGATTTAAAATTCTTGATAGATACAGGCGCAACTTTCTCTTTCATAAATCCAAAATATGTACAAACACCGGAACAGTTAGAACTTCAAACTCCAGTCACAATTACCACAGTCTTAAATTCACACCAACTATACAAAAAATGTGTGATTCCCCTTTTCAAAGACTGTAATAACGGTTCGTTATTCTCGCTTCTTCTATTCAATTTCCATTCTTTCTTTGACGGATTGATTGCAGTCCTGAACCTTCCTAAAAAGATTTTACAACAAGTAATATAGACTTAATAATGGAAGATAGATTGACTTCCACCTCGTATACAGTGGAAGAAAATTCAAAGAAAATAATGAAGGTACCGGTGAACCTCAAAGAAGGCATATTTTTGTACGACCCTACAACCCTAACAGAAGACCTATTTATTTCGGGAGGCCTTTATATTGCTGAAGGTCATTTCAGTTACTTAGAAGTTAACAACTTCTTCAATAAAGAACAAAATTTTTGCATAGATGCACCTTTGAAAGTAGAAGAATGCGACAATAGGGTCTTTTCAGAAACAGAACTAACGATGAAAACTAACGAAGAAGCAAAGCAAACAACCATAAACAGACAATCCCAATAGATACCGACCATATGAATAAGGAAGAAAAGAAACAATTCATAAATTTGTGTCATAGATTTCCCAACCTTTTCTATAAAGAAGGTACATAGTTCCCTCACCTTTACAAATTTAAATAAACACAGAATAAATACCACAGATGAAATACCAATTTATACCAAACCTTTCAGGGTTTTCAAAGATAAATATCCCATTCCAAATATAAACGAGGTATTAGACAAAATAGGCAGAACAAATTATTTTACTGCGTTAGACTTAGCCAGCGGCTACCATCAAATCGAAATGGAGCCTAAACATATTAATAAGACCGCTTTTTCCACAACGGAAGGTCACTTTGAATTTGTCAGAATGCCATTTGGCCTAACTAATGCCCCAGCAACTTTCCAAAGAATAATGGACAATGTTCTAGCCCATTTAAACGGTAAATGTTGTCTCATTTATTTGGACGACTTCATTGTGTTCTCGCCTTCACTACAAGAACACATTAGGGAACTTGAGGCAGTATTCTCAAAAATTGACAAGGCAAATCTTAAATTACAATCAAATAAATCAGACTTCCTCAGAAAAGAAATAGAATACCTAGGTCATGTGGTTACAGAAAATGGTATTAAACCAAACCCTAATAAGATCAACGCTATTAAACAATTCCCTTTACCTAAAACTAGGAAGCAAATAAAATCCCTTCTTGGCCTTTTGGGCTATTATCGAAAATTTATTAGAGATTTTGCTACCATTACCAAACCACTTACACAACAGCTGAAAGGCAAAAAGACCGTTAAAGTCAGCACAGAATTTATTTCTGCATTCGAAACATGCAAAACTCTCCTTTGTATTGACCCAGTTTTACAATACCCGAATTTCTCTAAACAATTTATTTTGACCACCGACGCTAGTACCGACGCTGGCGACCATTGGTGCTGTCCTTTCACAAGGGTCACCCAATAACGAAAAACCTGTATGTTTTGCTAGCCGTACGCTAACAGATACAGAACTCAACTATTCAACAGTTGAGAGAGAAATGCTTGCCATCGTCTGGGCAACTAAATATTTCCGACCCTACCTCTTTGGTCAAAGATTCAAAATAATCACCGACCATAGGCCCCTAACATGGCTAATGAATTCCAGCAGAAATAAATGTCAACAGCCAAGCAATTAGGAGAACAATTACAAGAACTTATTTCGACAAAGAGGAAACTACACGACTATTACAAAAAATTCTGAAACCAGGAAGAACATATGCAATTTTTGCCAATAACGATATTTTCGACATAATAGTTCAAAGTCTCATAGAATACTTTCTTCCCACAAAACTCTATAAAATCGCCCGATGTTGAATGACATTACAGATGCAAACCAAGTTGAACAAGAAAATAAAAAATACCACATAAATAGCAACCATAGAGGGATAGACGAGACAGTAGCTCATCTAAAAAGAATGTTTTACACACCCCATTTAAAATTCAAAGTATCCTCAATAATTAACGAATGCGATAGACACCCACAAAAATTAGTTTTTCAAGAAACAGAAACTCCCATAGTACCGATGCAAATTCTACATATTGACCTTTATGCAATAAACAGCAACACAATCCTGACAATCACAGACAAATTCAGTAAATTCGCAATGGGATATACAATACCTTCTAGGGACACATTAAGCATCGTTAAAGCCATGAGAAATTTTCTATGCTCCTATGGTGTTCCGCAAAAAATTGTTTGCGACCAAGGGGCAGAATTTCAAGGTAGACTTTTTAAAGATTTTTGTGAACAAGACAATATACAATTGCATGTTACTTCAGTCCAACAATCGTCTAGTAATTCTCCCGTCGAAAGACTTCATTTTTCCCTAACGGAAATCTATCGCATTATACTAAATAAAAGAAAAGATAAAAAACTGGAGTGCGAACATAATGATATACTAACAGAAACTTTAATTACTTATAACAATGCTATTCACTCAACGCTGAAGCATACCCCATACGAAATATTATACGGCAGACCTCACATCTTCGACAGGACAATTACATTTAATAATGAACACGACTACTTACAAAAATTAAATAGCTTCCAAAATATAATCTATCCAGAACTCAGGCAAGAAATGGAGAATACCAAAAAGATTAGGATAGAAAGAATAAACGAGAACAGAAATAACCCAAAAACATTAGAATCAGATAATATAGTATTCAGGAAAGGAAATAGGAGAAATAAATTGACATCGCGTTTTTCTAAACATCGAGTTCTGCAAGATAAAGGGATTACACTAATTACACACAGAAATCAAAAAATTCATAAGTCTAAAATCAAAAAAAGAACACAAAATAATAAGTCAAACACTTCACAGGTACTCCCAAATTAAGGCAGAAATCCTGAAAGTGCAACCATTGACCGAAAATGATAAACTCCTTCAAATTAAAGTGGGTAATGCAAAGATTATTAAGTCGTATAGAAATCTGATACATAAAATAGATCTAAACGATTTCCAAAAAAATCTTTGAATTAAATTTGGCACAAATTACACAAGACACATTCTCAAGAGAAATAGTTAAGGCAGTTTTATACCAAGGCAAAATTATACCAAGTAAGAATTAGATTGGAAACGCTAATTCCAAAAGAAAGATCGAAAAGAGGTCTAGTTAACGGATAAGGCAGCCTAATTAAAGTAGTTACGGGCAACATGGATGCTAATGATCAGGAAAAAATAAAACAAGAATTTAATAAAATACAAGAAAATGAAAATTACCTGTTGCAAAATGCCAATCAACAATTATCAATTAATAAAGAAATATCATTAAGGTTTAAAAATATTACAGAACACATTAATAATGAACAAGAAAACATAAATATATTCCTTGAAAACTATAAAAATAATATTTTTAAAACTTTAACACAAGAACATAACGAAATTCATTTATTGCAATATATCGCCAGAATTAACGTAAATCTTGATCTAATGTATAACCATATAAATAATATTGCAGAGAGCAAATATAAAATAAAATAGAAGAGAGGTGTCATGGGACACCCAGATGAAACGAAGTTTCTTTCGATTAAGGGGGTGAGAGCTGCTTTATTCATGCAATTTTGAAAAAAAAATTATTTTAACTAATACTTTAACAATTTTTTTTTAATATTTTTTTAAAAACTATATACAAGTTAAGGTCGGGTTCCAGCGTTGTACTTTATTCTCTTAGACTTAACTTGTTTCTGGTATTCGAATGAATTCCCTTCTGCTTCCCCCCATAGGGAATGTCAGCAGTGTTTTGCTAAAACCAGTTGGGAATTATGGGAGAAACTTGTGTAAATAATTATATACAATTCCATAGTGTGCTTTTCTGGGTTAATAGCCTACTAGGGCAGTAAGGGGTGTTAACTCCTCCCTCCTTCAAGATCTGCATCCCGCAGATTATTGGATTGTTGCAGCTCAAGACGGTGACCAAGTGGTCACAGGGGTGGGGGAAGGCGCGTGGCGGAATGTTGGGGCCACTTGTAGAGTGTGGGACCTTAACTCCTCCCCTTTTCCGAGATCTGCGTCCCGCAGATCAGAGGGTTGCAACAGTCGCCGGTTGCTCATGGGGTGTTGATGGAACAAGCTAGTGAGAGCCGGTAGGCCCTTTGGTGAGGTTATTTTTCTCCATCCCAGGTAAAGTAATAGAAGCGTGCCAGATGCGATGATAGCTTCACCGACCACAGTGAGTTGTAGGCCTTTTGACATTCCTTAGAGTTGTTTTGATATTCTGTAGGGAAAAATTGTGCACGTACTCCAGGGACGGTATGTAGCTTATGGCCGTGATGTTGGTGAGGGCTGCAGGCATTACCATAAAATGTGACATTGACCAGCTTGTGTAGGTTCGCCCTTTAACAGTTATCGTCTCGTTCCCAAGTGGACGATGAGTGAGCCAACCAGATGTCGTTTTTTAGTTTAGTTTTTTAGGATTATAGTGCCTTCATCTGCCAAGGTGATGGTCTCCTGGTTACTTCTCAAGTAACCGCATTGTGCATTGTCCCCATTCAGCTAACGCGGTATGCGTTCAGAGTCTTTCAACCAATGAAGGTCGGTTTCCTCGCTATAGCCACAGTGTTATAGTCCAGGATGAGTTTTTTTCATTTTTTTTTTTCTTTTTTTCCTTTTTTCTTTTTTTTTCTTTTTTTCCTTTTTTTTTTCTTTTTTTTTTATAGAATATTGTCCACCTCCTGGTGGTCCAGTAGATTAGTGTTCACGCTTCCCTCTCTCGCCAGTTGGCAGGCTCTTGTTATTTCATGTGTTTGTTCAAAAATAATAACGGCCCGGTGTGGGATCGAGGTGGCCGCATGGACGTCGCCGTCTAAAGAGTTTATTTCCCCAATGAGGGAGTTTAGTCTCTGAAGCGTTTCTCCCTAAAAACGGCATTCCAACCTGCCGCATCCGGGGATCCAGCTAGCCACTTCCATGCCGGATTTCTTCCCTTGTCGCATTTAATTAATGCTGGGCTAGCAGAGACGTTCTCCGGTCGGCCAGCGAGGCAGCGTCGTCGGCAACAGCGTCAATCAGAGGTTGGAAGTTCTGAAGATTGATGATATGCGCGAGTTTAAATATTCCGTTAACCCTCCATTCCAATCCCTACTAAAAGGGAACAACCGGGGATTTGTATTCATAAGAATGGGCGACTTCTGCCCATTGGATGGTAGCGAACCTTTTTGTTTTGACGCCAAAGAGATTTTATAAAGGTATAGGGTTCTTAAGGCTAGGGGGTTGTGAAGAGTGCCAATCTTACTTAAACTAGTTATGTATTATTTCTCTCTTAATTTTCTATATTTTCGTATCTTGTATAAATTTCTAAGTTGGGTTAGGTTTAGATTTTATGTGCGCTTTGTGGAAAAGTTTTCCCGGCTTTGTGCGGACCGTTACTCTTTTGTCCTCGGCTATTTCTTCCCTATCGAACAGTTTCTTGTCCTTAGTCTTAATTTGTTTGTTTTTAATAAAGACTTCTTCCCCCTTTTTATACCGCTCAATCTTTCTGCTCCTATTCTGCCTTTCGAGAGTGCGTTCCTGGCTGTGCTGGATTAATCCCCTAACGTCCTCTAGAGTTTCCCGTTTAAACTCTGTCAATCCCTGATAATTAATTCTAGACGTCCTGTCTAGAAAAATATCAACGGGCTTTCTCCTAATGATAGAGTGAATGGTAGTATTATATCTATCCACCGCCATGTGAACGAGTTCGATGACTTTCAAAGCCGGGAACTCGCTCTTGAGGCACCTGTAGATTTCTAGGAACGTAGAATGAAACCTCTCTACTTGCCCGTTCGCCTCACTTCTCTGTGTTGGAGTATGATATAGTTCTATATCCAAGGAGCCCAAATAATTAAGGACAGTAGGGCAAAGTAGCCCTGGCTCGTTGTCCATGACCAAAACCCTAGGAACAGTGAAGTAGTGGAGGACTTCTACTAACTTTTCACGCAGCTGTAGAGCTGATTTAGAATCTAGAAGGAATAGTTTAGCGAACTTAGAAAATTTGTTATGCAACTCAAGAATCGATGTTTCTCCAGACTGAAAATGTCTATGTGTAAAATTTCGCACGGGTAAGACGGTAAGGGGGTAGGCTGTAGTGGGGGTTTGTTAGGGTGCCTATCATATTTGTACAATTTGCATACCTGGCAGGCGTGTACCAGAGTTTTAATTTTATGAGACATTTTTGGGAAATAGAACTGTTCTAGCACTTGGAGCCTAACTTCTTTGGGGTTCCTATGCGCCCTGCGGTGAGCATTGTCGATTACCCCACAAATTTCGTCCTCATTAATTAAATCTTTTACTAACCTTTGTGAGATTCTTATTTTAAAACTCGTAAAAGAGTCCAAGTAGCTCGTTTGAAGAAGCTGAAGGTGAGATTCTGGGATTTTTATCCCATTTATCAAGGATGGGTTGAGGTATTGCTTTAGTAAATCTGTTATTTCGGAGATGTCGAAAGCCCTTAGAGGAAGGATATGGCGCGTAAAGCCGGTGTGCGGGTTCTCGCATGCGTAGGTTGTAGCGTTTGGGTCGAAAACAATTTGATTTCTATACACATTTAGCGGAACTTCTACATGTGGAATAAGATCCGAGGCGTCTTGTGCAGCACTATGCATGGTGGCTAAAGAGTCGATGTCGGAGTTATGTGAAACGAGTAAATTCGCCTGATCATGGTCAATTGTTATGGTTGGGGCGGGGATCCGCGAGAGGGCATCAGCGACCACGTTCGTGGTCCCTGGTTTGTAAATGAGTTCGTGGTTGTACTCTTCGATTCTTGCCTTCCAACGCTTTAGTTTTGCATTGAAGTTCCTGCTGCTCATGGCGTAGGTGAGCGGTTGGTGGTCAGTGTAAATTTTAACTGAGGCCGCCCCATACAAATAAGCTCTTAAATTGTCGAGGGCCCAAACTATCGCCAGCATTTCCTTCTCAATAGTCGCGTAATTTTCCTCGGTCTTAACGAGGGATCTTGAAATGTACGAAATCGGGCGTTCTGTACCCGCGATGTTTTGCGACAGTACTGCACCCACTGCGACGTTGGAAGCGTCGGTAGTGAGATGAAAAGGCTTTGAAAAGTCCGGGAAGGCTAATACCTCTGACGAGGATAGGAGCGTTTTAAGATCCTGAAATGCTTGGAGAGCTGGTTGGTCGAGTTCGACCGGAATTTCTTTCGATTTGGACGCCCTGATTCGCGCATTTTCTCCCCTAGTGAAATTTGTTAGAGGTTTGGCGATTTTTGCATAGTCTTTTATGAACTTCCTGTAATAAGAAGTCATGCCCAGAAAAGATTTTAGTTGCTTTAAAGTCGTGGGGAGTGGTATTTTTAACACCGCCTCAACTTTGGCTTGATCTGTTTTGATGCCATCGGCTGTCACCACATAACCTAGGAAGTGCACACTTGTTTGCAAAAAGTGTGTTTTCTCAAGGTTGACTTGTAATGAGGCTTCTCGAAGCCTATTGAATACTGACCTTAAACTGTTCCAGTGCTCGGCATAAGTCGAGCTAAAGACAATTATATCGTCAATATATACGTAGCAAATCCTTCCAATGAAGTCTCTCAAAACATCGTCAATCATTCTCTGGAAAATAGCGGGGGCATTTTTCAGCCCAAAGGGTAACCTCAAAAACTCGTATTTGCCATTGGAAGTAGAGAAGGCGGTCTTTGGAATGTCCATCGGATCCATGCGAATCTGATGAAATCCCGAAGTTAAATCTAATGTAGTGAAGTATTTTGCCTGACCTAAGCTGGCAAGTGTAGCCGTAATGTCAGGTATCGGGTACCTGTCTGAAATAGTAACTGCGTTCAGTCTCTTGTAATCAATGACCATACGAAACTGCTTTTCCCCATTGGGTTTCGGCTTTTTTGGTACTACCCAAACTGGGGAGTTATATGGGCTTTCGGAAGGTCGTATTATACCGTCTCGCAGAAGGTCTCCCACTTGTCTTTCTATCTCATCTCTCATATGGAAGGGGTAGGGGTAAAATTTAGTAAAAACTGGTACATCCGCTTGGGTGCGAATCGTGGCTTTAACTCCGGTATCAATGGCTTTAGTTGGGGAGAGAGGTTCAAATATTGTACTAAATTCTTCAACAAGCGCCTCCAAGCTGGTTCTGGTGGACTCGGGGTGCTCCCCCTCAAGAAGGATGTTAGCTTGATTGGATGGGCGGTTCTGTAGGGGTACGACAACGCCCGGGTGTATGGTAAGGGTATCATTTTTCCTGTCGATCTTTGCTCCGAGATGCTTTAGAGTATCGTCCCCGATGATTCCATCGAAGGTTACTAAATTCGGAAGCACATAAAAAGTAAGGGGGGTGTTGTTGCCTAAGGGGGCAAAGAAGGCACCCTCGAGAGAATGGGTTATAGAGATGGGGCCGCCCGCAGACTGTACCAAGAACGGGTTTGATAATTGAGTGGCTCCCTTTCCGAGCCTCGGACAGACAAAATTTTTGTTCGCTCCAGTATCTATTAGAAACTGTAGCGTCGCCCCATCTCTCCCAAGGTACCCTATGTACGGTACACTTGAGAGGCGTCGGTCATAAAATTCACCTCGTCACAAATTATGGGCGCGTTCTCTCCTGTGGGTCCATTCAATGAAGTAACGGAGTTGTAAGATTGGCCTACAATATCTCTCCTGCTTAAGTTTTCGTCACGACCACCGTCGTCATTAGGAGGAGTCGGGTAGACCCCGGCTGTGTCCTGGGTGGTGTGTGGCCCACCTATGTGGAATAACCGTTGGGATTTGCGGAAGGGGTTGTGAGAATCAGGATGTGATCTTTTGATGCTTCCATCGTTTCCCACATAAGGGAAGCGAGTACGAGACTGTCCAGAACCATGTGGCTCCATTTTTATCGCTGGTCTGTCACCCGGTATATTGTTTCGTGGGATTTCTGAGGTCTTTGGGCCGCGGTAAGGGGCTGCGGTTCTTTGGTTGTAATACCCCCCGGGGGCGATAGGTCTCGAGTAGGAGGTGTTCGAGAATTGTTGTCGAGAGAATGATGGTCTAAAGGTCGGACGTGATTGATGATAAGGGTATTGGAGCCCAAAATTGGGGTTCTGGAATGTGTTTTTTCTTGAGGGGCCGAAACAATCTAACTCACTTGCTATAGCGTATGCCTCAGCCAATGTCTTTGGGCGGTTAACCGTTACTAGTTTAGACATCTCCGGAGATAGCCCTCTAATGAAGGCGCGTTGTGCCCTTTCTCTGCTTGCATTAATCATGGCGTGCATGATAGCCTCCTCTTGCTGTTCATTCCTTAACTTCCCTACAATTAGCGAAAGTTGTTTGCTTATTTTCGCTTCCAGGCTACTATTTCCTTGCACTAACGAACTTAACTCATCCTCCAACAACCCTACGTCTTTCTTATCCTCGTAATGGGCCGAGAGTTCCCTTTTGATGGCGTCCCAATTGTCGTTTGGCGTGCCACTAGACACCAAGATCTCATCGGCCTCGCCCTCTATTTTTTTTTTTTTTTTTTTTTTTTTTTTTTTTTTTTATTTAAAAACAAAAAAAAAAAAAATAATAAGACATATTTTATATATCTATAAATCATGTTTATATCTTCAGTTGTTAGACATCTGTTGGATGTATTCCAAATTTAATTGGCGCATCTTTTCATTGTGACTACTGGTCGGCGATTTTTGTGCCGTGTCCAACCCTTGGACTTGAATCTTTAAATAATTGTTTTTAATAAATATCTTATATGGTGTCATCAATGGATCCGTGCAGGACCAAGAGTGTGGATCATCGCTCTGCCATGGCTCGACAAGCACTTCAAATTGGCAATATGAGCAATGCAAATGCTGCATCTGATGTGGCCGATCTTCATTATGGAATCGAATGCGACCAAAAGAAGTGGCACCGCAAAGATAGCAGCTATATTTAAAGGTAGCATCACAATCCCCCACAAATGGCAATTCTGGCATCAAAGACTTTGCCAGATATAACCATTTGCGGCAATTGTCACCATGTCCCGTCTCTCCGTTATAGACAAATGCCGCCGCATGGCACATCTCATGCAATAGTGATTTAACTAAGACTATCGGCTGTTGGATACTCTCACTAAGAATTATGCTAGCAGAACGACGAGCTTCCTCACCGGAAACATCAAGGCAACTGGTACTGGTAATCGTTATTGAACGTTTCCAACTAAGTTGCGGCCGCAGGCCACAATAAAAGATCCGATGATTAAACATATTGAAGAGAAGCTTAGCCAATTGCTGTTTACAGTGCTGGAAATCCTTTTTACGATAGCTCACTGCCAACGGATGGCACATGTTTAACGAGATTTCCGGACTGAGCGACTCCACAAAGCTATAAAACAATGGATGCTGTTCCAGATAGGCAAAACAGCTCTTATGTTGGCGACACAATTGATCACGCTGCAATTGACATGGCAAATCACTCAAATCAATTGGCTCCTGCCGAAGATGTATTGGTATCTGGGATTCGGCATAGGAGATGCCATTAATGCGCAGCAAGTTGTCGTCAATAATTTTTCTTTGCATTTCGGCCGATGAAATGGATTTGGAATTGGAGAGATTAAGGGTAGACCAGGTCTTGGCTGGTGGTGGTGAGGTCGGCACAGTTAGATTCGATATGGATGTATTGGTTGTCGGAGAAGTGCTAGGCGATTCCAATTCATTGACTACCTCGTCTTCGCATACACTATAATTGTCTGACGGATTATAGAGACGACGTCGCGGTGCCATAAGACCCAATAATTTCTTTAGCTTTATCATTAATTGCTCATTCCGACCTATTTTTGGATCCATTAAAGGTTCTCTTGTAACTCTAGCTATGGGCTGCCTCAGATCTAAATATATTAGATTGTGAGTGCCATTTGTCTATCTTTGACCTCAAGTGTAAAATAATTGCTCTATAAATAGGCTTATTTCTGACTATTTCGTAGTCGGTTACTATCATCTCGGCCTTGCGTATACAAGACTGGTAGCACCCGGCTTCCCCTGAGAAGGCTTTCATGTCCCTCGCGCAGTCGGGCAGATTCGCTACCTGCCTGAGGTCGTCCTCTGTCGCTGGCCGCGTTGGGGGCCCGACAACCTCAGCCAGTGGTTCTGCGTTGTTAACTTCTAGAATCATAACTTTTTCCTTCTGCTTTCTCAGTTCCTCGGTCAATGTTGCCACCTGAGCTACCAGGGCAGTCAACGATTCCTTCATAGCTTCCATAGTTTGTTTATTCTCCTGATTTATTCTCCCCTTTTTGTTTTTAACTTTGTGTACCTAAACTTTTGTTGAGTAACGGAGTCCCGCAAAAAAAAAAAATAAAATTTGTGTCAAGATGATACTTTAGATTTTTTGTTTGTTTTTTTTTTCTTTTTTACTTTGTTTTTTTTCTGTTTGTTTTTTTTTTTTTTGTTTTTTTGTTTGGTTTTTTTTTTTCTACTTTTTTTTCGGCTTTGACTCAATTAGCTAAATAATTGTCAATTAAATTACATAATTTTGTTAATTAATTTTCTTTTTTTTTCTCTTCAATTTTATTTTAGTTAAGTTTTTATTAAAAATTTTCAGTAATTTGTTAAGTAGTAAAGTCGATATGCGCAATATTTTTCTTAGAATTTTGAATAGATTTAAGTTTATCTATTTCCTTTTTTTCTTAAAAATGGGTTGTTAAAGGTTAAATTAAATTAAGGGCACTCTTCACTCACCCCTGTTGATGAATTGTGTTTTTTGGTGTTGTGGATAGTCGTTTGTTGTTGGTTAGTGTTGTAGGTTCCTCTATATCTGTGATGATGATGATGAATTGATGAATGAATTGATGAATGAATTGATGAATTGTGGGTTTTTTTCTTTAAAAATGAAAGGTGTTGTGGATAGTTGTTTGTTGTTGGTTTTTGTTAAGGGTTTCTCTATATCTGCGCGCTGAGGATGAAATAAAAGTGAATTAGTTTTATATAAATTTTGAACTTCTTAATTCTATGCTATTTAGAGTGTTTTTTTTCTTTTTGAGCAAGTGTTTCTTTTACTAACTTTTGTCACAAAATAAGAAAACAAACATGAGGAGGACACTTTCGGTGAAAGACATAGCCAGCGGCCAATACACACGCGCCGTGACGAACATTTTCTTATAACTAATATTGCTTTTTCCTATTATTTCGTAAAAATTTTAAATAATTTGCCACTCTCAGCTTTTAGTTGCTGCAGTGGATTGGATGCGCAAGTATCCACAATTTAGATTTTTGTTAATAATAATTTTTTATTTTGCGTTTTTTTTGTAAGCAACCGCCTCGAACACCTTTCACTTATGCCGAACCAGTCGCGTGCCCCTTGAGCATACCGTGTGTACCGAAAAACGGGGTCGAGCTAGAATGAAAATTACCCGACGGGGGTTTGAACCCCGGACTGAACGCTTGTCAGGCGGCAGCCGTCCACTAAAATTTTCGAGGTCATTCAATTTTCACTGCTCGCCTTTAATTGCACTTTGTCATTTTTTGGACACACGGCTGCTTGAGGGTTTTTTTATCTTTTACATTTTTTTTGTATTTTTTCTTTTTTCGCACTTATCATGACCGGTTCGTTAACACTCGCGATTGGTTTCGAGACGGTCCCTGCTCGGGCGCCAGTTAAGGTCGGGTTCCAGCGTTGAGAGTTTTAACATTAGGTTTTATTTAACTTAACACTATGCTTACGGATAGTTCACAATTGTACTTTATTCTCTTAGACTTAACTTGTTTCTGGTATTCGAATGAATTCCCTTCTGCTTCCCCCCATAGGGAATGTCAGCAGTGTTTAGCTAAAACCAGTTGGGAATTATAGGAGAAACTTGTGTAAATAATTATAGTGTGCTTTTCTGGGTTAATAGCCTACTAGGGCAGTAAGGGGTGTTAACTCCTCCCTCCTTCAAGATCTGCATCCCGCAGATTATTGGATTGTTGCAGCTCAAGACGGTGACCAAGTGGTCACAGGGGTGGGGGAAGGCGCGTGGCGGAATGTTGGGGCCACTTGTAGAGTGTGGGACCTTAACTTACATATGTATGTATGAATGTGCACATTTCGAAATACTCCGCCCAACAGGAAACCATATAAAAAAGTAGCTCAAATGCTACCAAAATGCCAACGGTAACGTTGATCCGAATTCTGGACGTTGACGCGTACAATGCGCAGTACGTTCAAGTGGTCCAAGCGACACCAGGACAAAGCCTGTTACGCGCGAACCCTATCAGACAGCATGCAAAAACGAAGTCGCGTGGACAACGGACGACAACTTAAATAATAATTAAGACTAACTACTAGATAGATAACTTAAAATAGTAGTTTTTAGAATAGATATAGAGAACTCTGATCCGATTACAGAATAAAGGCGGTTGTAGTCGGAACAGAGAACTCGAAAAGGTTCATGTAAAGAATAGTTGGAAGTACAGCGTGTTAAAGTTAAAGGGACATAATTTCGGGTTAATCTACAAGGTACAGATAGATTGACCTGATTAAGTAAATTAGGACAATCTATTTGTCCATTTAGAAGCTTATGAATAAACAAAGTACCAAGCATTACTCTACGATTAAGTAAGGAGGGTAGGTTAATTAGAAGAAGTCTTTTAGAATAAGAGGGCAAGGTAACATTTCGATCCCAGTTTAAACCACGAAGAGCAAAAATTAGAAACTGTTTTTGAACAGATTCAATTTTAACTTGGTGTGATCCATATTGTGGAGACCAAACACATGATCCATACTCCAAAATGGGGCGGACCAGTGAAATAAAAAGAGTTTTGGTTGTGTAAGGATCGTTAAATTCTTTCGACCATTGCTTAACGAAACCAAGACAACTCATGGCTTTATTGACAGTGATATTAATATGACGAGTAAAATTTAATTTGTGGTCCATGAGTACACCCAAATCACTAATCTCGTTCAAACGTTCAAGTGGGGTATTATTGAGATAATACACCACTAATTGAAAAGAGGATCTATGAAATGACATGACATTACATTTTGAAACATTAAGGTTTAATAAGTTAATTTCACACCAAGTTTGAAAGTTATTAAGATCGACTTGAAGCAGACGTGGAGAACTTAAGTCTTTAAAACTAATAGAAAGTTTAACATCATCAGCGTACATAAGCACGCGAGAGTGAGTTACAACTGACGGAAGGTCATTAATGAAAAGTGTAAAAAGCAATGGTCCTAGATGGCTACCTTGTGGCACCCCCGAGGTCACATTGATGGTCTTCGAAAGATAAGTTTTAAATAAAACTTTTTGTGTACGGTTATTAAGATATTGAGAAATCCAATTAAGCAAAAGGGTTGGAATCCCAAGTTCGTTCAGCTTGAACAAAAGCAGTGTATGATTGACAGAATCAAAAGCCTTACTGAAGTCAGTATAAATGACATCAGTTTGCAATGCATTCCTGAATCCTTCGATCGCGAAGGAAGTAAACTCTAAAAGGTTAGTGGTAGTAGATCTACGTTTCATAAACCCATGTTGAGAAGATGAAAGAATAGAACTACAGAAATGTTGCAGTTGAATAGCGGACAATTTGGAAATACCCCTGTAATTAGAAGCTACGGATTTATTACCCTTTTTATGCAAAGGAATAATAAAAGATTCTTTCCAAATGGTTGGAAAAGAGGAAGTTTCAACGGACAAAGTAAATAACTTAAGAATCGGGGAAATCAAAATCTCAGCGCAAAACCTGAGTACACAACCAGGTATCCCATCAGGTCCTGGTGAGTACACGGGTTTCACTAAAAAAACCATTGCAAAATATACGATACGATAAACTATAAAAAATTCAAAATTCCAAAAAAATTAAATTTTCACAGATTTGATAAAAGTCACTTTTCCGACCCACTTTGGGAGACTATTTAATTAAAAAAAAAGAAGAGAGGTGTCATGGGACACCCAGATGAAACGAAGTTTCTTTCGATTAAGGGGGTGAAAGCTGCTTTTTTCATGCAATTTTGAAAAAAATTTATTTTATTAATACTTAAACATTTTTTTTGCATATTTTTTTGAAAACAATATATGTATGTACATATTTCGAAATACTCCGCCCAACAGGAAACCATTTAAAAAAAGTAGCTCAAGTGAATTGTAAGGCTTCACCCCATACAATAAACTATAAAAAATTCAAAATTCCAAAAAATAAATTTTTTACAGACTTGAAAAAAGTCACTTTTTCGACCCATTTTGAGAGTTAAAAAAAAAAAAAAAAACAACAAAGCGATCACAATTATTCTAGTGCAGATAGGTTTTTTTATAATAAAGATATTTTGAAAATTTGAGCAAAATTGGTTAAGTTTTTGACATATCTTGGCAGCAGTTTTAAGGAACCGAGTCTAGTAAAACGCGTTTGATTGTTGTTGCCCGCAGCGTTGTTGTGGGCAGTTGTTGTGGGCAGCGAGACGCACAAGTAAATGCGGGTTGCACTTTTAACTGATGGACACACATTTTTAAGCTCGCGTTCGCGACCTTTTTTCTTCTTACCCCTGCCTCGCATATTTATGACCCTTTCTCAATCTCAGAATCTTTGCTTGTGCGTCTTTCCCATTTACTTTCCCCTTCAGCATTTGCTTGTGCTTCCCTCTGCCCATAAACTCGAGCTCTCCTCCTCTTTCCCCTCTAGCATTTGCTTGTGCGTCCCTCTGCCGACAAACTCGCTCTCTGTCTACATACTCGTACACTGTTCAATGCAAAAGAAAAGGACAAAACAGTTGGTAACGGTAAAAGTGTCGTTACACTTTTTAGTCTTAATTTTTTCGGCTTAGCCCCTACCGCGCGATAAGAAACTTCGTTTCAAAAACAACAAAGCGACACAATTATATTAGTTCAGATAGGATTATTATAATAAAAATAATTTGAAAATTTGAGCAAAATCGGTTAGGGAGTTTTTGGCATATCTTGCCAGCAGTTTTAAGGAACCAAGTCTAGTAAAACATATTTGAATGTTGTTGCCCGCAACCAGGCTCTATATACACCTACTCAGGTTTACGGCTATTACTTCTAAACGTCTTTAGATTTTGAAAAAATCTTTTGCTCTCGTATTTTAGACATTCTAAGGATAAGATGCAATAATAATTTAATGCAAGGTGGGCTGCCAAATTTCGCCCGACGACAATATTTGCAGCAAACAAGCATCCGGGCAGAGAAAAAGGGATCGGGATCGCGAATCCGAGCATATACCGCGAATACATATGTATATGCATGTGTGAATTTGTGGGCAGCGAGACGCGATCGCGACCTCTGCTCGCGAATCTTTGCTTGTGCGTCCCGTATTTACTTGTTCGTCCCGCATTTATTTGTGCGTCCCTCTGCCCACAAACTCGAGCTCGCTACCTCTTTTCCCTTCCGAATTTGCTTGTGCATCCCTCTGCCTAAAAACTCGAGTGCGCTACCTCTTTTCCCTTCCGAATTTGCTTGTGCGTCCCTCTGCCTTTCAATGCGAAAGAAAAAGACAAAACAGTTGGTAACGGTAAAAGTGTCGATACACTTTTTAGTCTTAATTTTTTCGGTTTAGCCCCTACCGCGCGATAAGAAACTTCGTTTCAATAAAAAAAATAAAATAAAATAGCAAAAATAAATGTTATACAAAAATTCATTTTAGACGAAATAGAATTGTTAATAATAAGAAAAATAATTACAGACCAAAATGTAACAATAAGATCAGACGAACACCTATACAGGTTATTAGATTTAGAAACCTACATATATTAATGAAAACATTGTTATATTTAAGATAAAAGTACCCATTTTTGACCCACCTGTTTATGAATTCATTCATGTTATCCCATTACCATTTAACATAACGAAAATTGTAGTTTTACCAAATTACATAACCCATAACCTAGCTGGCAATATTCGATACTTTAAGCAAGAATGTCCACGAATCCATGAAATGTTTATTTGCGATAACGCAGCAGCGGAAGACAACTTGTACAATCACTGCCTGAAAGATCTACTGGAGAATCAAAAAGCGACTTGTGATGTCAGAGACATCAGCGAAGAGGACCACGTTCATCAGATAAAAGAACAACACATTCTGATAACCAACGCCAAAAACATGACAATAATCCCGTCATGTAGCCGACCAAGAATAATCAAAGGGTCAGCTTTAATTTCAATCAACAATTGTTCGGTAACCATCGATGGAGTAAAGAACGAAGCCAAAAACATAACGTACAACGAAGTTGACCAATTGACTATACCAATTGACTAAGGATTAACAACACCATTCCGGACTCGAATCTCCAAAGACTCCATTTAGAGAACATTGAAGCAAAATCGGAAATATTATATGTAAAAAATTATACATCGAATCATATGATCACAGTCTACATCTTAGTTGCCATCATGACAATCATAGTTGCAATATTATGGGCACTGAGAACTAAATGGATAACCCTGATAACAACACCAACTCCATCAACAAACGTTCCGACCATACCTTCGCTTTGGCCTTCACTTCATTCCAGGGGGGGAGGAGCTACCATCTCAGCTCCCCTCGAGATACCCCCGATTAAGCCACCAAGATCAACTGCAATCGGCAACTGCATCATCGGCATTCTGCCGACGGTCAGCCAGCTAGAGTGTGGGTACATAGAAATTAATATGAATAAAAATGAAACAGTCTTCTTTTGAAGCAAATTAAAACAAGTCTTAATTCTTTACCTTGATCAAATAATAAAACAAATATATACACACCCGGATCCTCCAACTTGGTAATTGTGCATTTGAGGGTAAATTCACCAGTCTGTCCATAGTCTAAAACGCCAAGAGGGTGACGAGCGAACATCGGCCGCCGCGCTAGAGATGCAAGCCAGCAACAAGTGCATTCACAGAACTTAAGCGAAGAAAGTCAAAATAGAATAAGAGAAATTGACCGATTGGGACAACGCGTGAGCACACGAAGATCATTGGCATCATACAATTGCTTGGAATCGGAAAAGTCAAAACTGGATCTATTACTGACACCACCAGAGCCACCGAAACCATTGTTTGATGAAACTGATCCCGATTCCAATTTTTTCTTCAACGCATCCTTAAACACAATAACTGCAAGGTAAAAGATACAACACACACAACCAATCAACCATCACAACCAATTTTTTATACTCTGTACCCATAGGGTAAAAGGGTATATTAAAGTCGCTAAAATGTATGTAACAGGCAGAAGGAAGCATTTGCGACCCCATAAAGTATATATATTCTTGATCAGCATCAACAGCCGAGTCGATTGAGACATGTCCGTCTGTCCGTCCGTCTGTCCGTATGAGACACTCGATCTCAGAGACTATAAGAGCTAGAGCTACCAAATTTGGTGTGAACATGCGTCTAATGCATACACAGGTCAAGTTTGTTTCAAAACGAATTACTACAGCTGTATTAAAGATATCGTATTCTTATTTGACACACCAAATCAAATACCCAAACTGCTCCACCTGACCAAATTTTGTTCAAATCGGACAATAAATAGCAGCTGTTGCTGCATAAATGGCAGAATTTTGCATGAAATTGATGGCGATTTCAAGGATATTATATTTTATTAAATATATCTAGTTCTTACAGGGTATACTCAATCGTATTCTTACTTGGCACACCTAATTATATACCCAAACTGCACCAGCTGACCAAATTTCGTCGAAATCGGACAATAAATTTCGGAGATATACCTATTTGAGTTTTGCACTGAATTGCCAAGGCGACATTGGCTGCCAAGAGTGAGCGAGACAGTATGCGTTCGCAGTTGCTGCATGTTATAGAGAATTTTGCATGAAATTGATGACGATTTCGAGGATATTTTATTTTATTTAATATAACTAGTTGGTACAGGGTATACTCAATGTCGGCAGGGACGACTTGCTTGCTTCATTTTAACGCTAATAACGCTGTTGTTCATAACCGCTTTGGAACGAATGCCATCGGATACGCACAAATTTGTCATAAGAGCGGATCTTACCCTAACAGGTGAACATGTGCGAAGATTCAATGCACCCACCGTTGATGATGTTACTGCAATTATTATTGGCGATCTAACTACATCACGAGACATTGTCGTTCAGCGAAGAAGCAACATGCATCGTGTAAACGAGACACATCGTTTAGACGATGCGTTACAATTTTTTGTTGGAGTGGAATCAACAGAGATTCACGGAGATTTACGATATAATTATATACATGTGATAGATGGAACATTCTCCAATCAGACCTATATAGTGTAGTCTTGCGCTTTTTTGCGCAAATTTGTCAAAAAGCCAAAAAACTAATTTGACAAAAAAAAAATGTTTGATGGGAGCTATGATCATAGAGCTATCATAGGAACGATAGGTCGAGAATATAGTTAAGCTTCCATAAATTTGTTGTTTTTCAATTGAATACTACGAAATTTGTACTCTATTAGTTTAAAATACTTTCTAATATATTCACATTTTTTTTTGGTCGAATTACATTTTTTCTTAAGCCATTAATATTTCATGTAGGTTTGATTTGTTTAATATGCTCTCTAACGATTTTGTTACATTACAAATATGTAAATATCAAATAACAGTTTGCCAAATTTGCATGCGCTGCTCTTCTTCCTTGTGCCTGGAACGCGTTTTTAACGCAAGGTTGCATTAGTTTTTTGGCTTTTTGAAAAATTTTCGCAAAAATGGCGCACTATATAGGCCTGATAGATGAATGTTCCCTCTATCACATGTATGTATGTATATGGTTTCATCGTGTATCTAGGTGTATCTCTGTTGATTCTGCTCCACCAAAGTTTAAAAAATGCGAAAATTTAGTGAATTTTTGAAACGACGCCAATTTACAGAGTATTTCAAATTGCATTAAACTTTTTACCACAAATGACTGAAAATTGTTTTACTTTCCGAATATAGTAAAAATATTCAATATTAGTTGTTTAATTCGGTCAATATTCATTTTCAAAGTTGCGAGTTTTTGCAAAATTGTACATTTTTTTCATACATGAAAAATGTCTACACTTTGAGATGATATAGCACCCACAATTATTATCGGATTTTAAAAATATTTTGTATCCATAACTTCTAATGTATTATCTATCGATTTTATTATTCACTTTTGCCAAACACGATGGTGAAAAAAATTACTTTTGGTCAGCTATCCGAGCAGAGGCCCTAATGTGCGTCGATACATGGCGGCAGAGCTTTCATCTGACTTTTTGTAGTAGAAGTAGTTCAGTTCGATTCCTGTAATCAAATCTTCCGGTCATAGTATATGTATATCGTACTAACCAAAAGACAGTACCACTTCAACCTTTCTGGTGACAAGACGTGCTTCTACCGTACCAAACGCAACTCGCGCCCAACGAACAAACACAAAAGAAAACAAAAAACAAAACACTAATCCAAGTGCACATCCAAGCAACACAACAGTTACAATAGGCTATTGACCTCAACCAGCTACCATGCACGAGCCACCGGACATAAGCATGCACAACATAAATTCCAACAACAAACTAGGCGAACCAAAATACATCGTAATTAAAAGAAACGACAACAACTCATTTAAAAAGGTATCACCATTCGTCATTAAAAAACAATTGATTATGCCTGCGGCGGTGAAGTGGCCACATGCAAAAAAACCAGAGACGGCTCCCTTCTTATTAAAACAAAATATCAAAGAAGCTAACTTCGGCTCTGCCGAAGTTTGTATACCCTTGCAGCAAAATAATTGGTATAAATGTTTAACAAAATCAAAAAAAAAACAAAAAAAGGAGAAAAAACACATCTAAAAACCTTCACTTCTTCATCGAGCATTGAACCACCAAACACCGAGCCCATCGTGCCACCGATCTCTACATACTACGCCACCGCCCTTACTTCGCTAACGTAAGCTAATTCAACATATATAGCAAACCCATTGCATCTCGCTATTTCAATTTAGTTCTTTGTAAGAATACAACTAAAATATTTCTATCTCTTTCACACACCGCGTGGTGGTTGAATTTTTGCATATGTATGTGTGTGCGTGAGCATTAAAATACATTTAATTTCTATCAAATATGATTATTGATTTGTAACCTTAATAATTATCCGATTTAGTTCAAACTTGGTGTATAGTGTATGGATACAAATTAAATTTGAATGCAACAACCAAAAAACAATATTTTTATATATTTTTTATTTGGTGCCGCGCGGATTCGATCCCAGGTCTCTTGTGTTGGCAGATTTCTTTAAAATTTTTTGTTGCTGGAGTAAATTGCTTATATTGATGATTTGTTTTATTGATTTGTAGCCGTAATAATTATCCGATTTGAGTCAAACTTGGTGGGTAGTGTTTTGGTACAAATTAAATTTATATTCCAATAGAAAAATAAAAAATTTTTAATTGGAACCCTATTATTCCGATATTGGATATATCATATAGTAATCCGATCCGACCGATTTTCATACTTTGTCTACCTACACCTTTAAGAAAGCTAACTACCAAGTTTCAACTACGTAGCTTAAAATTTAAGTTCGAAAAGCTGCGAACAAACAGACAGACGGACAGACGGACGGACGGACAGACGGACAGACGGACATGTCTCAATCGACTCGGCTGTTGATGCTGATCAAGAATATATATACTTTATGGGGTCGGAAACGTATATTTCTATGCGTTACAAACATCTGACCAATTTTATAATACCCTCTGCAAGGGTATAAAAATAATCTGCAAGCCTTAAGACTGCTTAAACTTACCAAAATGACAGACATGGAAATTACAGCATCAGTGCACAA
The DNA here is from genome assembly GCA_035045865.1 of Drosophila austrosaltans. Lineage (NCBI taxonomy): Eukaryota > Metazoa > Arthropoda > Insecta > Diptera > Drosophilidae > Drosophila > Drosophila austrosaltans. The sequence continues at coordinate 273,354 of JAWNOQ010000147.1, forward strand.
AATACTTAACTCTACCAAAGGAGTCATTTACTGCAACGAACTTCGTAACATAAGCGAAACCGAAATCTTGCAAGAATTAAAAACCCAAAATGTCACAGAAGTCAGGAAAATCCTTAAAAGACAGCCAAACAGCGAAAACAATACCATGCTAGTAGAAACTGGACTTATCATCATAACACTCGCAACCCACAAATTACCGGAATCCATTAAAATCGGTTACGAAACTGTCAGAGTGCGTCCTTATATTCCTCTTCCACTTCGCTGCAAAAGATGCCTTCGCTTTGGTCACCCCACTCTCATCTGCAAGAACAGTTCAGAGATTTGCAAAAACTGCTCTGAAGGAAAGCACACAGAAGAAGGAGAACGATGTGAAAATATGCAAAACTGTCTCAACTGCCAAAATAATCCGGAAATAGACCACCAACACAGCCCACTTGATCGCAAATGCCCCACATTCTTAAAGCAGCAAGAACTCACTGCCATCAAAATCACAGAAAAAGTTGACCACAAAACTGCACTGGGTATTTATTACAACAGACACGGTCAAAGTCTAAGAAAAACATATGCGAAAACACTCACATCCGAAACAACTACACCTCAACCAACTCACACTGCTCACAAGACACAAAACTCAAATACTCAAAACACATCACCTGCAACTCAACAAGCAGTCTCCAACAAAATCTCATCCAGAGTCAATCATCCTGGACACCAAACATCTAAAATCCCATATACCCCAGCACAATCATCCGAACCAATAGCCCCTGCTCCTAAGCAACAACAACCTCAAATTGAAACTGAATACATGGAAACCGACGGTAACATCCCCAACACTACAACCAAACATTACTCCTCACAACCTACTGATAATCTTAAGCTTAAAATTTCTTCTAAAGACAACTCTAACCCTCTTTGCACTAGCTTTAAACCTAAACCTAAAACAAAAACTATAACCAAACTCCCAAACAAAGAATCTATCTAAGTTATTTAGTTTACCTTTAATCTAACTCAAAAGAAAATCAGACCCTATTCCAAATCCCTATTCGAATACACTTAAAGTTTACTGCTAAAGAATGCTTAATATCATACAATGGAACATAAAAGGATACACAAACAACTATAACGAACTATTAATTATAATCAAAAATCACTCCCCAAAAATTATATGTCTACAAGAAACCCATCACAAGAACATAAGCATCCCCATCCCAAAACCAATAAACTACCAAATATACACTAATTCAACTACTACCCGATTTTGCGGAGTAGCAATTCTAGTGCACAAATCCCTTCAACATAGACAAATTAATATAAATAGCCACTTTGAAACACTAGCAGTTGAAATTATGTCAAAAAAAAAACTTCTCATCCTTTCAACTTATATCCCACCCAACAAAACCTTTTCACTTAAAAACCTACATGACAATTTTGAAATACATAATAATAATCTCTTAATACTTGGTGATTTCAACTGCTGGCATCACAGCTGGGGATCAGCCCAAGACAATAGAAAAGGCAGATTACTTGCCAAATTCCTTCAAAACTCTAATCTCACCATACTGAATGACGGTTCACCCACTCACTTTTCTACTCATAATACGTTTACCCACATATACCTATCCCTATGCTCCCCACAACTCATCCCGCTTGCCCATTGGAAAACAGTTGACGATCTTCATGGTAGCGATCACTTCCCAATTTTAATATCCCTGTTCCCACAACAACAAAAACCCAACTCCTCTCGTCCCTTTTTCAAAATAAAAGATGCTGATTGGCCACTATTCACCAAATTAACTAACGAAATTAGCGAACATTCAGCTGTAAGCACAAATATTAATAAAGAGGCCGCAATACTTAACAAAATTATCTTACAAGCAGCGCATCTCAGCATCCCTCAAACTTCCCCAAACTATCGCAACAAGAACACCCCGTGGTGGAATAAAACACTTACCAAACTCAGAGGAAATAAGTTTAAAACACTCCAGAACTTTAAACTTAATAGCAATGCAGACAATCTCCTTAAATATAAACGTGCTAACGCTCTTTTCCGAAGAGAGTTAAAATTAACAAAATTAAAAACCACAACGGAATTCACTTCTACAATCAATCCAAGCACTCCAACTGACAAGATCTGGTCGAACATCCGACGTTTTTGCGGACTCACCCCAACCAAAACTATTCACTGTATCACTGATCCGATTAATAACCTACCGACAACAGAAATTACCTCTATAACAGAGCTTTTTGCACAATATTGGTCCAACCAATCTAAAGACGAAAACTTCAACCAAAATTTTATTACCAACAAATACTCCAATAAAACAATTAACTACATACCCAACCCCTCAGCGAAAATAATTGAATATGAAATCACCCTAATAGAACTTTTATCTGCATTACAATCCCTTAAAGGAAAAACTCCAGGCCTAAATAGAATATCATACCCTATGATCAAAAACTCTTCCCTCTCAGTGAAAACCAGAATCACCAGCCTCTTTAACAATATTTTTAACAATACAATCCCGCAATCATACAAAACTAGTCTTATAATTCCAATATTTAAACATAACTCAAACAAAACAGTAATAACCAGCTATAGTCCAATATCACTTAACTGCTGCCTATCCAAAACATTAGAAAAAATAATAGCCAAAAGACTCTGGTGGTTAGTAAAAATAAATAACCTTCTACACCCTAACCAATCTGGTTTTAGATACGGCAAATCGGTTTCAGACGGTCTGCTCTTTGCAGATCACCTGATAACCAAGTCGTTGAGAACCAAAAAGCACACCTCTATCATCGCCCTTGATTTCTCAAAGGCTTTCGACAGAGTTGGAGTGCATACCATTGTCGACCAGCTTATCAGCTGGAAAGCGGGCCCCAAAATAATTAATTTCATCCAAAACTTCATGTCCAATAGAAAAATCAAAATAAAAGTACAAAACGCAACCAGTTCCCCATACCCACTTTTCAATGGCATCCCACAGGGTTCGCCAATCTCTGTCATCTTATTCCGAATTGCCTTTAACAAGCTTTCAACCATCATTGGTGTTCAAAAGGAATTAAAATTTAGCGCCTATGCAGATGATTTTTTTCTTATAGTTCCCCTCAGTAAAACAAAAAACCAAACAGTCAATCTCGATACCCTATTCTCAAATATTAATGAGTGGTGCTCCTATTCAGGGGCTACTTTATCCCCACAAAAATGCCAACACCTCCACATTTGCCGAAAACAGAACTGCTCCTGTAGCTTATCATGCAATGGTATGCAAATTCCCTCAGTTTTAAGTTTAAAAATCTTAGGACTTACAATAAACAATAGATACAGATGGGACTCTCACATAAAAAACATCCAACCAGCCTTAAACAAGAAACTTAATATTATTAAATGCCTGGGCAGCCCAAAATTTAATTGCAACACACACACCCTTATCAGCATAATGAAAGCAATTTTTTTACCCAAAATCGATTACGCTCTCTTTATCTACGGGCATGCCCCTAAATCAACGCTCAACAAGCTTAAACCCCTTTTTAACGCAGCAATACGCACTGCACTCGGCTCACTACGTTCAACACCCATTCCCAACTTACTCTTCGAGTCAAATATACCCACTATAGAGCAAAAGAGAGACCACATTACTAGCAAATCCTACAAAACTTTACTTCACAGCTCTAATTCCCCTCTCCACAAACTCATTAAACAAAAGGGCAACCAGCATAAAAACAACGCAACATCAGCACTAGAAAAAACCATAGCTTCTTGCAAAGAACTCACCATTCCCTACCTTCCACTCCCTAACAATACAATCACTCCTCAATGGCTTTTCCCGCCCTCACTTATCAACACCAAACTCAATAATTTCTGCAAAACAAATACACCACCAAGCGCTTACAGACATCAATTTCTTGAACTTAAGAACGAATTCCAGAACCATACATTTATATACACTGACGGATCGTTGCAAAACAACACCGCAACATTTGCCATAACCACCGAAAAGCTCACCCTAAAAAAAGGCATTCTACCCTTCTTCGCATCGATCCTAACAGCTGAAATCATAGCTATCCTAGAAGCAATAAAATTAATCCAAAAAAAATCAGAACATTTCATAATCTGTTCGGACTCCCTTTCCTCAATCAAGTCAATCAGCAACATTAACAACAATACTCTTTATCCCACAATAATCAGAACACTCCTTACCAAAACCGCCCCTAAAATTAAACTCCTCTGAATTCCCGGCCATTGTGGCATTGAAGGAAATGAACTTGCAGACACGATAGCTAAATCCACTATCCACATGCCACTTCATTGCACTCCCAACTTCAACACAACTGACATTAACAATCTTCTTACAAAAACAATAGCCCAAAAACTCAAGCACAATATAGAATTTTGCAACAGATGGTACCAACAACTAAATACCTCACTAACACATGCTAATGAATTTCTTAAAAACTCCAAACAGATTAACATAACACGCAGCGATCAAATCAAAATACTAAGACTCAGACTGGGACACACAAGACTCACACAACAACACTACATAAACCCTGACAACATTCTACCATGCCCTAACTGCCACTCATCAGCTGACCTCAGCATTAAACACTTTCTTATATGTAAATTGCCCTGCAATTCTTCACCTCAAAAAGAAAATATTTCAAAATTGTTGTCCTATCATGTGCCTCTCAACCCCAACCACAGAAAATATATCCAATGTAATAACTTTTCTTAAGCTTACAAACATATACCACCTCCTATAACTTATAATCAATTATAATTTGTAAATATTGTAAATATGTAATTATTATTCAGATATAACCAAGCCGATGGCCGCCGTTGCCAGTGCTTTAGTAATAAGTTAGCATTAATTTCAATTATATCTAACTTTTGTAAATAAGAAATAAATAACCAAAAGAAGCTGAATAAAACTTATATTTTTATATATTTTTCTAAATATACATACATACATATGTATATGTATAAGTATGTTTTTTATACCCTTGCAAAAAAGGTATATTCATTTTGGTCAGAAGTCTGCAACGCATAGAAGGAAGCATCTCCGACTATATAAAGTATATAAGTATATATAAAGTATATAAGTATTATTGATCAGCACGACGAGCTGAGTTGATTAAGCTCTGTCCGTCTGTCTAAATCAATTTTTTTGTCGAATTACATTTTTTTCTTAAGCCACGAACATTTAATGTAGGTTTGACTTCTTTTATATGCTTTCTAATGTAATTGTAAATATGTAATTGTTAAATAACAGTTTGCAAGGGTATACGAAATTCGGCACGGTCAAAGTTAGCCCATCCTTCTAGTTATTTTTCAATATATGTAAGTATATGTCGAAGATTCGGTGTCATTTAGCTCACTTTCCATTTGATTGACTAAATTGCGTACCTTACGCTTTCTCGGCCAAGACATTATTTTAGAACCTTACAGTTTCGCACTTCAATTAAGAGTCCCTGCAATTTTTCTTTATACAATCTGACACATGATACAATAGATTATATATAAGATAGTCTCGTTGGAAGCAGAATGTCTTAGCTATGCTTGCAATAAGTGTGGGTGAAAGGCACTTCATATAGTGAGTGTGAATGAAACTTCTGTACAGTATGTTGATTAACCCTCCACTGGCCCTTGGGGTTTGAAATGGGCAAAAATACAAATAAACAAATAAATGAAATATTTTTTCATAGTTTTATTTTTTAAAACTTTGAATTGCCTACTAAGCGTGGTTTTTGTTGCTGTATACTATTTTTTTTGTTTAAATTCTTAATTCTCATATAAATTCTTATCTTAAAATAAAAAGACTTAACTAATCCGTCTACGAGCACATTCTCTGCAGCCAATATTAATTTTTCTTTAACATTTTTTGTTAAATAAAAATGTTCTTTTATATAATTTGAGATTATTGTTTTAAGCTGTTTTATACTATTTTCAATCTCCACAGACGGTTTTATTATGATGCCTCATCCACGTAGGTGAATGTGCAACGACCTGTGCTACAATTAGACAGCCTTAATTTCTCAATTACATAGCCCGCAAGATACTCGATTGCATCCTCTGTCAACTCATACATCTCGGTATCTTCAGGTATGCTGTTGGGAATGACTACGTCAAACTCTTCAAGCTCGTTCTCTTTATTCGAAATGTGATAGCTGAAGTCAATGTTCAGCCAATCATCATCATTTTCATTATCAACATTTTCGTTATTAGACAGCAATTCTGTATTCTTTGCTGAAGAAAATAAAATCTTGTTTAAATATAATAACAAATGAAGAAGCAGACATAACACAAAAGACATTCACGGAAAAAACGTTTCTGAAATATTAAGCTAAACATTTAATTAGCTTATGTTAATAAAATGAATTTTAATTCATTGCTAATAGATTATTTTAACTTTGTCATACCTGTTATATACTTTCTTAATCTATACTTAAATTGAAGCGGAGTTGGATGGTCATATTGTCCACCCCGCGACGGCATGACGCCAAAAAAAATTTCCAAAATGTCTTGATTCAGACGATTTATTATTATATATTCCATTTTATACTTTTGCTTTAAGTATATATACAAGGGACGCATTACTAACTAAAAAGCCTTTCCGAAATGGGAGTGTGTGTGATTTTCTAACAATATCACTGCGTACACTTTTGAAACTTCCAGTAAAACTTCCCTTTGAGTCTCAATTTGCTTTCCATAAGCCTGTGTTGTCTCAATGGAATTAGCCGTGCAAAGTTTTGTATTGAAAATGTCAAACCAATCGTTAATGAGTTTAAAGAAATCGGCAGTTTCAAAAGCAATCTCTATTTCATACCCAAGAGCATAGCATCGTCTGATGGAGCTGGCCGTTGTATTGGAAAACAACTGAGTTGTCAATTCACGCACCATAATGTGGTTGTCGTTAATTTTAAACATTATTGACACATCAGACTAAGAACAGTGAGTCAATGCTTGCTGAATTGTAGTCTTATTTAATTGCTTTCTGTTTATTTTTAATCCAGTTTCTAAATAGTGGTTACGGACTAATTTTATAAGATGAGGAGCATCCGAAAAAATAAAAATCTTCAGTTCATCATCCTCTGGATGGCTAAACCAGTTTTTTTCTAAAAACATATAAAATAAAGTAAGCAAGTTTACGTGCCGACTTGAGTATACCCTGTACCAATTTTAAGGCAATTTGAAGTTTGGTATAAAAAATTTAAAAAAAAAAAAAGAAGAGAGGTGTCATATGACACCCAGATGAAACGAAGTTTCTTTCGATTAAGGGGGTGACAGCTGCTTTTTTCATGCAATTTTGAAAAAAAAATATATTTTAATTAATACTTAAACCTTTTTTTTTCATATATTTTTGAAAAAAATATGCATATGTATGTACATATTTCGAAATACTCCACCAAACAGGAAACCATTAAAAAAAGTAGCTCAAATGCTACCAAAATGCCACGTTGATGCGAATTGCAAAAACCAAACCTTATTTGAATTGTAAGACTTCCGCCCATACAATTAACTATAAAAAATTCAAAATTCCAAAAAATAAATTTTTTACATACTTGAAAAAAGTCACTTTTTCGACCCATTTTGAGAGACTATTTAGTTAAAAAAAAAATCAACAAAGCGATCACAATTATCTTAGTGCAGATAGGTTTTTATATAATAAAGATATTTTGAAAATTTGAGCAAAATCGGTTAAGGAGTTTTTGACATATCTTGGCAGCAGTTTTAAGGAACCGAGTCTAGTAAAACGCGTTTGATTGTTGTTGCCCGCAACCAGGCTCTATGTACACCTACTCAGGCTTACGGCTATTACTTCTACAAGTATCCGGGCAGAGAAAAAGGGTCGGGATCGCGAATCTGAGCATATGTGCGAGTTTGTGGGCAGCGGACGCACAAGTAAATGCGGGTTGATCTCGCGATCGCGACCTTTTTTCTTCTTACCCCTCGCACATTTATGACCCTTTCTCAACCTCAGAACCTTTGCTTGTGTGTCTCGTATTTACTTTCCCCTTCAGCATTTGCTTGTGCGTCCCTCCTCTTTCGCCTCCAGCGTTTGCTTGAGCGTCCCTCTGCCGACAAACTCGAGCTCGCGATCGCTGCTTGTGCGTCCCTCTCTGTCTACATACTCGTACACTGTTCAATGCGAAAGAAAAAGATGAAGCAAGCAAGTCGTCCCTGCCGACATTGTGTATACCCTGTACCAACTAGTTATTATAATAAATGAAGTCAAACATCCTCGAAATAGCAATTAATTTCATAAATAATTTTCTTTAACATGCCGCAACAGTGAACGCATGCTATCTCGCTCACTCTTGCCAGCCAATGTCGCCCTAAGCGCTTCAGTACAAAACGCATCAACGTATATCTCCAATATTTATTGTCCGATTTCGACTAAATTTAGTCAGATTATGCACTTTGGCCATAATATTAGGTGTGCCAAATAAGAATGTGATTCCTCAAAAACTGCTCTAATAATTAGTTTTTTCTGAATTGCGGGGGCGAAAGTGGGCGTGGCAAAAATTTTAAACTCTCTTGAGCTGCGTAGTCACTAGACAAATGATCGAACAACCTCAAAATCGCAATCAATTCAAAACAAAGTTCCCTTTTACATGCAGCAGCAGCGAGCGCATGCTATCTCGCTCTTTCTTATCTGCCAATGCCGCTTTGGCATTTCAGTACAAAACGGATATAGGCATATCTTCGATGTTTATTTACCGATTTCGACAAAATTTGGTCAGTTGGGCCAGTTTGGGTATATAATTAGGTTTACCAAGTAAGGTTTAAGAGCTAAGAAAGGGTATATTAAAGTCGCTAAAATGTATGTGACAGGCAGAAGGAAGCGTTTCCGACCCTATAAAGTATATATATTCTTGATCAGCATCAACAGCCGAGTCGATTGAGACATGTCCGTCTGTCCGTATGAGCCACTCGATCTCAGAGACTATAAGAGCTAGAGCTACCAAATTTGGTGTGAGCATCCGTCTAATGTCAAAGCTGATCAAGTTTGTTTTAAATTTTAGCCACGCCCACTTCCGCCCCCGCAATTTAAAAAAAAAACGATAGCTAGGGCTGCCTTCAAGATATCGTATTCCTACTTGATACACCTAATTATATACCCAGCTGAGCAAATTTTGTTAAAATCGGACAATAAACATCGGAGATATGGCTATATCCGTTTTGTACTGAAATGCCAAAGCGGCATTGGCAGATAAGAAAGAGCGAGATAGCATGCGTTTGCTGCTGCTGCATGTAAAAGGGAATTTTGTTTTGAATTGATTGCGATTTTGAGGTTGTTCGATCATTTGTCTAGTGACTACGCAGATCAAGAGAGTTTAAAATTTTTGCCACGCCCACTTCCGCCCCCGCAATTCAGAAAAAACTAATTATTAGAGCAGTTTTTAAGGAATCACATTCTTATTTGGTACACCTAATAATTTGGCTAATATGCATCATCTGACCAATTTTAGTTGAAATCGGACAATAAATATCGGAGATACATATAAGACTATGCATTTGGAACTGAATTGCCAAGGCGACACTAGCTGGAAAGAGTGAGCGAGATACAGTGGGCAAAGGGGGGGCGGCGGGGGCGGGCCGCACCGGGTGTCACCTTTTTTGGGGTGACACCCAAAAACAACTCTCAACTTTAAGAACAATGTACAAACAAAAAATAAATAAATCGCTAGCACAAAAATTTCTTTTTCGGGGATTCCTCCACTAGCACTAGCTCAGCTCTATGTATAATTCGGGGATTCCCGAAAAAGATCGTGGGGGATTCCCCAACATTTCTCATTTGTTTCGTGAAGTGTAGAGCTGGGAATCCATCGATGGTTGCTCCACTCGATATTTTTTCCATCGACGGAAAAAACCATCGATACTATCGATGGTTCCATCGACGAAACTGCTTCAAAAATAGAGGCACTTCGTTTTTATATCAAAGAAAAACGGGATCACATTGTGGAAGAGGCAATAGACATTGCAAAAAAAAAAAATCAGAAGACTACGATATTCCAACAGAAAAACGACTTCGGCATAAAAAACGGATGGTTGGTGAGATGGCCAGCGATGCAGGTCTCACACTAAAAGAGGAACATCAAAAAGATGTGTTGGAATGTCTTGACCGATTCAGAGTTAAGCTCCAAACAAGATCGAAGTCTCTTCAAGATGTCGCTTCATTGTTCGAGATCGTACAAATTAATGCTTTGCTTTTGGCGAACACTGAAGAACTGAAATCAGCTACATCTAAATTTACTGATTTTTATGATGAGGTCTCAGAAACCGAATTACTTTTGGAGATACCAAAACTGCGAAGGCACTTAAAAGCCGCTAATGTTACGGTTACTGACTGGGTGTCCCTAGATTTTTTAAAGTTTATTGTAGAATGGGATTTTACAGAATCTCTTCCAAATCTTATAATTGCACTGAAATTGTTCATGACAGTTTGCATATCCGTAGCTTCATATGATATTTCGATGAAGTTATTGCTGAGCTTGCAGCTGTCAAAGCTAGAAAGAAGATATTTTAATTGTATAACAATTCCTTTTCTGTCTAAGTTATTGTTGTGTTTTGTTATTTCTTCAATATTATAAATAATAAATGATCCATGACCTTTATCATATAAAATTTATTGCTTTTTACTTTCGATGGGGTGACACCGCCAACTTCCGCACCGGGTGCCACCCAAGGTAGCAACGCCACTGGCGAGATAGCATGCGTTCGCTGTTGCGGCATGCTAAAGAAAATTTTTTATGAAATTAATCGCCATTTCGAGGGTGTTTGACTTTATTTAATATAATAACTAGTAGGTACAGGGTATACTCAATGTCGGCAGGGACGACTTGCTTGCTTCATTTTTTTTTAAACGTCATTAATAATATATCAATGAAGCAAGCAAGTCGTCCCTGCCGATATTGAGTATACCTTGTACCAACTAGTTATATTAAATGAAATAGAATATCCTCGAAATCGAAATTAATTTCATGCAAAATTCTCTTTAACATGCAGCAACAGCAAACGCATGCTGTCTCGCTCACTCTTGCCAGCCAATGTCGCCTTGGCAATTCAGTGCAAAACTCAAATAGGTATATCTCCGATATTTATTGTCCGATTTCGACAAAATAATATATAATTATATAATTATAATATATATATAATTAGGTGTGCCAAGTGAGAATACGATCTGTCTATGCAATAGACGGATGTTCACACCAAATTAGCTGGCTCTAGCTTTTAAAGTCTCCGAGATCTAGGTGTTCATACAGACGGACAGACGGACATGTCTCAATTTTAATGTCCTACATCGGCTCCATGCTAGGCGCCGTTATAGATGTAATATTGTTAGGTGTTTTTGCCTATCTGCAGTGGTAATACCACCACTACAATAGGATCGTGGACGTAAGAAGGAAAAGTTTCGTGCACTATGCGTGCCGTTGCTGCTGGCCGGATGAGGGGGGTGTTCTTCATATATGGACATACATTAGAAAAATAATTATAAGTGCACTGGGAAACAAGAAGGGAATTATTGGAACTATTGGGATTCTGCTCGTTTAAGATGTCATGTCACCCTACCTATGGACAATCCTGAGGAGGAATTTGCGGATGTCCCCTAAACAAATCAATGTACCATTCTAATTAACTTCGGGCATTACAACAATCATTTATTGAAACTATTCCATTATTCAAATTTCCAATTCAAAAAAAATATCCAAACATTATAATGTATATTACGTTAGCTAACTCTCAAAGAAAGGTTCGCATGGCCAAGATATAAAAATATTCGATATTCAAAATACAGGGGTTTATAAAGAAATACATAATTGATCAAGATACATACAGGTGATTCATTCTTACTCAGTCTTACTCAGCATACAATTTCCGTGGGCCCAGGGAGGTTCGCTGCTTTGCTGATGAGACTAATACCTGTTGCTCGGGGAAAAATAATTAGTTAGATATCGACATTGTTAAATCTTGCCAATGCATAAGTTAACTTGAGATTTGTAAAATATAAACAAAACCAATATAAAGTAGAAATACTTATTTTAGAATGAAAGAAAATTCGTAGATAAACTACATGAAGAATTCACAATAACTTATTAAATTATGCATCTTCAAAATTAATCGCAATTAAAATAACAAAACAAGCAATGGTCGTGTATATATATCAGAAAACAATTGTTCACCAAACTTGGTGGTGAGGATTCTGGTTGCCACAGTTTTAATTTATCAAGCTTCCAAGATTCCGACTTGATTTAGCATCCGACACAAAATTCCGATGTTCCAATGCTATTGTATCGCATGTTTTTAATTCCGAGGCTGGTTAATTTTTGGATATTACCAAAACGAATAAGAAGTGAGTGAGAGTGGCTGGACTGCGACTTCTATTTTAACCTGCGTTTGGGCCGGATTTCTTGTACGGACTGTACTTATTAAAATGTATATTCTCTCCCAGACCTTACGCAAATAATATTCGAGGAACGTCTCCGGAAATACAACTTTTGGCCTTTGCCTTAAGCTACCAGAGCACCAGGCTTTTGGGGCTGAATTAATAAAAAAATTATAAGGTCACTTGCACTTTCATAATTATAAATTGATATCACCTGAATTTTCCAGCAATTCACTCAAATATGTTTTTGTATAATAACAATAATTAATCACGAATCGAAAATAGGTGCATTTGGCACAGCTCTGCGAATATCTGTCTTAAGTATATCTGTCTTAAGTCACCGTCCGCCTTAGTTAACTGTCGCACTCGCTTATCCGAAATATCTATATTTGCCCTATATATAACCCCTTTGAACTTGAAAACTGGTAATTTTCCATTACTTGTAACAGTGGTATGGTCTGATCTTTATTATCCGATTTAATAGAAGTTATAGGATTGCAATTTCAAGTGCACTTGCGCAGCCGACCTATTAAAGCATACGCATAAGCTTTCTCTCTCACACGATCGGTAGCTTGAGCTTACATGAACAGCTGGCTTGCACTGCATGCACTGGATAACGGAAACTAGTTTACGTCGCCAAGGAATGTAACGGTCATTCGAATTTCGACAGCTTGTAAATGAAACCGCCCATTACACAATCGACTCGGCTGGTGATGCTGATTAGGAATATATGTATATACTTTATGGGATCAGAAATGTATATTTCTGCCTGTTACATACATTTTAGACCTCTTTTGGGTCGAGCACTGCAATGGTGTAGTCTGGAATGTCATATGCTTCGTTAGCATATGTAGAACCCTCAACAAAACACAAATTTGAAGATTGCAGCATTAGCTGATTAGAACAATAACACTTTCCGTATTATGGAAAAAAACATTAAAATTGGAGCTGTCAAATAGAGGATCAAAATGTGTACGAAGAGCTTTTTCGGTGAATTATTTTTGGAACTCTTGCTCAGCTGCAGAATCTTGGCCAGATCTGGGGGGGACGAATTTTCCGACAATAAAAAGTCCTGCGGCACTAGTTGCCCTGCTACATGCTACATATAATGCTTCACGTTGCATACCTGAACTTGTGTGGATCACTACTCTTTCATACGTAGCACCCTGACGCTTATGGATATTTATAGCTTCTGCAGCTATAACCGGAAACTGTTTCCTATCAATTGTGACTTGCTCATTGGATCTGAATTGAAAACTTTTGACAGTTTTCTGAATTGGGGTCCAGGAATTTTGTGCACTGCGGCGGAATTTTGTGCACTGCGGCGAAATTTAGATCGAGCATTCACTCCTACACTATCTTCTAGGAACTTTATCCAAAGAACTGAGGGGATATTGGATGAATCTAATTCGATGTCCATTAAAGTACCCATGGCTCCATTCACGATACCATTTGCCGTATCTACATCGACTGTCATCATATACTTGGCAGTCGTTTTCAAAATGAGTTGACTACACAAACCTTGTGTATCAGAAGTTCTGAAACCTTTGACATCTTCTAAATACTTTCTTTTGGTTGCATTACTTAAATGAGCAGCTTTAATAAAATCTACCGCAATTGAAAAATGATCCTCAGTGGGAATGTAGGATAATTTTGCCCTATTGTAAAACTTTGTGTATCTGTTACTTAGAAACAGATGAATTGCTTCATCTGGTACTTGACTTACGTCGAAAATTCTACTCCTAAATAATTCTGAATCTGCTGTCGACATTTAGCCGGATGCCATGTTATTAAGTGCGATTGCGAAAGGTTGGTCGTCTCGCTGTCGCATGATCTCTGCGAGCTCAAAAAACTTAAACCGTTCCCACAGAGAAGGTCCAACAAGAACGCTGTAAGGGTAATGCGATGATGATGTGGATTGGAATATCCAACGATCACCTACAGGGCGTAGTTGTCTGAGATCGCCGAACACGATAACAGAAATGCCCCCAAAGGGAATATCCCAATTGCGAAAAATTTGTTTAAGGCGAGAGTCCAAATAGGAAAACATTTTTGCACCGACCATAGTAATTTCATCTATTACTAAAAGTTTAAGATCTATAAACCTAGTACAAAGAGTATTTAGCAAATCAGAACTCAAATCCCTGAAAGAAGACCCAAACTGGTTAATTGGTAGGGAGAACATGGAATGGAGGGTGGAACCACCAATTCCGAAAGCTGCTTTTCCTGTGGGAGCGCACAATAGAATTTTCACAGTCGTTGGTCGTTTCCTATCCCACGACTATACTCTAGAGAGAGGGACTGAAAAATTGCGGAAATAAGCCTACTTTTGCCAACACCTGCTCCGACACCTACGAATTCATAAAAAATCTCATTGTTCTTCACATTGTGAAGAACATGTAACAGTAAGAAAAGTTTTTTGCTTCAAATTTAGGGACCTAACAACACTTGCCAAATTTTCGGGCGAAATAATAGGGGTAAGTTTAATAACGCGGATATCATTTTCCGAATCTGCGGGTTGGTCATTGGCATTCAAATTTAATAAATTAAGTTGAGAGCTAATTTCCGGAAAGGCTAGAACCCTAAACTTCTCATCTAATACAACCTGACCTTCTAATTCGTTTTCAGTATCCCTATTTTCAATTTCCATAGCCCTCCTAAGCGCGTCTTCTAAATCATCTAAAACATTGTACCTATTAGAACCAGCCCTAATAATTTCCCCATGCTGACTGTAAAACTCCTCCCAATTTTTCTGAACTAACTCTACTTGTTCGTCTCTCCAAGGAAAATACAACATAACTAGTTCCCTAAAATAGATCTGCCTATTAGTGTTAATATAAAGTTTCCTAAATCTAATTGTGCAAGGACAAATCCTCTGTGTAATGTAGCCACTTCCATCACAAAATGGAAGACTGCCTCCTGAAAGTTCATTCTCTTCTTCACTTCTATTAATTCGGCGAGACCTAATGCTAAACTCATAATTAGCAGCGAAATCAGCTAAACACAAATCCTCAAGAATATTTGGTCTTTCTACATAATGGTCAAGTAGCCCTTTTACAAAGATATCAGTCGAATTCTGATGCAAACTTTGTAATTGCTGTCTAGATTCGAGCATTTTAACTCAAAACTCTGGCAAACTAGTGTTAATAAATCTATCTTAATGGCTAATATTGGACACAGACATCGCTAGACAACAATAGGCGGCTTTCTGAGCAGAAATCTCTGTGCCGCAAATAAATTTGTGACCAATATATTGCAGCTTTTGCCTGATGCTTAGATTGCCCCTCTCAACACTAGCAACGGCTTCCCGCATCAGCTTTGAAATGCTGTTTTGGGATTTATTTATATAATTTATGATATAATTTCAACAAGCATACGAATCCAATATGAACTGAATGTCCATATTGGCCCGCTGCATAGAAAGAATATACCTATTATTCGCGTTTACCTTTATTTCAGCGAAACTTCTTTTTAGAAAAATCTGGGGCTTTTTTAAGCTAGACCTAACAGCAAGTATATAGTCCTCGTAGCTGAGAGTCACATTTTCATGTGAAAGAAAATTGTCAAAACTGCTCAAGTGTGAAACAACAGCTAACGAAAAACTACTATTTAAGAAATTTTGAACCTGTTGATAATTTTCTCGATGGTGACGTGTCTTAATAAGATTATCAGAAAGGGGCTTTAAAATAACTGTTTGGGGCATAGGAGGATTGGGAATCCCGAATCGACAAATTTGTTGTCCGCGAACTTTGCGGAGGCAAGTAAAACTATGAGTGTGTGTTTGATACACTAAAAACGGCGCTAAATCTGAATTTGTTACATCATCATCTAACAGGTGAAAACGACTCTTCATTATTCAGATCTACTTGTGGGGCATCTTTCAGCCAAAACATCCCGTGGATATGAGGAGAACCTCTCTGCTGAAACTCAACGCGCCAATAATGCCTAACTACAAAATTCTCACCGAAAATCCCCCCTGACTTTTCATTAGTTTTAACAACTCCCTATACCTATGTTCGAAATACCTTGCACAAGTAACCGGATCAGACCTAATGAGACGAGCCTTTTCACTAAACTGTAAATTGGATGCTTCTTCTTCTGTAATATTAACCCTATCTACTCTTTTCCTTAGAATGACTAAAAGTTCTGTCCACTTAGTTACGCTTGCCGACAAAGTTATGAAAAAAGTGGGAAGTCCAAGTTGCCTAATCATTGCCATAACCTTTTTCTTTTCATCCTCCCAATGAGCTGGAGACATGCGAATACCCTTCAGAACCCTATAACCCTCATCGTGACGTATCAAATTATTGACAAAATCCTCACAAAGTACGTTAGAGGCAACCAGGGATGCCAAGTCAAAATTTAAGAATTACGTAGCCAGGCTTCAAAATCTACGTGTTTTTCCGTAGCACAATTTTGCTGAAATACGTGGATCTACATACTTTTTTTTTAAGTTTAAAAACAATAAAAAAATATCAAAGAAGCTAACTTCGGCTCTGCCGAAGTTTGTATACCCTTGCAGCAAAATAATTGGTATAAATGTTTAACAAAATCAAAAAAAAAAACAAAAAAAGGAGAAAAAAACACATCTAAAAACCTTCACTTCTTCATCGAGCATTGAACCATCAAACACCGAGCCCATCGTGCCACCGATCTCTACATACTACGGCACCGCCCTTACTTCGCTAACGTAAGCTAATTCAACATATATAGCAAACCCATTGCATCTCGCTATTTCAATTTAGTTCTTTGTAAGAATACAACTAAAATATTTCTATCTCTTTCACACACCGCGTGGTGGTTGAATTTTTGCATATGTATGTGTGTGCGTGAGCATTAAAATACATTTAATTTCTATCAAATATGATTATTGATTTGTAACCTTAATAATTATCCGATTTAGTTCAAACTTGGTGTATAGTGTATGGATACAAATTAAATTTAAATGCAACAACCAAAAAACAATATTTTTATATATTTTTTATTTGGTGCCGCGCGGATTCGATCCCAGGTCTCTTGTGTTGGCAGATTTCTTTAAAATTTTTTGTTGCTGGAGTAAATTGCTTATATTGATGATTTGTTTTATTGATTTGTAGCCGTAATAATTATCCGATTTGAGTCAAACTTGGTGGGTAGTGTTTTGGTACAAATTAAATTTATATTCCAATAGAAAAATAAAAAATTTTTAATTGGAACCCTATTATTCCGATATTGGATATATCATATAGTAATCCGATCCGACCGATTTTCATACTTTGTCTACCTACACCTTTAAGAAAGCTAACTACCAAGTTTCAACTACGTAGCTTAAAATTTAAGTTCGAAAAGCTGCGAACAAACAGACAGACGGACAGACGGACGGACGGACAGACGGACATGTCTCAATCGACTCGGCTGTTGATGCTGATCAAGAATATATATACTTTATGGGGTCGGAAACGTATATTTCTATGCGTTACAAACATCTGACCAATTTTATAATACCCTCTGCAAGGGTATAAAAAGAATAAACCATTAAATTTTTAAATTAACTGTACTTTCATCGACAATAAGCGAAAACTTATTTGATTTTAACCGTTCTATTCTTGTTAAAATTTCCATTTTTTTTTACATTCTCATTGATTTTTTCCCCTTCAATTTCAAGCACAAATGTTAAAGAAGGCGCTGCCAATCTTTTTGCAATTTATCGCTACTAACCCATTGAAAACGGCATTCGTAAACATATCGCAAAGGAATTTAATTTAAATCATATCATCTTTATTATTTAATTCATAATATATTGATATTACCCAAAAATTTTATTTTTTCGGGTATTTTGCAATATTCTTTAAAAGTACGTAGTTTTAGTCTCTTCACGCGTAGGCACGTAAATCTCCTTTAAAATACGGAGATTTACGTGAAAAGACGGAGGGTTGGCATCCCTGGAGGCAACATACAACATATGGAAACATTATTTCGTAGCTGAGGTTCACATTTTCATGTGAAAGAAAATTGTCAAAACTGCTTAAGGGGGGTTTCTGGTTTGTAGATCTCAAAAACAGGTCTTTTTTTCAAAAAATTTTTTGTGGAAACTATAATAGATATTGAGTTGAAACTTTTTGTATCTTGTAAGTAATATTTTATTTTTGATTTATAAATTTTTTCAAATGTTAAAACCGAAAAGGGGCGGAGGGGTGCGTTCCAAAATGGCGGCTCGTCGGTCATGACTTGCCTTGCTGATGGAAGTCCTCTCGTCCTGTATGATAATTTGAAACAGACAAATGATACATTTCATTCATCTGTACCCTTAGGCGCGTAAAATAGACCTCAACTTTAAAAAAAAAATTGAAAAATGCAAAAGTTATTAACAATTAAACATTAAAGTCCGATTTTTGCAATTTTTCGACTTACTTTTTATACCCTGTACCCATAGGGTAAAAGGGTATATTAAAGTCGCTAAAATGTATGTAACAGGCAGAAGAAAGCGTTTCCGACCCCATAAAGTATATATATTCTTGATCAGCATCAACAGCCGAGTCGATTGAGACATGTCCGTCTGTCCGTCTGTCCGTATGAGCCACGCGATCTCAGAGACTATAAGAGCTAGAGCTACCAAATTTGGTGTGAGCATCCGTCTAATGTCAAAGCAGTTCAAGTTTGTTTCAAATTTTAGCCACGCCTACTTCCGCCCCGCAATTGAAAAAAAACGATAACTAGGGCTGCTTTCAAGATATCGTATTCTTACTTGGTACACCTAATTATATACCTAAACTGGACCAGCTGACCAAATTTTGTTGAAATCGGACAATAAACATCGGAGATATGGCTATATCCGTTTTGTACTGAAATGCCAAGGCGGCATTGGCAGATAAGGAAGAGCGAGATAGCATGCGTTCGCTGCTGCTGCATGTGAAAGGGAATTTTGTTTTGAATTGATTGCGATTTTGAGGTTGTTCGATCATTTGCCTAGTGACCACGCAAATCAAGAGAGTTTAAAATTTTTGCCACGCCCACTTCCGCCCCCGCAATTCAGAAAAAACTAATTATTAGAGCAGTTTTTAAAGAATCAGATTCTTTTTTGGCACACCTAATAATGTGGCTAATATCCATCATCTGACCAATTTCAGCCGAAATCGGACAATAAATATTGGAGATATACGTTAATGCGTTTTGTACTGAAGCGCTTAGGGCGACATTGGCTGGTAAGAGTGAGCGAGATAGCATGCGTTCACTGTTGCGGCATGTTAAGGAAATTTTTTTATGAAATTAATTGCCGAGGGTGTTTGACTTCATTTAATATAATAACTAGTTGGTACAGGGTATACACAATGTCGGCAGGGACGACTTGCTTGCTTCATTTTTATACCCTGTACCCATAGGGTAAAAGGGTATATTAAAGTCGCTAAAATGTATGTAACAGGCAGAAATATACATTTCCGACCCCATAAAGTATATATATTCTTGATCAGCATCACTAGCCGAGTCGATTGAGCCATGTCCGTCTGTCCGTCCGTCTGTCCGTCTGTCCGTCCGTCTGTCCGTCTGTATGAACACCTAGATCTCGGAGACTATAAAAGCTAGAGCTACCAAATTTGGTGTGAACATCCGTCTAATGCATAGACAGTTCAAGTTTGTTTCAAATTTTTGCCACGCCCACTTCCGCCCCCGAAAATCGCGAAAATAAATTACTAGAGCTGTATTAAAGATATCGTATTCTTACTTGGTATACCTAATAATATACCCAAACTGCTCCACCTGACCAAATTTTGTCCAAATCGGACAATAAATGTCGGAAATATACCTATATGAGTTTTGCACTGAATTGCCAAGGCGACATTGGCTGGCAAGAGTGAGCGAGACAGCATGCGTTCGCTGTTGTTGCATGTTGAAGAGAATTTTGCATGAAATTGATTGCGATCTTGGGGGTGTTCGATTTTATTGAATATAAGGTACAGGGTATACTCAATGTCGGCAGGGACGACTTGCTTGCTTCATTTTTTATTGACAACAATTTTTAATATTTTTTCATGATTGAGGTCTATCCCACGCGGAATGTCCGTAAAGTTAGCGACGGTCTGTTAATGCCGAGTTAGCGACGGTCGATGTTAAGCCACTGTTAACTTTTTTGCACCAAATAAAGATAAAATTTATTAATAACACCATTATCTATAAATATTATTAGCTTTTGGGCGGTTTTAAACATTGGAAGTATGAAAATTTTGACCATAAAAGAATTAGGTTCCCACATTTTGGAGCATAGCTCCACTCACAGCTTGCGGCTCGGGATGCACGGTAGTTCAGATTATCCTCTAGATATTCATTAATGTCCCCACAAAGTTTGATCAAAATCGTTGCTCCAGTTTTTGAGCATATTCCATCCAAGTGGACCAACCTATGATTTTCCCCCATACAAAATTGGCAATAAAAATAAAGTTCGTGATGCTGGCCAAATAACGAGACTCACAGCTCACTCACAGTTTATGCTCCATATATTTATAAATTTTCCACAAAATTTGATCAAAATCGTTGGGCCAGTTTTTTAGATATATTAAAAAATGTAAGCATGTTTGGGTATGAAAATAACTATATATATGTGAGGGTACAAATTGGCGCCAAATCAGTGTTGAAAAGCAGTTGGTAGGTGGAGTGAAATTAATTGGTCACACTTCTTGCGAAATAAAAATCGTCGTTATCTCCCACAGCTCGCGGATCAATATGCACGGTATCCCAAACGATTGATCATGAATCAATATATAATCAATATATAATAAATTTCATGCATTTTGTTGGGCCAGTTTTTGAGAAATTTGAATTTTTCATTTTTGGGGGAAAATTCATAATTGACAGAATCTGTCAGCAAAAAAAGCGACATTTATTGGTCACACTTCTTGCGAATTAAAAGTCGTCGTTATCTACCACAGCTCGCGGATCAATATGAACGGTATCTCAAACGATTGGAAATGATTCAATATATAATCCCTGAAAATTTCATTCAATTCGTTGGGCCAGTTTTTGAGAACTTTGAATTTTTCATTTATTGGGGAAAATTCTTAATTGTTAGCGCTAAGGGCCTTTTATTTTTGGTGCTAAGGGCCTTTTTCGATAAAGTAGGGAATGAAAATAGGGGGACCGCCAAAATTAAAGTATGGCAGCTCCACAAATTTACAGCTCATTTATTAAAAACAAAATTAATAAGTAAGAAAATTTTTATTTATTTAATTTTTATTTATTTATTTTTGTGTTTAATAAATTGTTTTATTAATTTCAGACAATAAATTTTAACATGTGTGCAGTGGAGGCCACCCCCAAGCCCACTGAAGTGGCTTCACCCCCTCCGCCCAAACCAAGGGCTCGCATAAAAATGACAAAAAATGAAGGCGTTGGGCCAGGGAGGGTTGTCCGCCGGGAGCCCAGTGGGAGTGCTGGCCTACGAGCACGGGCTAGGGCTCAAAAATTTGAAGGCCCCTCCGCCGCCCCCACCAACTCCATCGACGCCGCCACCACCTCTTCCGATGCCTCCACCTCCGCTGCTGCTACCTCCGTTACCACCTCCGATACCACCCCCGCTGCCACCAAAGGCGTACCAACTATAAAAAAAAATATAAATAAATAAATTAAAATAAATTGAAATATATACATATAGTATATGTAAGAATATCTATATGAATTCACTTTTTTTTTTTAGAGGATAAAGGGGTATGTTAATTTTAATTTTCAGTTCCAACACATGCATACATAAGGACCATATTTAACAGCATCATTCGGCTCTACCACTTTCCATCCCAATGGAAGTGCGCGGAGATTCTAATGATACTGAAGCCTGGCAAACCTGACCACCTCCCGAATTCTTACCGTCCAATCAGTCTACTGGCTATTCTCTCCAAAGTATTTGAATAAATACTTTTGGCCAGACTGTTGCTGGTGCTGGAGGACGACTGCGTGTTACCTGCCCACCAATTTGGATTTAGAGCGCAGCATGGCACTCCCAAACAATGTCACCGAATCATACAAGATATTATAAATACATTCGAAGAAAAAAAAATATAGCTCGTCAGTCTTTCTAGATGTCAAACAGGCTTTCGATCGCGTCTGGCACCCCGGCTTGCTCTATAAACTGAAAGTCCTACTTCCAGCTCCTTACTATCTGTTCTTTAAGTCATACCTAAGCAACAGAAGATTCTACGTAAGGTGCGAATATGAAGAATCGAGAATAGGATGCATTAATGCGGGAATTCCGCAAGGTAGTGTTCTTGGCCCTGTCCTCTACATACTGTACACAGCTGATTTACCTGTTATTGAAAACAATCAGCTCCTTGCAGCTACCTATGCCGATGACACAGCATTTGTTGCAATGTCAACAGACCCAACTGAAGCATCCGAGATTATACAAGAACAATTAAATATTCTTGAGCCCTGGCTTACAAGATGGAATATTGCTGTCAATCCAGAAAAGTCAGCACATATCACATTCCCAACACGCCGACAAAATTGCCCCTCTGTTTGCTTAAATGGCACACCTCTGCCAACAGTCCAGACAGTCAAATATATTAATTGGAAAGCCCACATTAAGAGCAAACAAACGCAGCTTAATTTAAAAATGTATAAGATGAATTGGCTACTTGGTGCTAGGTCACAACTCAGCCTGAACAACAAGCTTCTACTTTATAAGACAATCCTGAAGCCAATTCGGACGTATGGAATTCACTTGTGGGGCACAGCATCCAACTCCAACATCGAGATCCTCCAAAGATTCCAAAACAAATTACTACGTAGGTTCGTGAATGCTCCTTGGTTTCTCAAACAATTTGTTCATTGTATAGCGACAGATTACAAATATAAAATGAATAAAAAAAAATTTTTTTTGTAGCATACATATACTAATATACATATGTATATACTAGTATACATACATATATAGAAATGTCTCTATT
This sequence comes from Drosophila austrosaltans, assembly GCA_035045865.1. Classification (NCBI taxonomy): domain Eukaryota; kingdom Metazoa; phylum Arthropoda; class Insecta; order Diptera; family Drosophilidae; genus Drosophila; species Drosophila austrosaltans. The sequence goes on from JAWNOQ010000147.1 coordinate 296,653, forward strand.
TCTCTATTTTGAAAGGTATTGTTGTCTCCTACAATAAAATTAATTATTCGCTTTACATCAAAGAAAAACACGTCAAAAACGAATGTAAAAAAAATGTCAGGGTGAGAAACAAAGGACGAATTTCACAAACAATCTGAGCAATTTGACATTCTATATAAATATGTACTATTTATTACATTTTATTTATACTACTTGCCACATAGGGAGAAATGAAATTGGTGCTTCTCAATCTCTTCTTATATATACATACATACATATTTAGAGCATTTGATATATAAATATGCAAGCAGCAACAATTAACTTAGTTCAAAAAACTGCTTAATTAAAAACTTGCTTATTAATTAAATCGACCAATTAGATTGAGTCAAACCTGTGTTCTTCAATATTTTTTTAATATCAATTTAATCGATGAATTAATCGCCTAATAGTAATTGTAGATATCACTTTGAAATTTATATACATAACTATATACATATAGTAAATATCTCAATTTGAAACGAGAACGAGAACGAGAGATTTAAATACAGGAGATTTAAAGAGATAATTTTTTTTTATTTGTACTATTATGAAACATTAAAGCAATATCTGACATTTATTTAAAAAAGTGAATCATATATTTTCATTTTGGTGTTCAATATAAAATATGTTTAAAACAAAAATAACGATTATTTGTTGCACATAATGCTGTTAGGACACTTTACGATTTGCGCATTTTGAAACGAAACAAAAAAAAGGAAAATGAAAATAAATAAAAAAAAAAACACAACATTAAAACAATATCTACGAAGTTTGGTTTTTTATACCCTTGCAGAGGGTATTATAAAATTGGTCAGATGTTTGTAACGCATAGAAATATACGTTTCCGACCCCATAAAGTATATATATTCTTGATCAGCATCAACAGCCGAGTCGATTGAGACATGTCCGTCTGTCCGTCTGTCCGTCCGTCCGTCTGTCCGTCTGTCTGTTTGTTCGCAGCTTTTCGAACTTAAATTTTAAGCTACGTAGTTGAAACTTGGTAGTTAGCTTTCTTAAAGGTGTAGGTAGACAAAGTATGAAAATCGGTCGGATCGGATTACTATATGATATATCCAATATCGGAATAATAGGGTTCCAATTAAAAATTTTTTATTTTTCTATTGGAATATAAATTTAATTTGTACCAAAACACTACCCACCAAGTTTGACTCAAATCGGATAATTATTACGGCTACAAATCAATAAAACAAATCATCAATATAAGCAATTTACTCCAGCAACAAAAAATTTTAAAGAAATCTGCCAACACAAGAGACCTGGGATCGAATCCGCGCGGCACCAAATAAAAAATATGTAAAAATATTGTTTTTTGGTTGTTGCATTTAAATTTAATTTGTATCCATACACTATACACCAAGTTTGAACTAAATCGGATAATTATTAAGGTTACAAATCAATAATCATATTTGATAGAAATTAAATGTATTTTAATGCTCACGCACACACATACATATGCAAAAATTCAACCACCACGCGGTGTGTGAAAGAGATAGAAATATTTTAGTTGTATTCTTACAAAGAACTAAATTGAAATAGCGAGATGCAATGGGTTTGCTATATATGTTGAATTAGCTTACGTTAGCGAAGTAAGGGCGGTGCCGTAGTATGTAGAGATCGGTGGCACGATGGGCTCGGTGTTTGATGGTTCAATGCTCGATGAAGAAGTGAAGGTTTTTAGATGTGTTTTTTCTCCTTTTTTTGTTTTTTTTTTTGATTTTGTTAAACATTTATACCAATTATTTTGCTGCAAGGGTATACAAACTTCGGCAGAGCCGAAGTTAGCTTCTTTGATATTTTTTATTGATTTAACTCATTTCACATACATACATGGTAATTGATATCATGCTTCCAAAGCTTGGTTGATCCTGTCGTTGAGAACCCCTCTTGAATTTCATTATTAACAATTAGTGCCAAAGTGAGAATCCTAGAAGAGAGAAAGAGTTAAATCTGTTTATTAGCAACCAATTAATTAGGACTTCACCTTTTCACGGGTTACGAAGTTATCCTTTTCTGCAATGAAATTATAATGTAAGTAATTGTGAAATAATTTGAGACACTGAAGACAGTTGTAAACATACCGTGAGCGAAAGTTGACTCAATAGACAGATTTCCAGATTTCCCAGTATTTAAAATTTTATTATTTTTAATTATTTTATTTATTTATTAAGATATTTTTTCGAACTCTTTTCCACACCACCTTGAGGTAGAGTTTATGGCGCATTTTTATACCCTGTACCCAAAGGGTAAAAGGGTATATTAAAGTCGCTAAAATGTATGTAACAGGCAGAAGGAAGCGTTTCCGACCCCATAAAGTATATATATTCTTGATCAGCATCAACAGCCGAGTCGATTGAGACATGTCCGTCTGTCCGTCTGTCCGTATGAGCCACTCGATCTCAGAGACTATAAGAGCTAGACCTACCAAATTTGGTGTGAGCAACCGTCTAATGTCAAAGCAGGTCAAGTTTGTTTCAAATTTTAGCCACGCCCACTTCCGCCCCCGCAATTTGAAAAAAACGATAGCTAGGGCTGCCTTCAAGGTATTCCTACTTGGTACACCTAATTATATACCCAAACTGTCCCAGCTCAGCAAATTTTGTTTAAATCGGACAATAAACATCGGAGATATGGCTATATCCGTTTTGTACTGAATTGCCAAGGCGGCATTGGCAGATAAGAAAGAGCGAGATAGCATGCGTTCGCTGCTGCTGCATGTAAAGGGGAATTTTGTTTTGAATTGATTGCGATTTTGAGGTTGTTCGATCATTTGTCTAGTGACTACGCAGATCAAGAGAGTTTAAAATTTTTGCCACGCCCACTTCCGCCCCCGCAATTCAGAAAAAACAAATTATTAGAGCAGTTTTTAGGGAATCACATTCTTATTTGGCACACCTAATAATGTGGCTAATATGCATCATCTGACCAATTTTAGTCGAAATCGGACAATAAATATCGGAGATATACGAATGTGCATTTTGAACTGAATTGCCAAGGCGACACTAGCTGGAAAGAGTGAGCGAGATAGCGTGCGTTCGCTGTTGCGGCATGGTAAAGAAATTTTTTTATGAAATTAATTGCTATTTCGAGGGTGTTTGACTGTATTCAATATAATAACTAGTAGGTACAGGGTATACTCAATGTCGGCAGGGACGACTTGCTTGCTTCATTTAATTAAAAAGCAATCTAATGCCTGACATAGCTTACAAATAAAATTTGTATTGGATATCTTATATATGCATATGCATGTCTTACTTTGCATCCAGTGCATTCCACATTAGATGTACTGCTTGCACAATGCAGGCAGGTATTTAATATTGCATCACTACAGTTAATTAGTTTGTTAAACATCTCTTTTCTAAAGTTAGTAGGAGGTTTTAAATTTGTTAGTGGTACACTTTCTACAACGTATTTAGCATATTGTAATATTAAAACACCACAATTGAAAGTGTCCTTTTGCATATCATGATGAATTGTGAAGTTTTGATAGTTAGTAAGCAATTGTTTATAGTACTTTATAAACTTTTGCGCTATAAATGAATGGCCAAAAGGATCTAAAAATATAAATTTTAGTTCTACTTTGTTAATAAAAAGAATGTAAAAATGATTTTCATAGCAATGAGGAATAATAATAATATCTTCAGTGCCTTTTCAAGCATTTTTTACTATATCCTTATTTTTAAAAGCGGCAAAATCGCCTTGACATGGAATATTTCTTATGGTGATCCAAAATGATAGCAGTAAGGGCAGCATCTACAATAAAGTTTGATAACCATGCTTCGGATAACCATGCTGGATAACCAGTTTTCGGATGATTTTGATTATTTTTTTTTTCTTTTTAACGCGCGAATCCCAGCGGGTGCACTAAGTGCCCACAACCGACCGAGGGGCGCAAAGTCGCGGCGAACAGTTGACAAAAACAGAAAAATAACGAAAGCTACAGCTATTTACCAGCTAAGAAGGAAATGATAGAAGATTTTAGTGCTGATAAAGAGAGCTCTGGGCTGATCACACGATAAAGTCGATTATAATCAGCCGACAGGACTCGAAAGGGATTATGCAAGGCATAGTTAGTAGTACAGTGTGCAAGGAATAAGGTAATATAGTTTCTAGTAGGCCTAGATGGTACAGAAAGATCTACTTGGTTTAATATCTCAGGCGAGTCAATATCACCAAGTAGGAGCTTGTGCATGAAGATAACACCAAGCATTATTCTACGGTTAGTAAGAGAAGGAAGGTTAATTAAGAGAAGTCTACTCGAGTACGATGGCAGGTTGACGTTGCGATCCCAGTTAAGACCACGAAGAGCAAAAAGCAGAAATTGTTTTTGAATAGATTTAATTCTAATTTGGTGTGACTCATATTGAGGTGACCATATGCATGATCCGTACTCCAAAATAGAACGGGCCAAAGAGGTATAGAGAATTTTGGTAGTGTAAGGATCATCGAATTCTTTCGACCATCTCTTGACAAAACCAAGAACGCCTGTGGCTTAAGCGATTATCGTAGAGATATGGGAGTTGAAGGTTAATTTACAATCCATGAGTACACCTAAATCATTCATTTCATCAAGGCGTTCTAATGAAGTGTTGTTCAAGGAGTAGGTCGTCATCTGAGGAGAGGTCCAATAGAACGACATAACCTTGCACTTAGCGGTATTTAAGTTTAAAAGATTGTGCTGACACCAACACTGAAAATTATTAAGATTAGCTTGCAATCTACTGGACGAAACCATATTGCTATAGCTGAGGCAAAGCTTAACATCGTCTGCATACATGAGTACATGTGAATGAAGCAAGACGGAAGGAAGATCATTTATGAAAAGGGTGAAAAGCAACGGACCAAGATGACTACCCTGGGGCACCCCCGAAGTCACATTGATGCATCTGGAAAAGGAAGACTTAAATATGACCTTTTGTGTTCTGCTTGTCAGATACTCACAAATCCAACATAGTAGAATATTTGGGAAGCCAATTGCGTTTAACTTTATAAGTAATAACTTATGGTTAACAGAGTCAAAAGCGTTACTGAAATCTGTATATATGACATCAGTTTGCTTTGCACTTTCAAATCCTTTGATCGTCCTAGATGTAAATTCTAAAAGGTTAGTGGTTGTAGATCTACGTTTCACGAAACCGTGTTGGGCTGGTGAAATTATAGAACTATATAGAAAATGTTTCAATTGAAAAGTTACAATTTTTTCAAAAGCTTTTGGAGTAGCGGATAACTTGGAAATACCCCTATAGTTGGAAACATCAGACTTACCACCCTTCTTATGGAGAGGATCTTTTATAATAAAAGATTCCTCCAAATCAACGGGAAAGCAGAGGTTTCAACGGACAACGAGAATAATTTCTGAATAGGCTTACATAACGATTCAGCGCAAAATCTGAGTACACAACCAGGAATCCCATCGGGACCTGGCGAGTACACAGGTCTGAGCTTAAGCTCGCTGAGAAGCGAACTTTCGTCAATTAAAGGATTGAATATGCAATTTGACTTTTTTAACTCATAAGTATACGGAGAGTTTGACTGGTATTTCGTTAAGGAATAGGTTGTTTTGAAAAAATCAGCAAACATATCGGCAATGGCTTGATCTCTGTCCGCAGTCTTATTTCCAAAAGTTAAATTTGATGGACTTATGCTCGTCTTGCGTTTAGCGTTCACAATGGTTGTAAAACTGCTTAGGATCACTGTAAATCTGAAGTTTACATCGCCGAAGATAATCCTTATAGCATTTTGTATTAAGCTTCATGAAATTTGAACGAGCAATAGCATATTTATAAAAATCTGATGGACGACCTGCCTTTTCATAACTCTTATAATATCTCGACTTAACATTTCTTAAATTGGACAGCTCCCGAGTGAACCAGGGGGGTTTATTAGACCGAACTGATCTACCGAGAGGAATACAAACTTCAAAAACGGAATCAAGCATATTATAGAAATAATGAATAGCAGAGTCCATAGTTGTACAATTGTACAGATATGACCAATCAAGGTTCCAAATAATACTATTAAGTCTGTCAGTCAGTCTTACGAAAGTAGCGGCTTCTTGTTACCGGATGAGTATTGTAAGTCGGCGTACATATAGAAAGGTCAATAGTTACATACAAGGCTGGATGAAATTTGTCTTCAGGTAAAACGAGAATTTCAATCCTGGAAACGACGCAGTTGGAGGTGTCCAACACAAATACAAGATCAAGTGATCTATCAATTGAATTGCGTACAGGATTAATTTGAGTAAGAGATAAATCAAACAGACCATCAATGAAGCAATGTGATGAGGAGGGCAACAACACTGAGGACTCATCAGAAAGGGAACAGGAAATATCTTGTGAATTAAAGTCACCAAGAACGATGAGGGTATCTCTATCAGAAAGAAGTGAAGAATCACATATAATAATCACTTGGAAGCAATTCAAGCAGTATTGCTTCCAAGTGATTCAAGCAGTATTGCTTCCAAGTGATTATTATATGTGATTAAGTCGGAAAGAGGTGGAATGTAAGAGCAAGTAACATAAGTGCAAAAAAAATTAAGTGAAATTTTGACACTAACAAACTCAATTTCATGAGCGGAAGAGGACTGAATAATTTCAGATGGAAAAGCTGAATCGACAGCAATAAACACACCACCACCATTGCGGATAATCCGATCTTTTCTATAAATTGAAAATTTAGTGGATAAAACCGAAGCGTCAGCAATATCTGGTTTAAGCGACGTCTCTGTAAAAGCAAGAACATGAAAATCAAAGGATAGACTATCTACAAAGAGTCTAGACAGTTTCGATTTAAGTCCTCTAACATTCAGGTAGGCCAGAATAAGGGACGAAGTTAGTTTTTTGGCCCGTCAGTAGATGCTGACGTACCAGAAGAAGGCAGAAGTTTATTATTAGAAGAAGGGGTGATAGCAGAGGGCAGTCGAATCGAAGGCCGATTTCTCTTTTTCGTCGTATACTCCTTTATAATAAGATGTTCCGGCCAAAAATCTTTTCTACAAATTTGGTCAAAAGATTAGGCGGAACACTTACTTTAAATGACGAGATGTCACGGGTATATGAAAACCTAAATTTTTTCACCGCTATATTTGAAGCCTGAGTTTTTGACCGGATATGGGCTAAGACATCGTCAGATGTAGTGTTAGGGTCAAGCCTTGAAACAAATATCTGTTTTTTCGGTGGTATACCGACAAGTGAACTCGACACACCAGCAGCCACAGCACTGGGCGCTGGAACTACCGTGGCTGACAATGCTTTACGAGCCCCTCTTGTTAATATCTGATTGGGAATATCCTTGGGGCAGGATATTCGCCCGGACAAATCAGAGGCTACACCTGATATCGCGCGGGGGGGGGGGGGGGGGAGAGAGTTAATCGTGCCATTCGGCTCAACCGATCAAACATTCATAAGCACACGAAGTCACTGTTGAGTTAAATTCACTCTCATTCGCACATAAATTTTGGCTGAGTTTATTCATGCTCACTTCGCAAACCGATCATTTGGGCGTATGTTCATTCGGCTCAAGATTGATTGAGTTGAGTAAAGAATAAAATCAAAAGGCAATAAATCAAGGCGTATGAGTTTATTCATGTACAAAGTGAAATAAATCAAAACACATGATTTCACAACAGATTATGTATTTTCATGTTGAATAGGGCTTCCGAGGAGAAGAAGTAATAACCCGATCTTCATTTGTTGAATTCACAATCTGAAGTTAGTTCATTTTTTAAAATATTTGTTAGGAAAGGTCTTGACTTAGATTCTAAGGGTCACATATTTGGTGGTGGAATTTTAATTCTAATTGCGGTTATGAGTTCCAGGAAACCCGGATGTGCAGGTGTTAGATCTATTTATATTCCAAGCCTGCGTTGATCGTTAAATGCCTAGCTAAATGCATCGGCTAAAACATAACTATATTCACGTCACGTAAGCTAGGCAGGATTCGAATTATACTTTAATTTATTTATTCTTTTAATTGTGTATATTTTATGTCGTTTTAACAATTACCGTGTTTAATCTTAAACATTCTGCGAAGGGCCGCCAAACGTTTGAAGCCTAGTTATCTTTATTTTTCTTATAATAAATATTGTTACAACTATAATTAATATAATTGCTATAACTAAAGAAGCATGACCAATTACATGATGAAAGTTTAGACCAAAAAATTCTAAGTGGTGGTCTTTCAAAACTTTTAATTCAATTTTTAATTATTTTTAACTCTGTCATATGGTTCACAATATTATAATACATTCATAGCATACATTCTTGTAACAATTCCTTCTGTGCACTACCACACTGGACTCTAGCTTTAATATGAAACAAGACTTTAAAACAGCCAACTACTTTTATTTTCTAAATTGATCAAATACGATTTTAAGGCACCTATCGTTTTGTAGACATAATTAGACCGACTATTAGATTGCCACTTCTGATATTTGTTTAAGGTGGATTCGATCAAAAAATAATAGGAGTCTATTTCATAATCAAATAATAAATTCTCGCTATTTTGTTTATGTACGCTACTGGTACCGGGATAACTCTATAAAGAATGGATTTTATAATTAGCTATCTATCAACAAAGAATCCCGTGGCTCTCAACAAGGTTTATATACTTTTTAACTGATTTTTCTCCTTTTGCCTGGTGGAGTCTTTTTATTTACAATTGAATTATTTTCTCGAATTTCCCCCTTCTTCGCTTTCCTTAACTTTATCGGACAAAGATTTTTAACTGGTCTTGTAATCGACCCTTCATGTAGTTTTACTTTATTTATATTGTCTCCACCTTTGAGAGTACTTTCAATTTTCCTCAAAGGCCATCTAGAAAAACGGTGATTTTTATTTTTCCAATTTTTTACCAAATTCTCCACTCCCACTCTGTTTTCCCGACCTTTGTGAGCACTGATACTATTCTCCAATGGCCATCTAACGGGATGGTTACTTTGATCTATTTTATTTTTCTCCACTCTAACAGATTTGACCGCGGCGTCAGAAACACCTCCGAAGCGAGGTCCTGCCGGGGGGGCGAGATTTAACCGTATTTTCGGTTACTTTTCTACTTTTGTTTTTCTGCCAATACTCCTTACATTTCGATCTTGTCAGACCTACAGTTGTGGCGACAATGGATTTGTTTCCTTCCGACTTTGTATTTCCCGAAACAATCCATCCAAACTGCGTATTCTGTCCCAACAACCCGTCAATTTTTGTTACACCACTTTTTACAATATGGGTGTATACATCAACTCCCAATATCACGTCAACCCGACCAGGCTTATTGAAATTGAGATCGGCTAATACATACGATTGCCATTTTGACTTATCTACATCTGCTTCTTTCTCTGGAAGAGCTGTCATTAATTTAGGCAGTACAATCGCTTCAACCTTAATAAGCTTCTTCCACGGTTCTCGGACTTTTATTGCCAACTTTATTTTGTACTTTGATGTACTAGTTTTCGGTGATGACACACCGCTTATCTCCGTGTGCCCCTTTATTTTCGGTAATTTTAGAATTTGAGCCGCTTCCTCAGAAACGATAGTGCTCTGTGATCCACTATCAACTAGCGCTCTTAGGGTCTCATACCCTCCATTCACTGCCTTTACTTTTATTAGAGCGGTAGCCAACAGCGACGGTTGTGCCGTAACACACGTATTTACTATTTCCCTTTTTTCACCAACGTGGAGTAATGTGTGATGCCCCCTACCGCATATTGAGAAAATATCCTCATTTGCGCATCCCTTATTGCTTGAATGTTTCAAGCACCTTGTGCATAACTGCACTTTCTTGGCTAATTCGACCCTTTCTATTGGAGTCAAGCCTTTGAATTTATAGCACTGTAATGTGCTGTGTCCGGCAACTTTGCAAATCGGACAATTTTCTTTAAGAGCCGTATATGCCATCTTTTGCATTGGTCTTTTTTCTTCCTCTTTTATCGAGCTTAGAGAACAATATCTCTGCTCCAAATATTCTAAGACGTCAGATAACTGCTGTATCTGCTTCGTCTTCTTAACTTGGCTCTCATACAATTGAAGAGCCTCTTTATCCAACTTCCTTAATATGAGTTGAGCGAATATCACGTCAACCTCATCGGACAGATTGGCTTTTATTTTAATAAGGTGTGTTGACTCATTAATTAAGTCAATCACCCCTTTTTTATTCTTAGCGGACTCATTGTTAACAACCGGTAAGTCAACTATCCGGTTTAACTGTTCGGAAAATATCCTTCTATGATTCTCATACCGCTTGGTTAGTAAATCCCAAGCGGTATTATAATTATCGGCCGAACCCGACAATAAATGAGCTACCATGCTTCTCGCTTCTCCTCGTAACGCGGATTTTAAATAATTAAATTTAAGAGCAGAACTAAGATCCTCTCTTTTATCTATTAATTCTACAAATAATTCCGCGAACAGGTCCCACTCTTTCGGTTCTCCGAAAAACGTGGGTAACTGAATTTTAGGTAATACCGGCAGTTCCTCTCTCATACAAACATTCTCAACTTTAACTCCTACCGGTTTATTTATAATCTCTTCCAATGCTCCTAGAGTATTTTGCACATCAAACTCTAACTCCTCTGTTGCATCTTGGAACTCACTGTTCGCTACAAATTTTTCGTACAGATCTTCTACCTTTTTCTGTACCTTCTGCCACAAAAAATTAATTTTATTTCTGTGCATTTTAAATATTTCTACTTTATTTTCACTAATGTCAATGTTCACCCTCTCCAGGTATTCCCGAAGTTGGCGAACTCTCTCTTCAAACTCATTTCCTTCACTTACACTTCCCTTATCTCTGATCGTATCCACCCTAGCAGCGGCTTCTTTACTAGTACTAGGTCTAACGTCTTCTTCAACGACAGTTGACTTACTAGTATCTACATTGCTTGGTTCTACGATTTTATTTTTTATCCTTTTTATTAAAATATGCCCATCCTCAACTCTCTTACTATTGAAGTAATCGTGATCGACTGGCTTACATTTTAATAGCATACTATGATTAGCTATCCACTTTGTTTGGATTTCATCTACCTCCTTTAAAATTTCCTTATTAATTTTACTAGCATCTAACCCTTCTAAAAACCTCAACCTTTCCATCAACTTGGCCTGCTTCTGTAGCATTTCAATTGTCTTGTCTGACAACATTTTCATAAATTTAAATCTTATTGTATATATGTATGTATAAATATATATAAACAAATATAATTCTTATTATATCTTATCTGTTGCTGCTGCTGCTGTTGATGTTGCTGCCGCTGCTGTTGCTGATGTCGTCCTTCCTTCTTGATGGGTGATGACGAGGGATGTTAGGGGCCTTCGTATTTGTGCCCACGTCTCTAGGAACTCTCGGGATTCCCACTGCTACTGTATACTGCCACCGCGTATACTCCGGTCACTGGGCAATTCCACTGGCTCTTTGACACTGTTCCTGCCACTGGCAATCTTGACTGGAACTGTCTATTAGTCTGTCTTTTTTTTTTTTTGCTCACTCACACCGGTATATTGAGTCGGGAGTTTAGATTTTCTTTTGCGGAACTTTCCTTTTTTACGAGAGTTCGATATATTGGCTTCGAACACGCCACACCAAATTTTTGCCGACACGAATTTCTGCAATTGCTCCACAGCAAACTGCCTTTTAAATACGGACACACTTTTTTTTTAATTAAATATTTTTAAATATTTTCAATTATACTCCGTTTCTTATTACTGGTGGGGGAAAACAGGAGTTTTTTATTTTGCTACCTTTAGCTGGTCTTAGCATATAACGTAACTAGATCGCAGACTTTAAGGAGCTGGTCAACCTCTTTGTCTCTTACCACTGGTGGGGGAAAACAACAGAGTCTTTACTCGAAGGACCAAAATGAATTGGATCTCCGAGGAGCTCGAAGGACCAAAATGAATAGGGCTTCCGAGGAGAAGAAGTAATAACCCGATCTTCATTTGTTGAATTCACAATCTGAACTAACTTTTAATTTTTAAAATATTTGTTAGGAAAGGTCTTGACTTAAATTCTAAGGGTCACATATTTGGTGGTGGAATTTTAATTCTAATTGCGGTTATGAGTTCCAGGAAACCCGGATGTGCAGGTGTTAGATCTATTTATATTCCAAGCCTGCGTTGATCGTTAAATGCCTAGCTGAATGCATCGGCTAAAACATAACTATATTCACGTCACGTAAGCTAGGCAGGATTCGAATTATACTTTAATTTATTTATTCTTTTAATTGTGTATATTTTATGTCGTTTTAACAATTACCGTGTTTAATCTTAAACACATGTTGATTGGCAATGGTTATGAGAAAATTAACAAGTTAATAAAATAAAATAAAACGATAATTTCACACTAAAGTGTATATATGTATAAGTATACATATATACATATGTTTAACATAAAAAAGGAACACATTTTGACTTCATAGGCAAATTCTAAATAATACTTAATGGATAAGTATTGTTTAACATAAAAAAGGAACACATTTTGACTTCATAGGCAAATTCTAAATTATAACTAATGGATAATTATGTACATACATATGTATATTTATTGTTATTTTGATATGTCTTAAAGTAAGATTTTAAAAATAGTAAGCTGTCCACAGATTTTGGACCAAGACGATTTCTTTTGTCAGTTATAATGTTTCCTGCCAAAGAAAATGCTCGTTCTGCAGCTGCACTACTAGCCGGAATCGAATGAACTTTCAGTGCAAATTTGGAAAGTGTTGGATATTTCTTTTAATTAGTTTTCCACCATTCTAGCACATTAAAATCATTACTTATTTCCACAATTTCCTTACAGTAGCTTTCCATTTCATCTGTAGGTGTCTTTAATGTATTTGATGTGGACGATTTAAAAAGTTCGGGGAAAAAAAGTGAGCATTTTTTTCTTTATTTTGTTTGTGTTTGTTGATATAAGCGAGTCAACTGAACCACTCTCAAAAGAAAATTGGGACACAATATCCGAAGTGGGCGTACATGGACTTACCGGAACAGTAGATGAGCCTGATGGATTTGTATTAAAGGAGTTCATTTTTGAAATGCAAAATTGTTTAGTCTCGCTTTGATCCTTTGATTGAATGTTTAAAGCCGGCGGAAATAAAAAAAATGCTGCCTTATGCCAGTGATTGATATTTGGGACCCAAATTTCTTCAACGTTATTAATTATTTTTTCTTTTAAGGCCAATATAGGACATACATCTGTAGGCTGTGGCTCACATAGCTATGTGGTTGCGCTTGCACTGAGCAGCGGCCAAAAATACTTCTAGTGGTGATATCGCAGTGAAATTTTTACCAAAAACTTAAAATATATATTAATATTATAATATTATTATAATAATATTATACAAAAACTATGAAAAATTTGGACACATCGGACCATTATATCATATAGCTCCCATACTAACGATCGGTCGAAAATAAACTTCCAGTACAAAAAAATCTTTGTTCGTTGGGTAACTTTAACTAAATTCACACAAAATGTGTTAAACACCATATTAAACACACACCCCAAGTTTCACAAAAATCGGACTACGATATTACATAGCTCCCATAACTCAGTGGTCGCGCTTATAAGGCAAAGGTGGTCAAAACCACTTCTAGTAGAGCTACACATTAAATTGCTCAATAAATATTAAGTACGGAAAATAATTTTTTCTTTTAATAAATAATAACATTGCTTTTATTTCAAATTATGAAAGAGTAGAAAAATATGAAAATAAAATAAAATAACAAAAATCGCAAAAGTAAAGAAAGAAAATGAAGCAAGCAAGTCGTCCCTGCCGACATTGAGTATACCCTGTACCTTATATTCAATAAAATCGAACACCCCCAAGATCGCAATCAATTTCATGCAAAATTCTCTTCAACATGCAACAACAGCGAACGCATGCTGTCTCGCTCACTCTTGCCAGCCAATGTCGCCTTGGCAATTCAGTGCAAAACTCATATAGGTATATTTCCGACATTTATTGTCCGATTTGGACAAAATTTGGTCAGGTGGAGCAGTTTGGGTATATTATTAGGTATACCAAGTAAGAATACGATATCTTTAATACAGCTCTAGTAATTTATTTTCGCGATTTTCGGGGGCGGAAGTGGGCGTGGCAAAAATTTGAAACAAACTTGAACTGTCTATGCATTAGACGGATGTTCACACCAAATTTGGTAGCTCTAGCTTTTATAGTCTCCGAGATCTAGGTGTTCATACAGACGGACAGACGGACGGACAGACGGACAGACGGACGGACAGACGGACATGGCTCAATCGACTCGGCTAGTGATGCTGATCAAGAATATATATACTTTATGTATATTTCTGCCTGTTACATACATTTTAGCGACTTTAATATACCCTTTTACCCTATGGGTACAGGGTATAAAAATGTAATTATAAGTAATAGGAAAAAAATAAAACAAACAAAATATCTTTATTCATCTAATAACAAGTCAAATGCACTACTTAATAACTTCGTTTTTTTTCGTGCAAGGCAACTTTCTTTGTCCAGTAACATATGGATCAGACCTTATTAGCAATCTATTTATTAAATCCGTATTTGTTCCAATACGTGAATTTTTTCTAGTGTGTTGTTCTCTAAATTTTTTAATATCTTTATTTTTTGATTCCGCAGCTTCTTCTGACAATTCTCCTATTGAAACTAGCGCATAGTTAATTATGTCCGGAGCATGAATTAAAACTTTATGGATAGATGGCGGAAGATAGTACCAGGGATACAATTTTATCAGGTCTTTTGCGGTGTCAAGTGCATATTTTTCAAATTTTTCCACATTAATTTTATACCCAGAAGCCATGCATTGCAGAAGTATTGAACACCTGATCAAAACCTTTTCATCCAACCCCGTTATTTCAGAAGACAATTTGGTATTGCTAAAAAAAAGTCCTTGCTGTATTACCATCGTTTGAAGTTCCACTTCCTCCACACTTTGGCTTGTCAACTATTAAACCCATTTTTAAACGGAAGTCTGCTTGAATTTTAGTCTTTCTTTGCAGTAGAGCATTTTTTCCTACTCGCCAAGTTTTTAAGTCCAATCGGTATGAGACATGTAAATAATATTCAAAAAACCGTATATATGAGTGTAAAGGCGACAAACCAAATTCATAAAGAGTTTCGTCAGCCTTTTTTTTAAAAATTTATTTAGATCATTCATCTCTGATGGCTTTGCGTCACATATGTATGTAGCACTTGCTAGAAGAAGTTTGACTCAGAGCACTACATATTTTACCATCAACCATAGTTAATTGCAAACTATGTTGAATTTTAATTCAATTAGAGTTAGGTTACAGACAATATCATTATCAATGCTGTCAAGAACATCAGATTGAAGTTTAATAATTCGTGAAGCCGTATGATCCAACAAGTCCTGCAGCTCAACTTCTGCTTTTGTTTCATTGACACTAATATTGTCAGGATAACTTGATGCTTTGGCTGCCAGAAGTTTTTCGTAGCTTGTCAACAAGTTTATGGAAGTTTTACCATTAATAAAACTACGAATAGTTAAATACTGATGCTTGCTCAAATTAGTCTCAACGAGAACTGACAATACTTCATCGGCGTTAAGTTCGCTAAGCGTCGATTGAGATGAGTTGGAGGATCGTAAGACGGAAGCAATTGATTCATCACTTTTGCATAACTCAGCAATTCTTCTTCGTTTTGTCCTTTTAGAAGAATGTATAAAATCTAATTTCGGTCGTCCACGATCAGCACTGTTTTGTATAGGTGGAGATTTGTTGGGAGCGCAGCTTAATAGAATTGTTTCCTCATCATTCAGCCACACACTTTGGTATTGGACAACTGAAGATATCTTGCGCTTGTATTTTTCCCAAAAAGTTACAATTCTTTTACAAATGTACCCAACACGATTCCGCAGTTGTATCAACTCGGGAATGTAGCCGCTTTCTTCTATGTTGCCTTGTACAGCTTCAGTCACCTTTTTCAATTTTTCCGCGTTGGTTCCATTTTTAGTGCACCATAGATTAAAAATATATAGGCGGTCAAAAACATACTTATAAGATTCACCTACCAAAATAAATTAAAATTATTATTTAATAAACAAAAAAATTTGCAACGATATACACAAATACTACAGGCGCATACGACGACGAAGACAAAAGCAATAGTAGATAAACAAACTACTTGCAGCGCAAAGTGACCCTGAAAAACCGTAAGACGCATTTAGTATTTTGTCGTTTATACGCACATCTGCAAATTTCTGCAGCTAAACTTAACATATTTATTACCTTAAAAGCCAGACAATTACAATGATATACAATTCAATTGTGGAATTTTGTGGGATCACAACTAGAACTCCACCTAAACATAAACAAGACGTTCACGAAACACATAAAAAACATTGAGTCAAATAAATTAATCTCAGAGAAACAATTTTATTATTTGGGTAACTATTTATTAAAAGATTTAAAATAAATACCTTCAAATTTAAACTCCATTATAAATAATATAATTCGGAGCACTTTACTAATCGACTGACCACTTTGAAGAGCAACTTTTTTGTGAAAAAAGATAACAGCGCGCAGCTGCATTGCAAAAATGAACACGTGTTCATGATTTCAATGCTTCTTTTAGAAAGTACAGTTAGATTTTCGGTAAAATCCGCTTTGGGCCAACGAAGATTGGATACTTTAGAGACAAAATAAATACACTTTGCTTAAATATTTTTTGTCGAGAATTTTGATTTTTGGCCTATGGGCGCATCCACTGTGCATAGAAGCCGCATTTTGTTGATTAATGGCACTACGTAGCATAGCGAAGGGGAACTGCAAAGTTGTAGCTTTTTAAATATAACTTCAAAATCGCTGCATAAATCAACTAACTGTTGAAGCGTTGATATATTTATAAGCAACAGTCGTTGAGTTTCTTGCTTCTCTTTTAAAATTGTGTTAATAGTGTACCAATTATCGACAATGGACTTAAACATTGCGAAGTTTGAGTTCCATCGTGTGGGGCAATGGTTTTTCAATGAAGTTTGCAGTTGATGTTGCAAGTTTGCTTTTTTAAAATAGCGAACCATTTTTTTTGTATGCTTCTACAAGCTCAGCTACCTCCAAAGAATCATTGAAAGCATGTTCCAAGACGTTGGCTAGCAAGTGACTGCTGCAGTTCAAGCGAACGTTTGCTTCCAAAGCTTTTATAATATTGGTGCCTCTGTCAGTAACAAACTTTATTTGCTCCAAAGTATTGATGCCGAACTCGCCAGACAGTGTGTGCAACTTGCCCAAAATGTTTGCAGACGTTGAGCGTTGGAAATCCATGGATTTCAGGCCCAAAATTAAATCGAACAGTTGGTGTTCTTTGTAGAAGTGCAAAGTTACTCCTACAAAGTTTCTATGGACGTAGTTGTCAGACCACAAATCTATAGAAGCTGTTGCTCCACCATTACGCACAATGTCGCCTAATTCATCTTTTATTTGTTTTTTTTTTTTTTTTGTCGACCGCGATCTTGTGCGTTGTTCGCGACAAAGTTGTTGCATCAGGCAGCATGTCGTCAATGTCCACATCTTCTCCATAACTTGCTCCTATATGAATTAAAAATCTTGCAATTTTTTTAAATCCAAGTCCATTGATTGCTGAAAAGGGTTGGTAATCTTCGGTAACCCATGCTACACAAGCATCTATAGCTGCTTTTTTCTCCTCCGGCGTTACAGTTTTTAATACTTTGGATTTTTTAAGGGACTGACAGCACTTATGTCGCGTTAAATTAGACGACTGTTTTGGTATTTGTGCGTATTTTTATACCCTGTACCCAAAGGGTAAAAGGGTATATTAAAGTCGCTAAAATGTATGTAACAGGCAGAAGGAAGCGTTTCCGACCCCATAAAGTATATATATTCTTGATCAGCATCAACAGTCCGTCTGTCCGTATGAGCCCCTCGATCTCAGAGACTATAAGAGCTAGAGCTACCAAATTTGGTGTGAGCATCCGTCTAATGTCAAAGCTGATCAAGTTTGTTCCAAATTTCAGCCACGCCCACTTCCGCCCCCGCAATTTAAAAAAAACGATAACTAGGGCTGCTTTTAAGATATCGTATTCTTACTTGGTAAACCTAAATATATACCCAAACTGGACCAACTGACCAAATTTTATCGAAATCGGAAAATAAACATCGAAGATATGCCTATATCCGTTTTGTACTGAAATGCCAAGGCGGCATTGGCAGATAAGAAAGAGCGAGATAGCATGCGCTCGCTGCTGCTGCCTGTAAAAGGGAACTTTCTTTTGAATTGATTGCGATTTTGAGGTTGTTCGATCATTTGTCTAGTGACTACGCAGATCAAGAAAGTTTAAAATTTTTGCCACGCCCACTTCCGCCCCCGCAATTCAAAAAAAAAAATAATTATTAGAGCAGTTTTAAGGAATCACATTCTTATTTGGCACATCTAATATTATGGCCAAAGTGCATCATCTGACTAAATTTAGTCGAAATCGGACAAATAATATTGGAGATATACGTTAATGCGTTTTGTACTGGCAAGAGTGAGCGAGATAGCATGCGTTCACTGTTGCGGCATGTTAAAGAAAATTATTTATGAAATTAACAGTGTTGCCAACTTTTGTCGCCCAAAAAAAGCTGTTTTTGACTGGAGGAAACTAAAAAAAAAACTGAAATAAAAAAAAAAAATCCAAAAAAAAAGCTGATGTTTTTTTTCTTGTTATAAATGTTTTATATTTACAAAATGTTTACCATTTGATCTAAATCATCACAATCAATTTCCTTGTCATACGATCCCATAGTGCCAATCATATCTAGATTCTTTTTCGGCACTTCATAATTGTGGCAGCATTTGTTTGAGCGACGCAACTGATCCAAAATTCGGGTGACCGCCAATTCTATCGAAAGCCATCTCGTGTCTGATACTGTGACGAAGCTCCTGTTGATCTCCGCCACAATGCAGTGGCACGATTTAATTTGGTTCTACTTTTATATCTTTTTCTATAATCCCATTTGAAGTTAGGGAATAATAATTTTAGATTTATAAAAACCATACTCTGATTTTTGTTAATGTAGCAATTAGATTTCCCTTTTTCTTAGGCACATGCAGAGACATATATATATATGCACAAACAGAGACATATCTACATACATACACTGCGTCACCATGGCAACGGGACTTGCATAGTTTTGTCGCCGTTGCTATTGCGCAGTTGTCTTTATTTCATCGTTCTTTTGCACCAAGAAACAAATGCAAACGACGCAGACTCCCGC
Organism: Drosophila austrosaltans; assembly: GCA_035045865.1. Taxonomy (NCBI): domain Eukaryota; kingdom Metazoa; phylum Arthropoda; class Insecta; order Diptera; family Drosophilidae; genus Drosophila; species Drosophila austrosaltans. The sequence continues at coordinate 315,916 of JAWNOQ010000147.1, forward strand.
TGCCGACGCCCGCTGCTGACGCTCTCTGCCGACGTCCGCCGCCGGCGTTTACCACGGTCGCCTGAAATGTAACGGCACGCGCCAATACATATATGGTGTGATAATTATCACGCCATAATGTTGACCTGTGATTGGTCAATCACAGGCCGCGTCTGGCAGGCGACGTCAGACAGACAGCGTCGACGCCAATAGAAGCTTCTAGAAGAAAATTTGGGTACGTGGCGACTGCGCAGAAAAAGAGGAATTCATTCGAAGTGATGAACTTAAAGTGATCGGATGCAAAAGAAATTCAAAGTTAAGACATCAAAGTGAGCAGAGACAAAGATATCAAGTGGGTGCCCAAGGAGTGAAACCAAAGCAACAGACAGAGTAAAAATAATATCCTCAACCAAGTCTACAAGGATAACCCCGACTCAACCAGCATAAGTATAAGCAAGGAAAGCAGAGGATATACGGGTGAGTTGGTCATAGGACCATAGAGAGCCCTTGCCTTATTTCACAGCAACCAAGTATGTCACCATCAGTGTAGGATATAAAGTGTGGTTAGGGAATAAATTGAACAAATCAAAAGAAAGAAAACTAGTGATCTTCAATAAAGTTTATAACGTGCAAATGAACTAATAAAGATATTTTATTAAATGGGTCATAGGGTACTAACCCTCTTCCCTTATCCCTTCCCTATCCCTCTGTCTGTATTAGAATGTTGGTGTATTCGTTGATATATGTGCTAGTCTATTCAATGGTGTCCGGGTAATACCCTAGCCATTGTTTAGATTATTTTGATTGTATGTATGTCGTAGTCATCAAATCAGGATCCGGGTAATACCCTACCTGATTTGAAGTAGTCTTTGTAGCTATCAAGTCAGGATCCGGGTAATACCCTACCTGATTTGGTGTCCTTTGTAGTAGTCTATTTGTTTGTCTAAAGTGTGACCATCAAGTTCCGGGTAATACCCTGCTTGATTGTGATCACTCCTGTGTGTATAAGTCGTTCCCTATTCCTCTCTAGTCGAGATCCGGGTAATACCCTACTTGACTGGAGTTTGTGTTTATGTCTTCCCCCTACCATTTCCGCTTTGTACTGTAGCGATAAAAGAACTTAACCTAATTAACATCAAATTTGGTTGCTCATACTCATCTCATGTCTCAGTGTTCTTTTTTATAAATGTTCTGTAAAGAAGAGACCCTGGGGAGACTGAGATATGTACCCCGGCTGAGAAAACTTCATTACAGATGGCGCCCGAGCAGGGACACTGAGATTGAGAAAATAGTTATATATATATATATAAAGCTTCATATATTTTTTTTTGCATTGCTGAAAAAATGTGTCTTTTCCATGTATATGTATATATGATTGTTCAGAAAATGAGAATGCCACCTGAGTGGAATAAAGACCCACCAAAATTAATATCGCTAAAATGCATATAGTCACGGTAGCCTTTTGCTATGACAAGGCAACTTTTATTTCTTTTGATTTCAAAATTCTTATGAAGAGAATTTGTATATTTTCTTGTTGCAGGTATATATATATTACCTCGACATACCCTATATATACATTTTTGGCATGCCAAAATATATTGCTATAATTTTTTTTTTTTTTTTTTTTTGATTTCAAAGACCATATAAATAAAATTCATATTTTGGAGAGACTTGCACGCAGCTACATATATGCCACGTGTACATACCCTATATGCATATTTCCCCTCCTACCCTATATACCCGTTTGACCCAAGTGAACTTTAGGTAATGGTAGCATATGGAAATTAGGAAATCAACAGTCAACAGCAGAGTAATTTCAAAGAAGCAACGAAATATAAGTCAGCGATAGGACGACCTGCAGAACCAATTTCGGTAGAGCATCCGTAGAATCATCGACAGAAACATAAGTCATAAGTCAGCGATAGAACGACCTGCAGAACCAATTTCGGTAGAGCATCCGTAGAATCATCGACAGAAACATAAGTCATAAGTCAGCGATAGAACGACCTGCAGAACCAATTTCGGTAGAGCATCCGTAGAATCATCGACAGAAACATAAGTCATAAGTCAGCGATAGAACGACCTGCAGAACCAATTTCGGTAGAGCATCCGTAGAATCAGCGACAGAAACATGAGTCATAAGTCAGCGATAGAATAGGTTACAGAGCGAACGACATAGCTAATTAACCTCAGCAGAGTCTTAGCAGAGTAAACTATACAATCATCAACAGAAAACCAAAAGTACAGCAGAAGAAGGCAAATCAACGATGGAAAGTTTTGACAGCATGGTTATAGTACAGTTGCAACAGAGACGCTTAGTTAAAAGCAGGGAAGAACAAATCCACGATGGAAAATTTTCGACATCAAATCACAGTACAGTAGTAACAGAGAAACATAGTTGAAAGCAGAAGAGAAAAAAAAAACGCAAGCGCAGCCAGAGTAGCAAATTCAACGGGACTACAGAATCCCGTTGCAAGGGAATAGTATTGTCTCTGTTGCACTCATTGAGTTGCTTCGAATGAGGAAACGGTTATTTATTGTGTCTCTATTGGCCAACGAGCCTTAGCGGAGCCTACTGAAGATATACATAAGACGAAAAGAGACGTGATGAAACCAAGAATTAACCCAAAGTCACAAAAGATTCTGCTAACCATTTTTGAAGCCACACAGTATAAAAGGCGACCAGCAACAGGGGAACAGGACAGTCAATCGCGAACCCCCAACGAGTCAACAACTATCCAAGAAGACAGTCAATCGTAAACCACCAACGAGTCAACAACTATCCAGGACAGTCAATCGTGAACCACCAAAGGATATCAAGCAAGGATACTATTCAAGGATATCAACACAGGATATCAATCAAGGGGTATCATCAAAGGATATCAAGCAAGGATACCAGTCAAGGATTTCAACACAGGATATTAATCAAAGGGTATCACCAAAGGATATCAAGCAAGGATACCAGTCAAGGATATCAACACGGGGTATTAATCAAAGGATATCATCAAAGGATATCAACCAGGAATATCAGCCGAGGATATCAGCCAAGGATATCAAACAGGGATCCCCTAAGCACAATCACCGTCAACAAACAACAGTGTTTCATAATATCAAAGAACCCAAGAACACCAAAGCAACACAGTCATGGGGGTCAAATGGATTAATTATCGACGCAAGGCGGAGTTGGAAAACTTCTTTGCGGAGTTTGGACTCATGCCAGGCGGTACGGTCGAAGGAATGCGAAGTCGTTTTTCGGGATTCGCCGCAAGAGAAGATCACTCACCCGAGGTGCTCGCCCGGCTAGCCGAGCTAGAAGCAACATATGGACAAACAGCGACCAGCGATAAGAATCTAGATATAAAGCCTCGTTCACGATCAATATCACCAGCGAGGGGTATTGAACGGGATGGTTCAACAGAAATTCCCATACCACAGAACCAGGACTTGGATGGAAAAGTGCTACCAGTACCCACGATCCACACCAACGTGGTAACAACCGATGCGCGCCAACGAAGGACTATTGAAAACAACAGCTATGCAAACACAGTGGAGAAGGTGTCTAAATGGGGCCTACATTTCGATGGTACAGCAGACCCACTCTATTTTCTAGAGACAGTAGAAGCTCGAGCAGCTACATACCGAATCAACATGGAGTTTTTACCCAACATGATGCCAATCTTATTTTCTGGACAAGCTGAAGGATGGTGGCAAACCAGTGGCTTACTAGACTCATCATGGGCTAGTTTTAAGCAAGGATTTCTAGATTTTTTCCTACCCCCGAGGTATTTCGAAAAACTAGAAGATGCAATTCGCATTCGGAAGCAACGCCCGGGAGAACTTTTCAAACATTACGTGATAGAATTGCGCCTCATGATGAAGAGAGCCAATTATACGAAGCACCAGGAGTTACAACGCATCTACGATAACCTGTCCCCGGAGTATCAATTGTATACACGTCGCATGGATTTCCAGGATTTAAATGAATTGACTCAGTTAATTGTAAACTTTGAGACCCTGCGTGGTCAAAAGCCAAGGAATCACGTCACCACGTTTACTCACCAGGCAACAACATCACAAGCATTCGAGAATCCCGTTCAGCAAGTTACCAGTCGGGCTAAAGAGAGCAGCAACCAAAACCGAATTGCCAACCGGCAAGCTTTGCCATCCTCACCAGGAAATGATGCAAATTGTTCTAATTTCTATCAGGCGACAGAAGCACCAGTGGATACTCATCGGGCTTGCAGAAATTGCAGCGAACTGGGTCACTTTGCGAAACAGTGTATTAATCAACGCACGCTATTCTGCTGGGATTGTGGAAAAAGAAACATTCGAACCATCGATTGTTGCAGACTATCGGGAAACGCCAGGCGCCTTCGTCTGACTGGGAACCAAACGAAACAAGCGCCAAACCAGCCCCAAGCCTAAGCCACCTCATGTTCGAGAGCGGTCGCATCATAGCAGTTGTTAAAATTAACGGCTGGGCAGTTAATGCGACTCTGGACACAGGAGCTACGCGTAGTTTCATCAGCAACTCGCTAGCTCAGCAAATAGGCACGATCAACGACTGGAAACCAATTTGTACAGCTATAAACTTAGCAGACGGATCCCGGAAAGAAATCACACAGGCGATTGACACAGAAGTATGGATAGGAAACTCACAGGTAAAAATTCCCCTACTCGTTCTACCAGGTGTCATGGAACCCCTTATCCTGGGTACGGATTTTCTCCGTAACACTCGAACCACGATTCAGTGTGGAGAAAACTGGTTGCAACTGGAACCTCCGGTTACCCCCAACAACGAGGCCCTCGGCAGAGCTGACGCTATCATCGACTCTTCACACTGCACCGGAAACAAGCCATCGATAGTACGGGCCAATGACGATCACCCCCAGACAGAAGTAACATCAGCAGAGAAGTGGACCAGAAGTGCCGCGCTACCCCCTTCTTCGGAACGGGCAATGCTTAATAATCCCTTCAGACAACCAGAAAACAGAGTAAACCAAACCCAGACTAGTAACACGGAAATCATCATACCATCGCCCCATGGCGAAGCCAGAGGAAACCAGGTCCAGCAAAGTAACCCAATGATCAACGTATTATCGTTGAAAGAAGAAAACCAAGTAGATACAACAATCCATGCGATAATTGATCCCGAAGATGTCAAAGTTCAACAAGTTATCAAAGAATTCTTAGCACAAGAACTCCCCAAGTTTGACGCTCTACAAGGTGTCACCCACATAGCCGAGCATGTGATCACCATGAAGGATGATAGACCCATCAAACAACGCTATTACCCCCGCAACCCTGCACAACAGAAGATCATCAACGACACCGTGGATCAACTGCTACGAGAAGATCGTATTGAACCCTCCAAAAGTCCGCACAGCGCCCCGATTGTACTAGTGGGTAAAAAGAGCGGAGACATGCGGATGTGCATTGATTTCCGACAGCTCAACGCACAATCGATACGAGACGCGTATCCCCTACCTCGGATCAATCACATTTTGGAGAAATTGCGTAACGCGCAATTTATATCGACATTGGATCTCAAGAGCGGCTATTGGCAAATTCCTTTGGCCAAAGCTAGCAGAGAATGCACCGCATTCACGGTCCCTGGACGCGGGCTATTCCAGTGGAAAGTGATGCCTTTTGGACTGCATTCGGCGGCAGCCACGTTTCAACGCGCTTTGGATAGCGTAATTGGCCCTGACATGGACCCATTCGCATTGGCTTACCTAGATGATATTATTGTCATAGGACGTACGCTAAAGGAGCACATGAATCATCTGAGAGAGGTTTTCCGGCGTCTGAGAGGAGCCAAATTACGCATTAATCACGATAAATGTAGATTTTTTAAACGTCTGATTCAATTCCTAGGACATGTGGTCAGCGAACAAGGGATTCACACGGACCCTGAAAAGATAGCAGCGGTGCAAGAATTAGCTCCTCCTACCTCCTGGTATCGACGTTTCGTTCCCGAATTCTCCAGCATCGTTCGACCCATCACTTCATTGTTAAGGAAAAATGCCAAATGGAAATGGGACTCTATGCAACAGCGTGCATTCGAAGAATTAAAATCTAGACTGACGTCAGCGCCTATCTTGGCGTGCCCAGATTTCAATGTTAAGTTTTATTTACAGACAGATGCCAGCGACTACGGATTGGGGGCAGTCTTGACCCAATATCAGCAAGGAACCGAGCGAGTCATAGCATACGCAAGCAGACGGTTATTAGCACCGGAGGAAAACTACTCCGCCACGGAAAAAGAGTGCCTTGCTATCGTTTGGGCAATTCGGAAACTCAGATGTTACTTAGAAGGCTACAAGTTCGAGGTCATCACCGATCACCAAGCTTTGAAGTGGCTCAATTCCATTGACAACCCCACAGGACGCATCGCTCGCTGGGCACTGGAGCTACAACAGTACGACTTTGATGTCCAGTACCGACGAGGGAAGCTAAACGTAGTAGCGGACGCCATATCACGTCAGCCCCTGGATACCCTAAATACTATACAGGATACCCCACCAGAGTGCGCATGGTGGCAGAGAATCAAGCGTCAAGTGCAGGAATGCCCAGAACAAGTTCCTGACTTTCTCTACGAAGGAGGACAGCTATACCGACGAAAGTATGTGCATCCTGAAGAAGAGGAGCCAATACCCTGGAGACTATGCGTACCCAAAGAAAACCGCCTACGAGTACTTCAGGAGTGCCACAACGAACCCACAGCGGGCCATTTAGGCGTCCGGAAGACGACGCTACGCGTCGCCCAGAGGTACTATTGGCCTGGATATTTCAGGGATGTGAAACGACACATCCGTAATTGCCTACAATGCCAGAAGTTCAAGGTAGACCAAATGAAGCCCGCCGGAAAGATGTTTACCCGACAGGTCAAGGAACCTTTTCAGATTGTTTGCACCGATTTTGTGGGACCATTACCAAAATCAAGACAAGGTAACACCGTTCTTTTAGTCTTTCTAGATGCCTATAGTAGGTGGGTGGAGCTCATACCCTTGCGTAAAGCCACCACTACTGCACTGGAAAAAGCTTTTCGGGAACGCATCATCGGACGCTTTGGTACGCCGCATACCTTGGTCTGCGATAACGGGACTCAATTCACTAGCCGATCATTCAAGGAGCTTTGTCATCAAGCTGGAGTAGAACTCCAATACACCGCACCGTACACGCCACGCCAGAACCCAACCGAGAGAGCAAATCGGACAGTTAAGACGATGATCGCGCAGTATTTAGGAGAAAAACAACACGACTGGGATCAGTTACTCCCCGAATTCACGCTGGCCATCAACTCCAGTGTCTGCGAGTCAACCGGATTTACGCCAGCTTACCTAGTGCTGGGTAAAGAGCCACGCATCCCTGGAGCTTTATATGATGCAGTTACTCCTGGGCTGGGGACACCACCATGGTCTCCGGAAACGCGCGTCCAACGAATGGCGGAGGTATTCAAAGTGGCACAAGACACCATGAGACGAGCCGCAGCAGAGCAGAACCGATATTATAATCTACGAAGACGAGACTGGCGACCAACCATAGGAGACTTGGTTCTATTAAAGCAACATCACTTGTCTAAAGCATCAGAAGGATTTGCAGCGAAGTTAGCACCCAATTTTGACGGGCCGTACCGAGTCGTCAAGTTCATCTCAAATAACATCGTTCGACTACAGAAGGCTGACGGGCGACAACGAAGAACAGCGAGCATAGATGACCTCAAACCTTTGCAAGGAGACGAAGCAGACACCCGAGACGAGAAGCGAATACACCCTAAGGACAAAGGCGAGCCAACACCGCCCGGCCATCCAGACTAGAGGCCAATCTACAGAGACGAAGTAATTCGCAGGGGCCACTTGCTGGAGGGTGAGCCCTCCCAACGTCCCTGTCCCTATCCCGTGTGTCTGGTTGGCTGTTCTCCCAACCATTCGCCGGGAATTGAAGACATTTCGCCGCCTGGATCCCCAGAACCACCGATCGCCTGTCAGGAGAATGACGACAGTGCAGGTACATCGTCCGGAAACAAGCCCCAAGAGATGTGGCTGCCTATACCTGGAGGGTGAAGGGGACAGAAATTCTCCCCCAAACATTAGTAAGTCGCATCAACGAACAAATACAGCAGCGACAAGCCAAGAAGTTCCGCGTCGAGCTGGAAGGAAACTCGTACATCATACGCATTAACACGTCCCAACAGGTCACTGTGACGTGCACCTGTTTGGTCCACCCGAAGTAAAGGGGGGGTGTGACGAAGCTCCTGTTGATCTCCGCCACAATGCAGTGGCACGATTTAATTTGGTTCTACTTTTATATCTTTTTCTATAATCCCATTTGAAGTTAGGGAATAATAATTTTAGATTTATAAAAACCATACTCTGATTTTTGTTAATGTAGCAATTAGATTTCCCTTTTTCTTAGGCACATGCAGAGACATATATATATATGCACAAACAGAGACATATCTACATACATACACTGCGTCACCATGGCAACGGGACTTGCATAGTTTTGTCGCCGTTGCTATTGCGCAGTTGTCTTTATTTCATCGTTCTTTTGCACCAAGAAACAAATGCAAACGACGCAGACTCCCGCTGCCGACGCCCGCTGCTGACGCTCTCTGCCGACGTCCGCCGCCGGCGTTTACCACGGTCGCCTGAAATGTAACGGCACGCGCCAATACATATATGGTGTGATAATTATCACGCCATAATGTTGACCTGTGATTGGTCAATCACAGGCCGCGTCTGGCAGGCGACGTCAGACAGACAGCGTCGACGCCAATAGAAGCTTCTAGAAGAAAATTTGGGTACGTGGCGACTGCGCAGAAAAAGAGGAATTCATTCGAAGTGATGAACTTAAAGTGATCGGATGCAAAAGAAATTCAAAGTTAAGACATCAAAGTGAGCAGAGACAAAGATATCAAGTGGGTGCCCAAGGAGTGAAACCAAAGCAACAGACAGAGTAAAAATAATATCCTCAACCAAGTCTACAAGGATAACCCCGACTCAACCAGCATAAGTATAAGCAAGGAAAGCAGAGGATATACGGGTGAGTTGGTCATAGGACCATAGAGAGCCCTTGCCTTATTTCACAGCAACCAAGTATGTCACCATCAGTGTAGGATATAAAGTGTGGTTAGGGAATAAATTGAACAAATCAAAAGAAAGAAAACTAGTGATCTTCAATAAAGTTTATAACGTGCAAATGAACTAATAAAGATATTTTATTAAATGGGTCATAGGGTACTAACCCTCTTCCCTTATCCCTTCCCTATCCCTCTGTCTGTATTAGAATGTTGGTGTATTCGTTGATATATGTGCTAGTCTATTCAATGGTGTCCGGGTAATACCCTAGCCATTGTTTAGATTATTTTGATTGTATGTATGTCGTAGTCATCAAATCAGGATCCGGGTAATACCCTACCTGATTTGAAGTAGTCTTTGTAGCTATCAAGTCAGGATCCGGGTAATACCCTACCTGATTTGGTGTCCTTTGTAGTAGTCTATTTGTTTGTCTAAAGTGTGACCATCAAGTTCCGGGTAATACCCTGCTTGATTGTGATCACTCCTGTGTGTATAAGTCGTTCCCTATTCCTCTCTAGTCGAGATCCGGGTAATACCCTACTTGACTGGAGTTTGTGTTTATGTCTTCCCCCTACCATTTCCGCTTTGTACTGTAGCGATAAAAGAACTTAACCTAATTAACATCAAATTTGGTTGCTCATACTCATCTCATGTCTCAGTGTTCTTTTTTATAAATGTTCTGTAAAGAAGAGACCCTGGGGAGACTGAGATATGTACCCCGGCTGAGAAAACTTCATTATAATACTTTGGGATTTTTAATGGAGTCTTAAACAATATTAAAAATAATTAGTTAGTCCGAATGTAAACAGGATTAAAATACACATAAACAAACGTAAGTTAGTATAGACGCTGACAATTAAACAAACAGGACGAATTATTTGGACGATCTATTTTGTACGCCACAAACCTTATCATCATTAATGCTCATATAAATTTCTTTATATTTAAGTTGTCTAATAGAGCTTTTAGAAAACCAATTGTGAGTTTCATATACTAAAAACTCCAACTTATCCGGCAAACAATATTTACAAGCATAGCTGACGGCCAGCTGGACCGAGTGGCACACACATTTAATTAAAATTAGGGACGGAGCATCTTTTTTCAGTTCAGTGTAAACACTTTTTTGAGATCCAACCATAACATTCGCATTGTCAGTGCCAATTCCCATTAAATTATGTATATCTAATTTATAACGGCTCAGTTCATTTTTAACTCCATCTGCAATTGTCGATGCATTACCTATTTCTATGGAGACCATTCCCAAAAATGTAGACACAATACGCTCATGCTGCACTGAAAAATAGTTAATTGCGATCCCTACAACAACAAATATGTATGTATATAGACAAATGTGAAGCCAATAAAACATAAACAACATTAGTCATTATTAATTATATTTTATAAAATTGAAAACTTACCAAGAAGTTTGACGACACTTATATCAGTTGACTCGTCAATCAGGAGGCTATATTTTGCATCGCCAATATCGGAACGAAGCTCATCAAAAAAATTTGGCGCCAAAACATTTCTAATAATGTTTGAGCATTTTGTTCTGTGTATTTTCACAGAACTCCCAGATGCGTCTTCAAATTGTTTCGCGCACAAATTGCTTAAGTGGTCAACTGAAGAAATTGCAGAGTGTTGAGCCACAAATAAGCTGAGTGCCGCCTCCTGCACTGTCGTTTTTTTCTTGAATGCAGCAAATGGTATTTTGTTTTTTTGCTGGAAGCCTCCTTCAGCATTTTGATGCTTTTTGGTGCCGGCATGGGCACGCAAATCACTTAGTTTAGCAGTTATGCTACATTTGCAATAACTGCAAAACACTCTTGTAGTATCATCTATGTCCCTACGGAGCCACGTTTTAAATTCGTCGCTATTAAGCCACACTTCACGGCACTTTTGCTTATATTCTTTTGGCATTTTGCAGACTTAATGGACTTAATGGCAAAATTTGGAAATCACAAAGTTCAATAATCGTTTCGTTCACAGTAAGATCAATTGAACTAGTTGAACGAACTAAGTTCCTTATTCTAGTTCAACTAATCATATTCTAGTTCAGTTTGTTCCACTCTATTATCGATAACTTCGCTTATCAAAAATTGAACTACTGAAATATATCGATTTAATTCAACTACAATGAACAACTATTATTGTTAGCACGATTTTTTCGCTAAAATATTATAAATTTCTTAGAAAATTAAAAAGCGGAAAAAAACCTATTTATTAAAAAAAAAATCCAGAATTCCCGCTGCCCGCTGTTTCGAAATTTTTCCCGCAAATGGATTATCAAAAAAGCCAGATTTGACGGGAAAAAAGCTGATTTGGCAACACTGGAAATTAATCGCTATTTCGAGGGTGTTTGACTTCATTTAATATAATAACTAGTTGGTACAGGGTATACACAATGTCGGCAGGGACGACTTGCTTGCTTCATTTCTAATACAGTCTGCTCCATAGCGATGAGATGACAAAGTTTAACTAATTAGTGTTCATTTCATCCTACAATTGCAAGCATTCTCGAAAACATAACGGTAATCCATCTAGACGAGTTGAGTGATTGGTTTCGGCAGAATAAGCTTATTTTCATTCAACGCTAACTTTCGGTCAGTGAGTGGAATTGAGTAAAAATTTGGGCGAATGAGTAAATCAAGAAAAAAATCAATGCTGAGCCGAATGAACATACGCCCAAATGATCGGTTTGCGAAGTGAGCATGAATAAACTCAGCCAGCAAAATTTATGTGCGAATGAGAGTGAATTTAACTCAACAGTGAGTTCGTGTGCTTATGAATGTTTGATCGGTTGAGCAGAATGACATGATTATTCGGCTATTTTTGTGTATGATTTTTTTTGCAATCACGCCAAGCCGTTCTCTGATCAGGTGCCGTGAATTCGGTGTGTTTGGGTCATTAGTCGCGGGCGGACCAGGGGACAAATTCCTAGGGATTGTCTTCTTTCGCTTCAGGGATTCGTTTAATAGTTTAAAACTATTAAACTGAGTTTCCAGTGATGAAAAGTCATCCCGAAGCTTCATAAGACCAGCCGACAGGTTTTTAAATCCCTCACGAGTGCGCCTCATGAATACACGCATCTCTCTCTCGGCATCCCGACACGCTTTACAACTCCATTTCAGGCCCCCACCATTTCCGAGGCTGTCCTTTACCTTGACTGTGTAACCAGCACATTTAAAATGCATAACGTTGTCACACAACCAACAAAGCAAAGAACCTTCCTGGGCTTTAAGAGGGTGAGGGCACTTCTTACTTGAGCAGACTGACATTGTTTAATTATTCTCAATTTTATTAATAGTAAATATTAATAGCAGAAAAATAAACTAACAGAAGTAAAAAAGATTTATATAAAAAATAGGGCGTATACGAACCAAAAGTCCCACAGAAGGGTTAAGTTGCTGCAGCTGCTTTCAAGACGAAAGAGAAAAAAGTTAAGAGCACAGTGAACGCACAACACGAAACAGATCACAAACGCGAGATTAACTCACGCAAGAATAACGGGCGCTAACAAAAGCAAATATAAATGAAGCAAGCAAGTCGTCCCTGCCGACATTGTGTATACCCTGTACCAACTAGTTATTATATTAAATGAAGTCAAACATCCTCGATATAGCAATTAATTTCATAAATAATTTTCTTTAACATGCCGCAACAGAGCACGCATGCTATCTCGCTCACTCTTGTCAGCCAATGTCGCCCTAAGCGCTTCAGTACAAAACGCATCAACGTATATCTCTAATGTTTATTGTCCGATTTCGACTAAATTTAGTCAGATTATGCACTTTGGCCATAATATTAGGTGTGCCAAATAAGAATGTGATTCCTTAAAACTGCTCTAATAATTAGTTTTTTCTGAATTGCGGGGGCGGAAGTAGGCGTGGCAAAAATTTTAAACTCTCTTGAGCTGCGTAGTCACTAGACAAATGATCGAACAACCTCAAAATCGCAATCAATTCAAAACAAAGTTCTCTTTTACATGCAGCAGCAGCGAGCGCATGCTATCTCGCTCTTTCTTATCTGCCAATGCCGCCTTGGCATTTCAGTACAAAACGGATATAGCCATATCTTCGATGTTTATTTTCCGATTTCGACAAAATTTGGTCAGTTGGTCCAGTTTGGGTATATAATTAGGTTTACCAAGTAAGAATACGATATCTTAAAAGCAGCCCTAGTTATCGTTTTTTTTAAATTGCGGGGGCGGAAGTGGGCGTGGCTAAAATTTGAAACAAACTTGACCTGCTTTGACATTAGACGGATGCTCACACCATGCTCTAGCTCTTATAGTCTCTGCGATCGCGTGGCTCATACGGACAGACGGACATGTCTCAATCGACTCGGCTGTTGATGCTGATCAAGAATATATATACTTTATGGGATCGGAAACGCTTCCTTCTGCCTGTTACATACATTATAGCGACTTTAATATACCCTTTTACCCTATGGGTATAGGGTATAATGAAGCAAGCAAGTCGTCCCTGCCGACATTGGGTATACCCTGTACCAACTAGTTATATTAAATGAAATAGAATATCCTCGAAATCGCCATCAATTTCATGCAAAATTCTCTTTAACATGCAGCAACAGCGAACGCATGTTGTCTCGCTCACTCTTGCCAGCCAATGTCGCCTTGGAAATTCAGTACAAAACTCATATAGGTATATCTCCGATATTTATTGCCCGATTTCGACAAAATTTGGTCAGCTGTTTGGGTATATAATTAGGTGTGCCAAGTAAGAATATGATATCTTTAATACAGCTCTAGTAATACGTTTTCCCGATTTGCGGGGGCGGAAGTGGGCGTGGCAAAAATTTGAAACAAACTTGATCTGTCTGCACACTAGACGGATCTACAAACCAAATTTGGTAGCTTTAGCTCTTATAGTCTCCGAGATCTAGGTGTTCATACAGACGGACAGTCGGACAGACGGACAGACGGACGGACAGACGGACATGGCTCAATCGACTCGGCTAGTGATGCTGATCAAGAACACATATATACTTTATGGGGTCAGAAATGTATATTTCTGCCTGTTACATACATTTTAGCGACTTTAATATACCCTTTTACCCTATGGGTACAGGGTATAAAAAGAGAGCAAGAACACACAAACAACACTGTGTACGAAAGAGATCGCGAGTGCATGCAGGTAAAGCACAAACGAAAAAATCAAAGTTTATGAGACACAACAACAAAGCAAAGAGTTTTGTTGTTGGTTTAAAACAAAAAGTAACAAAAGCTTTGATTTAATGTTTAGCAACAAATCGAAAAGTAAGCTTAAGCAATTTTAACAAAATAAAAATTCACCTTATGAGCAGGAAAAAATTAATAGTGAGAGCGCCCTGAAAAACACGACCGGCAAGGTTGGCTATACTTTGGAATTGACTACTCGTTTATTTTATCTAGCTTTAATAATAGTGCCATGCAAAATCGGCAAGTTATTGCATTCTGGATGAGCCAGTTCAATTCATCTCACAACAGAATTTGAAAGTTTATCGATTTCTTGGATAAATCTTTCCAATTTCAAGCCTTGTTTGTTTTGAATAGACTATGCTTAATTGTCTTGAAAAAAACCTCTATAGGTCCATTGCTGGGTCTTTTATTTGTACTATTAATTAAAATACCCATTAAATTTGTCCAGGAGGGCGCAAACACTATATATTTTCCCAAAATAACTTCTGCCATTTTGGGATGATAATATACATTTGTCTCGTCTTCCTCAACTGGTAGCAACGAAATTTTGTTTTTTATCTCGTTGGCAAAATTGCTAAAGCTACTGTTTTAAGGCTATCCTCACAATATCTCTTATTGTATTTAATTTTATTTTCGTAATCGCCTAGATTAAAATAAATTGGGTTTTTATCATTCATACTGGGAGAGAGAAGAATAGTTACAACATATTTAAACCAATCTTCTAAATCACTAATTTGTGAAATATTGTATCCCACACCCATAGCATTTCTTAAGAAACCTCTGATTTTAATATTTTGTAAGCCTACGGTGTTATCTATATCAGCACACATTATCTTGGCATAATGGCTTGTGCAGAATTGAACCGAAACTTTAGAACATTCCGCATTTTTCTTATAGAGAATTGTACTCTATTAGAGTTAAGCCGCAGTACTCCTTAAGGACTGGCGCAGTATAATAATAACACATAATAACGCGATGGTGAAAAAAATGATTTTCGGTCAGCTATTCGGGCAGAGGCCCCACTATGCGACGTCACGGCACGTGGGATTTTGCACAATTTAGATGCGGTATACGAGCGTAAAAGCGTTGCTTCTCATATAGGTGCATACAAACGTTTAATGACCCTCAAACTATCTAGTGAAATGACACTTTCGAAACATTTTATTATTTTTGATGACATGGTGGATGAGCTGTTAACAGCAGGTGCACTAATGGATGAGAGCAACAAGATCGCACATTTGCTGCGGACTCTTCCTTCAAACTATGATGGCGATTAAAACTTTGTCAGACGATACTCTATCATTAGTAAAAATTAAATTGTGAGATCATGAGACCAAGCTAAGAGATGAAGGTACGGATACAAGTGGAAAAGTCATGAAGGCAGTCGTAAGCAACAGAAAATATTTTAATAATAATAGTGGGATGAAAGCTAAATACACACAACAAAAGAAATTTTTTAAGGGAAAAGCAAGAATTAGCGTTAAATGCCATTACTGTGGCAAAGAGCAGCATATTAAAAAGAATTGTTACCATTTTATAAGGGCAAATAAAAATAAAGAATTTAATCAACAAAATAGTCAAGCTCAACTTGCAATATCGGGCCACGGTGTTCCTGATGAAAAAAATTAAACAAAGTGATAAAGTTAATAATGAACTCGGATTTATACTCGATTCTGGAGCCACTGACCATTTGATCAATGCTGCCTCGATGTTTGCCGATTGTGTGGAATTGCGGCAGCCAATAAAAATCGCTGTGGCAAAAGAGGGTGAATTTATATATGCTTCTAAACGTGGGACAGTGCGGCTACACAATGGACACAACATCACTCTGGAGGATGTGCTCTACTGCAAAGAAGCATCAGGGAACCTCATATCTTTTAAGCGCCTGCAACAGGCAGGGATGTCTATAAAGTTTGACTGTGATGGTGTCACCGTATCGAAAAATGGTGTGATTGTCCTTAAAAATTCAGGTATGTTGATTGGTGTACCAGTAGTAAAATTTAAAGCTTATAGTGTAGAGGCGAGGAACAAAAATAATTATCGATTATGTCATGAGAGGTTAGGACATATAAGCAATGCGAAATTACTTGCAATAAAGAATAATAATTTATTTTATGACAGCAGCCTTCTTGTTAATTAAAAGTATTAGTTGAAATATGTACATAAGTCCTGTGTAAATGGAAAGCAGGCTAGGTTGCCAATTAAACAATCTAAAGATAAAAATGATATAAAACGACCCTTATTTGTAGTTCACTCAGATGTTTGTGGTCCCATTACACCAGTTACACTTGATGACAAAAATTATTTTGTGATCTTTGTAGATCAATTTACACATTACTGTGTAACTTACTCAATAAAATATAAATTAGATGTATTCAACTCATTTAAAGATTTTGTATCTAAAAGTGAAGCTGATCTCCAAATTGTCAATTTGTATATTGACAATGGTAGGGACAAAAAAGGGATAAGTTATCATTTGACTGTGCCACATACACCTCAGTTAAAAGGTGTTTCGGAGCGAATGATAAGAACTATAACAGAGAAAGCCCGTGCTATGGTTAATGGAGCAAAATTAGACAAATGTTTCTGGGGTGAAGCTGTACTAACTGCAACATACTTAATCAACAGAGTTCCAAGCAGAGCACTCCTTGACAGTAAAATAACTCCATATGAGCGGTGGCACAATAAGAAGCCCAACTTAAAGTTCTTAAGAGTATTTGGTTCGACCGTGTGCACAATAAAATTAAAAAAGATAAGTTTGATGAAAAATCTTTCAAAGCCATTTTTGTAGGGTATGAACCTAATGGACTCAAATTGTGGGATGTCATTAAAGAAAATTTTATTGTTGCAAGGGATGTTGTTGTAGACGAAACTAACATGATTCACTCTAGAGCAGTGAAATTTGAAACAAATTTTCCGAAAAAAAGAAAAATGTGATCAGCTTAGTTTTCCGAATGAAAGTATGAAAAGAGATCAGCTCAATTTCCCGAATGAAAGTTAGGAAAGTGATCAACTCAAACGGAAACGCTTCCTTCTGCCTGTTACATACATTATAGCGACTTTAATATACCCTTTTACCCTATGGGTACAGGGTATAATGAAGCAAGCAAGTCGTCCCTGCCGACATTGGGTATACCCTGTACCAACTAGTTATATTAAATGAAATAGAATATCCTCGAAATCGCCATCAATTTCATGCAAAATTCTCTTTAACATGCAGCAACAGCGAACGCATGTTGTCTCGCTCACTCTTGCCAGCCAATGTCGCCTTGGAAATTCAGTACAAAACTCATATAGGTATATCTCCGATATTTATTGCCCGATTTCGACAAAATTTGGTCAGCTGTTTGGGTATATAATTAGGTGTGCCAAGTAAGAATATGATATCTTTAATACAGCTCTAGTAATACGTTTTCCCGATTTGCGGGGGCGGAAGTGGGCGTGGCAAAAATTTGAAACAAACTTGATCTGTCTGCACACTAGACGGATCTACAAACCAAATTTGGTAGCTTTAGCTCTTATAGTCTCCGAGATCTAGGTGTTCATACAGACGGACAGTCGGACAGACGGACAGTCGGACAGACGGACAGACGGACGGACAGACGGACATGGCTCAATCGACTCGGCTAGTGATGCTGATCAAGAACACATATATACTTTATGGGGTCAGAAATGTATATTTCTGCCTGTTACATACATTTTAGCGACTTTAATATACCCTTTTACCCTATGGGTACAGGGTATAAAAAGAGAGCAAGAACACACAAACAACACTGTGTACGAAAGAGATCGCGAGTGCATGCAGGTAAAGCACAAACGAAAAAATCAAAGTTTATGAGACACAACAACAAAGCAAAGAGTTTTGTTGTTGGTTTAAAACAAAAAGTAACAAAAGCTTTGATTTAATGTTTAGCAACAAATCGAAAAGTAAGCTTAAGCAATTTTAACAAAATAAAAATTCACCTTATGAGCAGGAAAAAATTAATAGTGAGAGCGCCCTGAAAAACACGACCGGCAAGGTTGGCTATACTTTGGAATTGACTACTCGTTTATTTTATCTAGCTTTAATAATAGTGCCATGCAAAATCGGCAAGTTATTGCATTCTGGATGAGCCAGTTCAATTCATCTCACAACAGAATTTGAAAGTTTATCGATTTCTTGGATAAATCTTTCCAATTTCAAGCCTTGTTTGTTTTGAATAGACTATGCTTAATTGTCTTGAAAAAAACCTCTATAGGTCCATTGCTGGGTCTTTTATTTGTACTATTAATTAAAATACCCATTAAATTTGTCCAGGAGGGCGCAAACACTATATATTTTCCCAAAATAACTTCTGCCATTTTGGGATGATAATATACATTTGTCTCGTCTTCCTCAACTGGTAGCAACGAAATTTTGTTTTTTATCTCGTTGGCAAAATTGCTAAAGCTACTGTTTTAAGGCTATCCTCACAATATCTCTTATTGTATTTAATTTTATTTTCGTAATCGCCTAGATTAAAATAAATTGGGTTTTTATCATTCATACTGGGAGAGAGAAGAATAGTTACAACATATTTAAACCAATCTTCTAAATCACTAATTTGTGAAATATTGTATCCCACACCCATAGCATTTCTTAAGAAACCTCTGATTTTAATATTTTGTAAGCCTACGGTGTTATCTATATCAGCACACATTATCTTGGCATAATGGCTTGTGCAGAATTGAACCGAAACTTTAGAACATTCCGCATTTTTCTTATAGAGAATTGTACTCTATTAGAGTTAAGCCGCAGTACTCCTTAAGGACTGGCGCAGTATAATAATAACACATAATAACGCGATGGTGAAAAAAATGATTTTCGGTCAGCTATTCGGGCAGAGGCCCCACTATGCGACGTCACGGCACGTGGGATTTTGCACAATTTAGATGCGGTATACGAGCGTAAAAGCGTTGCTTCTCATATAGGTGCATACAAACGTTTAATGACCCTCAAACTATCTAGTGAAATGACACTTTCGAAACATTTTATTATTTTTGATGACATGGTGGATGAGCTGTTAACAGCAGGTGCACTAATGGATGAGAGCAACAAGATCGCACATTTGCTGCGGACTCTTCCTTCAAACTATGATGGCGATTAAAACTTTGTCAGACGATACTCTATCATTAGTAAAAATTAAATTGTGAGATCATGAGACCAAGCTAAGAGATGAAGGTACGGATACAAGTGGAAAAGTCATGAAGGCAGTCGTAAGCAACAGAAAATATTTTAATAATAATAGTGGGATGAAAGCTAAATACACACAACAAAAGAAATTTTTTAAGGGAAAAGCAAGAATTAGCGTTAAATGCCATTACTGTGGCAAAGAGCAGCATATTAAAAAGAATTGTTACCATTTTATAAGGGCAAATAAAAATAAAGAATTTAATCAACAAAATAGTCAAGCTCAACTTGCAATATCGGGCCACGGTGTTCCTGATGAAAAAAATTAAACAAAGTGATAAAGTTAATAATGAACTCGGATTTATACTCGATTCTGGAGCCACTGACCATTTGATCAATGCTGCCTCGATGTTTGCCGATTGTGTGGAATTGCGGCAGCCAATAAAAATCGCTGTGGCAAAAGAGGGTGAATTTATATATGCTTCTAAACGTGGGACAGTGCGGCTACACAATGGACACAACATCACTCTGGAGGATGTGCTCTACTGCAAAGAAGCATCAGGGAACCTCATATCTTTTAAGCGCCTGCAACAGGCAGGGATGTCTATAAAGTTTGACTGTGATGGTGTCACCGTATCGAAAAATGGTGTGATTGTCCTTAAAAATTCAGGTATGTTGATTGGTGTACCAGTAGTAAAATTTAAAGCTTATAGTGTAGAGGCGAGGAACAAAAATAATTATCGATTATGAGAGGTTAGGACATATAAGCAATGCGAAATTACTTGCAATAAAGAATAATAATTTATTTAATGACAGCAGCCTTCTTGTTAATTAAAAGTATTAGTTGAAATATGTACATAAGTCCTGTGTAAATGGAAAGCAGGCTAGGTTGCCAATTAAACAATCTAAAGATAAAAATGATATAAAACGACCCTTATTTGTAGTTCACTCAGATGTTTGTGGTCCCATTACACCAGTTACACTTGATGACAAAAATTATTTTGTGATCTTTGTAGATCAATTTACACATTACTGTGTAACTTACTCAATAAAATATAAATTAGATGTATTCAACTCATTTAAAGATTTTGTATCTAAAAGTGAAGCTGATCTCCAAATTGTCAATTTGTATATTGACAATGGTAGGGACAAAAAAGGGATAAGTTATCATTTGACTGTGCCACATACACCTCAGTTAAAAGGTGTTTCGGAGCGAATGATAAGAACTATAACAGAGAAAGCCCGTGCTATGGTTAATGGAGCAAAATTAGACAAATGTTTCTGGGGTGAAGCTGTACTAACTGCAACATACTTAATCAACAGAGTTCCAAGCAGAGCACTCCTTGACAGTAAAATAACTCCATATGAGCGGTGGCACAATAAGAAGCCCAACTTAAAGTTCTTAAGAGTATTTGGTTCGACCGTGTATGTGCACAATAAAATTAAAAAAGATAAGTTTGATGAAAAATCTTTCAAAGCCATTTTTGTAGGGTATGAACCTAATGGACTCAAATTGTGGGATGTCATTAAAGAAAATTTTATTGTTGCAAGGGATGTTGTTGTAGACGAAACTAACATGATTCACTCTAGAGCAGTGAAATTTGAAACAAATTTTCCGAAAAAAAGAAAAATGTGATCAGCTTAGTTTTCCGAATGAAAGTATGAAAAGAGATCAGCTCAATTTCCCGAATGAAAGTTAGGAAAGTGATCAACTCAACCCGAATGAAAGTAAGGAAGGTGATCAATTCAACCCGAATGAAAGTATGGAATATGATACAGCGAATAAAAAAAGAAAACCTGATCTCCTGAATTTTTTTTTTTTTTTACGCGCGAATCCCAACGGGAGCACTAATTGCCCACACCTCCCGCCCAACCGACCGAGGGGCGCAAGCCGCATAACGTACGGCTCGAGTCGCGGGGACAATTCACAAAACACAGACAAAAAGCGAAACTATAGCTAATTACGTGCTAGATAGGAAAGGATAGAAGTTTTTAGTGAAGGAATAGAGAGCTGTGAACTGATTACATGATAAAGACGATTATAATCAGAACAAAGAACTCGAAAAGGTTTATACATTAGGTAGTTAGTAGTACATCGTGGAAGTGTTAGAGGAATATAGTTTCTAGTAGGTCTACAAGGAACTGTTAGTTTTACTCGGTTCAATAGCTCGGGAGAGTCTATATCCCCATTAAGGAGCTTGTGCATAAATATGACGCCAAGCATTAATCTACGATTAGTAAGGGAAGGAAGGTCAAGTAAAAGAAGTCTACTAGAGTACGAAGGTAAGTTGATACTACGATCCCAGTTCAGACCACGAAGAGCAAAGAGAAGAAACTGTTTTTGAACTGATTCTATTCTTGCTTTATGTGAATCGTATTGGGGTGACCATATGCAGGATGCATATTCCAAAATTGGACGAACCAATGAGGTGTAAAGAACTTTGGTAGTATATGGATCGTCAAATTCCCTTGACCATCTTTTAACAAACCCAAGAACACCCATGGCTTTTCCAACAGTAGTGCTTATATGGGACTTAAAAGTCAATTTATGGTTCATAAGTACTCCCAAGTCAATCATCTCATTAAGTCTGGTTAATGGAACGTTATTAAGAAAGTAGGTAATCAACTGAGGAGCATTTCTGAAAAAAGTCATGACCTTGCATTTAGATGTGTTTAGGTTTAATAAGTTGTGTTGATACCAAAACTGAAAGTTTTTGGGTTCAGACTGCAGCCGTGAGGGAGATATAATGTCTCTGTAGCTGAGACAAAGCTTAACATCATCTGCGTACATGAGGACACGAGAATGAATTATAACGGATGGAAGTAAGGAATTATATATCCCGATTGATAGTACGGATTGTGAAAAAGCTGATCAGCCGTGTAATGATTTCGAATTGAAAAAGGATACTAATATAATTAGTAGAAAAAGTGAAAGGTGAAAATCCAAACCAAGGGTATCCTATAAGGAGAATAATGAAACTCTAAATAATTTTATATTAAATGCACATTCAATTTTTGATGAAGTTCCAAGTTCCTTCGAAGAAATATTACATAGAAATGATAAATCTGATTGGGAAGAAGCAATAAAGACAGAGTTGAATGCCCATGAAGTTAATATCACCTGAACAATAATTGAAAAACCAGAAAACAAAAATATTGTAGATAGTATATGGGTATTTTCGATTAAATATAACGAACTAGGCGTTCCAATCAAATATAAAGCAAGGAAACCTTTGCCCCTGTTGGCAGAATTGCGAGTTTCAGATTCATACTATCATTAGCAGTTCAGTTTAATTTGAAAGTTGATCAGATGGAGATTAAGACTGCTTTTCTCAATGGTACATTAAAGAAGGAAATATACATGAAACCTCTACAAGGCGTACCTTGCAATGCTGGACATGTATGCAAACTTCACAAAGTCATATATGGGCTCAAACAAGCAGCTAGGTGCTGGTTTCAAATATTTGAGCTAGCATTAATAAAATACGATTTGGTAAACTCTCCGGTTGATCGCTGTATATATATTCTTGATAGAGGTGATATTAAGAAAAACATATATGTGTTATTATATGTTGATGACTTAGTAATAGCGTCAGGAGATATGATTAAAATAAATAGTTTCAAAAAATATTTAAGCGAGAGGTTTAGAATGACTGACTTAAATGAGATACGACATTCATTGGTATCAGAATAGAAATGAATGAAGACAAAATATATTTAAGCCAAGCTGCATATATGAAAAGAATTTTGAATAAATTTAACATGGATAATTGCAATTCTGTGAGTACTCCCCTAATGAATAAACTCAATTATGAGCTTCTTAACTCAGATGAGGATTGCAACGCTTCTTGTCGGAATCTTATCGGCTGTTTAATGTACATAATGCTATGTACACGTCCAGATCTAGCTACTGCCATAAATATCTTGAGTAGATATAGTAGCAAGAACAATGCTGTGTTATTGCCAAGTTTAAAAAGGGTTTTTAGATATTTAAAGGGAACTATTAATATAAAACTTGTTTTTAAAAAGAATACATCATTTGCAAATGTTTTAGTTGGCTATGTAGATTCTGATGGAGATAGTAATGAGATTGATAGAAAAAGTACATCTGGATATTTATTTAAAATGTTTGGTTCTAATCTAATTTGTTGGAATACAAAAGAAAAATTCAGTGGCATCTTCATCAACTGAAGCTGAATATATGGCTCTATTTGAAGCAGTTAGAGAAGCCCTCTGGCTAAAGTCTCTTCTAAATAGTGTAAATATAAAACTTGAAAACCCCATTAAAATTTATGAAGACAACCAAGGTTGTATTAGCATTGCGAATAATCCCTCATGTCATAAAAAAGCAAAACATATTGATATAAAATATCATTTCTTAAGAGAAAAGATAGAAAATAATGAGATTTGTCTTGAGAATATTTGTACAGATAACCAACTTGCTGATATCTTCACCACACCACTTCCTGCTGGAAGATTTGAAGAATTACGAAACCAGTTGGGAATACTACAGGAAGAGTGATCGTCGTGTACTGATGCCGTACAAGGAGAAATACTTTAAAGAAAAACTAATACATGCTTAATGAACTAATTGAATCATTAATTTTAAGTTTTTTTTTTTTGATCTGAACCGAATTATGAATTGTCAAAGTAATTTTATTTTTAAAGTGATCTGATCGAGGTTTTTCTGGGTTTTCCCTCGCATTCCCGAGCAAATGCTAGATCACCTAACATTTCCAGAGTGCACACCGACCACATAAGTATAAGCTAACAATTGAATATTAATCTTGATCTTAAATATTTTTAATTGCTAATGTTGTTTTTGAGGGGGGCGTGTTGGAATACCCCTATTCCGTTATCAAATAACAACATTACGCAATACTATCAGTCATTATACAATACTGTCATCTTTTAATGACTGGTCACACTTGTTTTTTAACTTCCTCTTATGTTGTGAAAACTTGAACTGTGTGCATGTGGTCCCGGTGTTGCAGTCAGAAAATAATCAAAGAATAAATGAATAATCAACATATAAAATTAAACTTAAACAATAGAAATCTTTAATTGAATATTAGCTTCATCAATTCAACACCTATCTTCAGTTTTTTTATTCCCCTTTTGTTCCAACTTTCCTTATAGTTGGACAACTTTTTATGGGACATTTCAACTAAAGCAGTTTTCGGATTGACTACTCGTTTATTTGATCTAGCTTTAATAATAGTGCCATGCAAAATCGGCAAGTTATTGTATTCTGGATGAGCCAGTTCAATTTGTCTCACAACAGCATTTCTCCATTTCTCGGATAAATCTTCCCAATTTCAAGCCTTGTTTATTTTGAATGACACTATGCTTAAGTGTCTTGAAAAAAGCCTCTAGGTCCATTGCTGGGTCTTTTATTTGTACTATCAATAAAAATACCCATTAAATTTGTCCAGAAAGGCGCAAACACTATTTATTTTCCCAAAATAGCTTCTGCCATTTTGGGATGATAATATACATTTGTCTCGTCTTCCTCAACTGGTAGCAACGAAATTTTGTTTTTTATCTCGTTGGCAAAATTGCTAAAACGTTGTTTTAACTTACTATTGCCAGTTACTGTTTTAAAGCTATCCTCACAATATCTCTTATTGTATTTAATTTTATTTTCGTAATCGCCCCGATTAAAAGAAATTGGGTTTTTATCTGTGAAATACAAGAATGCATTACGAGCTATCTCATTCATACTGGGAGATAGAAGAATAGTTACAACATATTTAAACCAATCTTCAAAATCACTAATTTGTGAAACATTGTATCCCACACCCATAGCATTTCTTAAGAATCCTCTGATTTTAATATTTTGTAAGCCTACGGCACACATTATCTTGGCATAATGGCTTGTGCAGAATTGAACCGAAACTTTAGAACATTCCGCATTTTTCTTATAGAGAATTGTACTCTATTAGAGTTAAGCCGCAGTACTCCTTAAGGACTGCGCCAATAATGGCAAAACTCACATCAGTTACGATGCGTTTGCAGGTGGGTGTATATAATTTATTTTTGGAACATGACATATTGAGGTCGCATAAAAAGCGACCTATGTCAGAAGAAGAGTGGTTCGACAGAATCGCATGTGCTAATCCATACGTTATATTCATTTCGGGAAAGTGTGCTACTAACGAATAAAGTAGCATTTTTTTTTTTACAATTGCTGTGAGGATGCGAAAGGAGAGCGCATCCACACATTTATCTTGGAATCCGGACATGTACGTCCGAGTTGTTTTTTTTTATGATTTTGTTTTGCATATGTTGATCTCGATCATTCCTTATTATAGGCCGCTGAAGGCAACCCTTTATTCAAAAAAAAAAACCGAGTGTTATTATTGTTATCTATAGGGTAATTTGAAATTGGCGGGCAATCCCGATAGAGCTATTTTTGCCGGTAGGTTAATTTGAAATTGGCGGGCAATCCCGATAGAGCTATTTTTGCCGGTAGGTTAATTTGAAATTGGCGGGCGATATTAATCATTCCCAGGGTTATGTTGCAGTGAACGAATCAATATGAGTCATACTCGCTCGGGAGCATTAATTAGGTCACATTAAGTCGATTAACGATTAATAAGCCGATAATGAGTCGATAGATAAAGCTCAAGGATGAGCAAAAATGTGACCAAAGCGCAAGCGTAGCGGCGTGGCGTCACTTGGTATTGAACTCTCGGAGCAGACGGACGTGGATACGGAAACAAAAAAAAATAAACGGGCGACGAGTGAAAGTGTAAAAAGTGAAGTGAATATAAAAGGACAAAAAAAAAATTAAAAGAAAAGGAGGATCAGACCGGTGACAGAGACACGTAAAAGGAAAGTGAAACGAGCAGTGCATGAGCAAGAAACAGAAGTAAAAAAAAGAAATATTAATTGTTTTCTACAACAAGAGGAAATGAAACTTACGCGCCTAGCCACAAACTAAAACATGGCTCGCGCCGACCCTGCGTAAGCATTGGGATTAGAAGGATAGTGGGATAGACCTGGTGCAGTCCGGTCGACATTTTGTTAAGAAATTGTAGTTCAAAAGAGAAAAATAAGGAAAAATAGACGAACATAAATCCCAAGAAGGGAAAATAAAAGAAAATAAGGAAATTGAAGTGTACATTTTCTTTTTTATTTGCATGTGGTAGTA
This sequence comes from Drosophila austrosaltans, assembly GCA_035045865.1. NCBI lineage: Eukaryota > Metazoa > Arthropoda > Insecta > Diptera > Drosophilidae > Drosophila > Drosophila austrosaltans. Next base: position 342,483 of record JAWNOQ010000147.1, read on the forward strand.
TTGGTTTACTAGCTTCCCCCTAAAACTACACTAGTAGAGGACGAACTCCCTACTAGTTCTTAACACCACCTATTAACCTCCGAGGTAGCAGAGGATTGATCCCTGCTGATCTCCTCCTTAACCCGTAGGGTAAATCTCAGGTGATCTAACCCGTGCGAGGACCACCCTCCCGCCGAGGCCAAGAATACCGGAGGTTTTCCTACTCTTTCCCCCTTCGGTAGTTAATCCGTAGGCTTGAATCTCGGAGTAATCTAGCCCGTGCGAGGACCACCTTCCCGCCGAGGTTCGAACTACATCCAAGATTTCCTACTCTAGTAGTGCCCCACTAACCCCGAGTACTAGGTGCGGAGTTGCCCACCAGTTACCTCGTCTCAGCTGTACGCCCGGGACACATAGGCGTGACCCGGGGCACCCGTGACCTAGAAGGGTCAAGGTCCCGTTAGGGATTCAGAAAAAAAAAATTAACTCGACTGACCACGCCCCGTCACTCGAAGGTCTCGGCAGATACAAATTTCTTGTGTTGTGGATCCAATAAGACTGAGAGTTGTACCCCGGCCTTAGAAGGTTCCTTATATTGCAATATGTCTAACAACGCAACCTGTGGCGTCTACGTATAAAGTATGAATATTCATGTGTTTTTGAAGCAGCCGTATATGGTCAATGTTCCATAAAAACTCTTCAATTTTTGTCGACAAGTGTTGAATGTAATGGGAAAATCCATTGCACAACATGTCGTATGCATCTTTAAATGCATCCTTATCGAAATCGTCTTTAGCATTAGCCTCAGATTTCATATTTCTACAAAATGACGAATGTTTGTTGTACATTTGATCATTTCATATTAAAACTCTCAGTTCATTTACTTTTAGACCCAATTCATTTCGATATTGGAAAGCAGTGCAGCTTTTTAGCTCTTGAGTTTCAAGAAAGCTGTGAACTTTTTTTTAAATTTATTGTATGGCATATTTCGATGTTGCTGGAACAAACTTGAATATTACCATTGAAGTCGCCCATAAACTTATATTTGTTGCAGGATACATCTTTACAGTATCCATATGCAACGAATGACGAATTATTAATTCTTATTGAATTGAAATATAGAACACAAGCATTGTTAATTGAACAATACTATTCTCTGACAACATGTTCTCTACTCTTTTTTTTTTGGCTAAATGCAGAACAGCATTCATTCATTAACTGTTTAAAATTTTGAACTTCAAAATTCTTTATGTGAAGTTTGCAATCACGCTTACGTTCACATAAGCTTAATGGTTTTTCAACCATTTTAACATCTACATTAAGACTTGTACTTTCAAGCCTGCAGTCTTTTTGAAAGCACTTTAGACGGCTTCCGATTAGACTTTCATCTAAAGGCTTGGAGGACAAATCAATTGAAGAATCACCTTTCTGACTACATTCAGTATGATAAGAAATTTTTACGTTAGCTAAATTTGTAAAGTTTGACTGAAGATAAACTACATCAGCAGAATAGGCGTCAGACTCTTTTAAAATTTGTACTTTTCTATTTAATAAAACCCTTTTATAACTCTTATTAACAACAGCACGCTATTTTCGGCAAGTGCTGTTTACTTTAAGAATTTTTATACCCTTGCAGAGGGTATTATAAAATTGGTCAGATGTTTGTAACGCATAAAAATATACGTTTCCGACCCCATAAAGTATATATATTCTTGATCAGCATCAACAGACGAGTCGATTGAGACATGTCCGCCTGTCTGTTTATTCGCAGCTTTTCGAACTTAAATTTTAAGCTACGTAGTTGAAACTTGGTAGTTAGCTTTCTTAAAGGTGTAGGTAGACAAAGTATGAAAATCGGTCGGATCGGATTACTATTGATATATTCAATATCGGAATAATAGGGTTCCAATCAAAATTTTTTTTTCTTTTGGAATATAAATCTAATTTGTACCAAAACACTAACCACCAAGTTTGACACAAATCGGATAATTATTACGGCTACAAATCATCAATATAATCAATTTACTCCAGCAACAAAAAATTTCAAAGAAATCTGTCGTACCAACACAAGAGACCCGGGATCGAATCCGCGCGGCACCAAATAAGAAATATATAAAAATATTGTTTTAGTTTTGTTGTTGCATTTAAATTTAATTTGTATCCATACACTATACACCAAGAAATAAATAATCGAGTTTAATTTAAAGTCAATTTATTTTGACGCTCACGCACACACATACATATGAAAAAATTCGTCACCACGCGGTGTGTGAGAGAGACAGAAATATTTTAGTTGTGTTCTTACACAGAACGAAATTGAAAGAGCGAGATGCAATGGGTTTGCATATGTATGTCGAATTAGCTTACGTCAGCTAATTAAGGACGGTGGCGTGGTATGTAGAGATCGGTGGCACGATGGGCTCGGTGTTTGATGGTTCAATGCTCGGTGAAGAGGTGAAAGTTTTTAGATGTGTTTTTTCTTCTTTTTTTTTTTTTTTTGATTTATACCAATTATTTTGCTGCAAGGGTGGGTATACAAATTTTCGACAGAGCCGAAGTTAGCTTCTTTGATATTTATACCCT